>OU015767.1:11769047-11944206 GCA_907173295.1 Fagus sylvatica
AATTTAGCCAATCATTGCAAGATATGAGAATTACAAGTTGTTAGCATAAACAATAGATTTAAATTTTCAATAACAACTAACAACAAATAGCATAAACAAATAAGAACCAAGATCTCATATATTTCTCCCCCTTGATAATAAATACCAAAATATCATATATTTCTCCCCCTTGGCATCATAAAAAAAAATAAAAATGAAAACAAGTGCATTTACATGTCATTGTTCCTTAAGTGAGAGTCTATGCTAGAGATCTTCCTATCTACCTAGTGTACGAGAGAGGTACTTCAACCAAGAAGCATGATCAATAATAATCTTGCTTCATGGAAACTTGATCAATAATAATCTTGCTTCTATCTGAGAAGATTAAGTTTTTGATTTTATGAATCTTTTTATGACGCTGCATCCTTTTAGAGTTTTATCTGAAGAATTGATAAGAGAGAAATATTAGAGAGGTGAGATATGCAATGGAGAAGAGAAGCGAATTTATAGGATAGACACGCAAGTGAATGAACGATTCAGATTTAATCAATTTATTGCGCTACATGTCTGGCTTATCCATTCTCCCATGTCAGAGACATTGATAATTTAGGAATTGATGTCTACTTTTTCAAAAAGAGATCTTGTCGACGCATCGATTCCTGAGGCAGTTATTTTTTCGTATAAGTTAAAACTCGAATCTCTACAAAGGTGTCTCGGGAGTCGGATGACAGAGAATTGCATAGGCTTTTCTCAGGAGTCGGATGACATCTAATCACACAAGCTTCTCTAGGGAGTCAAATGACAGCTTAATCACACAGATTTCTCTCGGGAGTTGAATGACAGCGTAATCACACAGAGAAATTCTGAAGTTTATTTAACACTCTCTAGTTTTCGATTAACTTCATCACTTTCAAGCTTTTAACTTAATCTCCCATTAGATTTTCTAAGATGACTTCCTCTTCTTCTCTAAACACCCAAGAAGCAATTAATCTGAATGTTGGACCTAGTGCAATGCCAGAAGTTTGGCGTCCTTACTTCCTTTCCCGGAACGGCCCTATCACGGTAACTGATTCCTTGATCCTAAATGGTGTAACTGTAACTGCAGTAGCTGCAGGTCTCTGCACTCCGGAGGGATGGAAAAGTATTAGCTAGGAGGACAGATCCTCAAATAATTAATGACTCAATGGCATTCACAATTCAGTGTGTTGCCTCTATTTCTAACATGGGACAACATCTGTATGTTAGGAATCATGAAGTTAAAGCATTGTGTTCCCAGGTTACCATTTTGCAAAGGTTGCTTAAGGAGAACAAGAAGAAAGTAGGGGAGTTTAAGGAGGAGAATAAGAGACTAAAAAAGCTCGTGGATTCTATTAGCCTCAAGGTTTCAATACCTATTAATTGGCTAATTAATCCAAGGACATTCATGTAGTTTTGATGATAACCATGATTTTATTCTTCAAAATGATATTTTCATATGAACTAATGATTTATGTTTTAAAGCATTAATGTTTGACTATTGATTTAATTGGACCAACGTGGCCAATTCAAATATCAAGCAAATGCAAAGTCGACAAAATGCAAATTCATTGAAGATCAAAGTCATCAAGACTCAAGACAAAGAAATCAAGCTCAAGAATCATGTTCCGAGACATATGAGAAGTAAGAGTTAGGTTTTGTAAAGTTTATTAAGATTTGATCTTTAAGGCTCAACTTTAAAAACCAACTCAAAATTCAAAAGCTAACTAATTCAAAAAAATAAAAAAATAAATAAATAAAAACCCACTCACTAATAGTTTTTGTATTTTACCCATTAAAATTTGAATGGGCCAAACCACTAACACTTGAAACAAAATTCAGAAATAGAAATATTATCTTGTAAGGAATAATACCACTTTTGTTGGCCATTTCTTTAAGTTAAAAAAATATTAGAAAATTCTAAACAAGACTATCTATCACATAGTCCTATTTCTCAATTTATCTCATCATTGTTTTTCAGAAATCTCAATTGGCTCTACCACATTTGAATTATTAATTTGGTCTAAGTATATTAAACAATTTCAAAGGTGCTTTCTTTGACTAGACATTACTAATGGAAGCACTAGACATTAGTAATGGAGCACTAGACATTGAGCACTAGACATTACTAATGGAGCACTTAAAAATTTTATCTTATCATTGTCAAAAAAAAAAAAAAAATGATATTTTGGCTATAAATACTACCCTTTCTAAGTCAAATTCTAGAAGAGAGAACAAGAGCATACAAGAGAAATCAAGAGATAGAAAAGATAACATCTTATACATCAATCCATCCTTTCTCAAGCTTATATTTTCATATCATTCAAAATCCTTGATTGAAAATCAAATTCTTCTAAACACTTTTTGAGCCATATTGATCAAATCCTTGATATACTATTAGAGTGAGCATATTGTGTACAATTACTCTTTGAGAGAGCATAATGTACAATAAATTGTTTGTTGAAATGGTTTGATCTTCACCCATAAGAAGATTGTGTTATGTTACTCTTTACCGTAAGGAAGATTTGTAACGGTTTGATCTTCACCCGTAAGAAGATTGTGAACGGTTTGATCTTCACCCGAAAGAAGATTGTGAATGGTTTGATCTTCACCTGTTAGAAGATTATGAACGGTTTGATCTTCACCCGAAAGAAGATTGTGGTTACTTTTCACCGTGTAAAAAAGATCTGTAACGATTTGATCTTCACTTGAAAGAAGATTGTGGTTACTCTTCACCATGTAAGAAAGATTTGTAACAGTTTTATCTTCACCCAAAAGAAGATTGTCAAATAGTGGATTTGGGAATCCTCAAGAAGTGTTCTTAAGGCGGGGACGTAGGCATGGAAGCTGAACCTCGATAACAATAATCGTGTTTGATTTTCTCTATCTCTATCTCTTATTTATTCAATTGCTTATATATACTTGTGCTTGATTTCCTATCATATTCATATTGCAATTGAATTGTGTTCTTAAATTTGTTTAAACAACATTTGCTATTTGAAGATAGTTTTTAATTCCGCATTTAAATATTAAAAAAAGAAAAAGAAAAAAAGGTTTGCCTCAACCTAAATCACCCCCCTCTTAGGTTGATATTTGGGTAACAATTGGTATCAGAGCCAAGGCTCTACATATAGATTTAACAATCTTAGAGTTAAGATCATGGCAAACACACCTAGACCTCAAATGCTTGAAGGTCAATCTACTCATAGACCACCCTTTATTCATTGGTAGTGATTATGGCTATTGGAAAAATAGAATGATCATGTATATTAAGGGTCAAGACTATCATGTTTGGAGAATCATTGCAAATGGTCCTCATATTCCCACAAAAACTGTGGAAGGAGCAACCTTAGTAAAATTAGAAAGTGAATGGAATGAGGCTGATGTAAAACTCATTGAATTAAATTGTAAAGCTATGAGTACTTTATATTGTGCTCTTGACCCAATTGATACAATGAGTCTCGGGTTGTGACTCAACTAAAGAAATTTGGGACAAACTTGAAATTACTTATGAAGGAACTAATCAAGTTAAGGAATCTAAAATGAACATGCTTGTTCATGAATATGAATTGTTTGTTATGAAGAAAGATGAAAATATTAGTGAAATGTCTACTAGGTTTACTAATATTGTGAATTGCTTGAAGGCCCTTGGAAAAATTTATACTAACCAAGAAAATGTGAGAAAAATTCTCAGGTCATTACCAAAGAGATGGGAAGCAAAGATGACAGCAATTTCTGAAGCTAGAGATCTTAAGGTGTTGACCTTAGAGGAACTATTCGGATCACTTATGACGTATGAGCTTGAAATGAATAGTAAAGTGGAGGAAGAAGAAGTCAAACCAAAGAAAAACTTCGCCCTCAAATCCTCTCATCATGACCACGACAATAGTGAAGAGGAAAGAGAAGAAGAAGAAGAAATTGCCCTGATGACTAGAAACTTCAAAAAGTTCTTAAAGAAGAAAAAGGGGTTTGGAAGAAGATTCCCTAAGAAAGTGAAAATAAAGGAGAATCAAGCAAAAATGAAACTCCTACCTGCTACAAATGCAAGAAGCAGGGGCATTACAAGAATGAGTGTCCTCAAGTAAACAAAGAGAACAAATGAAGTACAAAAAGAAAGCTCTAAAGGCAACTTGGGATGACTCCGATGAAAGTGATTCGGATAACAACTCAAGTGACAATGAAGTGGCAAATCTTTGTCTTTTGGGATACATAAATGAATCCAACATAAGTGAGGATGAGCACGCAAGCTTTTGTCCGCTAGCATTTAATGACGATGAAAGCGCCACCGAAGATCTTTGCTTAATGGCACATGGAGATGAGGTAACTTCTAAACTTAATTCTTTAGAAGATGAATCTTATAGCTATGATGAATTACAAAATGCTTTTGAAGAATTGGTTGAAGAATTTGAGAAGAATGTTTTGAAAAATAAAGTTTTTAAAAAGAAAGTCACATCTCTTTCAAACGAATTAAATGATTTGAAAAACAAAAATGAAATTCTAGAAAAACAAATTAATTCTTTGAATGATAAAAATCTGTTTTTAGAAGAAGAAATAAATTGGAAGTTAAGTCACAAAGCTTTATTGAGAAAATGAAAGCAAATGATGTGGAAACATCATCACAAATAGCTTCATAATTCAAATCTTTTGGTAAATGAAAATAAAGAACTAAAACTCAAAGGTTGAAAACCTAACCAAAATTTTGACTAACTTTACAAATGGAAAGAAAAATTTGGATAATTTGTTGGGTAGTCAAAGATGTGTTTTTGACAAAGCGGGTATTGGATATAACCCTAAAAATAAAAGAAAAACACTATAAAAAAAATTTTCATTAATGAAAACTTCTTGAAATCTCCCATATGTAAACATTGTGGAAAATTAGGGCATAATATTCATACATGTCCCATGAAAAATATGATTTGGATTATTAAAGGAACCACACCACCAACTAACCCAAGAGGACCCAAGAAGATTTGGGTACCAAAGAAAGTTACTTAAATTTGTTTTGTAGGTATGCTTGATATCCAAATCTACCAAGGATAAGTGGTTTCTTGATAGTGGATGTTCAAGGCATATGACAGGTGACAAAAACAAGTTCACTTCTCTTACTCTAAAAGATGGAGGAAATGTCAAATTCGGTGATAACTCAAAAGGAAAGATCATCGGTATAGGTAATATTGGTAAAACACATTCTCTTGTTATTGAAGATGTTCTCTTGGTTGATGGCTTGAAACATAACTTGCTAAGTATTAGCCAATTGTGTGATAAAGGCTATAATGTAATATTCAAATCAATCATGTGCATTATAGTAAATGAAATTGATAATCAAGTTCTATTTGTGGCATTTAGAAATGAAAATGTCTACACTATTGATCTTGATAATATGACATTCAAAAGAATCAATTTGCCTTGCTGCCATAAATGAAAATAGTTGGTTGTGGCATAGAAGATTAGGACATGCCAATATGGAATTACTCTCAAAATTGTCTAAACTTGATTTAGTAAAAGGCTTGCCGGTTACTAAATTTGTTAAAGATAAAATATGTGATGCATGTCAACTAGGTAAACAAACTAAATCATCCTTTAAGAAAAAGAAAGTTATTTCTACTTCAAGACCTCTAGAACTCTTGCATATGGATTTATTTGGTCCTATTAGAACCGCTAGCTTAAGTGGCAAATTGTATGCATTTGTAATTGTTGATGATTACTCTCGCTATACATGGGTATTATTTCTTGCTCACAAAAATGAAGCTCATAAAGCATTTGTTAAACATTGTAGAAGAATTCAAAATGAAAAAGGTTATACAATTAACAATGTTAGAAGTGATAGAGGTAGAGAATTTGATAATCAAGATATTGAACTATATTGTGATCAAAATGGTTTTGGACACAATTTCTCGGCACCTCGTACTCCTCAACAAAATGGAGTAGTAGAACGTAAAAATAGATCACTTCAAGAAATGTCTAGAACTATGCTTAATGAACATAATTTACCTCAATACTTTTAGGGCCGAAGCTGTTAACACCGCTTGCTATGTTATAAATAGAACCATCATTAGAAACACTTTAAATAAAACTCCTTATGAACTATGGAATAATCGAAAACCTAACATTGGATATTTCAAAGTTTTTGGATGTAAGTGCTTTGTATTGAATGATAGAGATAATCTTGGTAAATTCGATGCTAAATCCGATGAAGGTATATTCCTTGGTTATTCTTCAAATAGTAAAGCATATAGAGTGTTCAATAAACGAACCATGGTTGTTGATGAATCTATGCATGTTGTTTTTGATGAGAACTAATCCATTCCATATCAAAAATAATTGTGATGATGAGCCAATTTCTCTTGAAAATAAAGCTAGTTCATCTAACCAAGTTGATTCAAGTGAAAAAGTCAAAGATCAAGTAGATGAACCACAAAGATGAAGAAAAAGCGCTTCCTCCAACCAACAATGAAGAATTACCAAAAAGTTGGAACGTAGTCCATAGTCATCCTAAAGAATTGATCATTGGTGAAATTGAACATGGAGTAAGCACAAGATCAAAACTCAAGAACATTTGCAACAACATGGCGTTTCTCTCACAGATTGAACCAAAGAACATAAATGAAGCTATTGAAGATGAATCATGGATCTTGGCCATGCAAGAAGAGCTAAACCAATTTGAAAGAAACAAGGTATGGACTCTTGCACCTAGACCCAAGGACCACTCCGTCATTGGTACAAAATGGGTATTCCGAAACAAAAAGGATGAAGAAGGTATAATAGTAAGGAACAAAGCAAGGTTAGTCGCTCAAGGTTACAATCAAGAAGAAGGTATTGATTATGGAGAGACTTATGCTCCAGTTGCTAGATTAGAAGCTATACGCATGTTACTTGCTTTTGCATGCTTTTAAAGAATTTTAAATTATTTCAAATGGATGTCGAAAAGTGCATTTTTAAATGGTTTTATTGCCGAAGAAGTTTATGTAGAACAACCTCCCTGGATTTGAAAATCATGAATTTCCAAACCACGTTTTTAAATTATCAAAAGCTTTATATGGTTTAAAACAAGCTCCAAGAGCTTGGTATGAACGACTAAGTGGTTTCCTTATTGAAAAGGGTTTTACACGTGGAAAACTTGACACAACATTATTTCTAATGTTTGATGGAAAAGACATGCTTATTGTGCAAATCTATGTTGATGATATTATATTTGGTTCTACTAATGAAAACTTGTGCAAAGAATTCTCTAAGACTATGCAAGATGAATTCGAGAATGAGTATGATGGGTGAGCTGTAAAATTCTTTCTTGGACTTCAAATTAAAGCAAACCAAAGGTGGGATATTTTTAAATCATCCAAGTATGTCATAGACTTACTAAAAAGATTTGGATTGGAAAATGTCAAAGAATTAGGAACTCTTATGAGTTCTTCAACAAAGCTCGACAAAGATGAGAAAGGTAAACCGGTGGATGTTAAGCTATATCGAGGTATGATTGGTAGTTTACTGTATTTAACCGCAAGTAGACCCGATTTAATGTTTAGCGTATGTCTTTGTACTCAATTTCAATCTTGTCCTGAAGAATCACACTTAATTACGGTCAAGCGAATTGTGATGCCCCACACTACCTAGCATTATAAATTAATGATATATAATAATAGTAAAATATACTATGATGTCAATTATTGACAAGTGACTAGTGAATTAGTGAGGAATGTAGTCATGCTACATGATTAATGTTAGTAATAATAAACATGCATATATGTTAATGGCATGTAAGATAATTAGTAATTGTAAGTTAGTTATTAGATAATTAATTAAGGTTAAGCTAATTAAGAATATTAAAGGCTAATGGTGTTAAGTAAGATAATGCATGTTAATGGCCTAGTGAACCAATAGGAGTTGGACACATGGAATCCACTAGCTAAGCCCTTCTCTCCAAAGATGACATATGGAATCCACTAGCAAACCTCCACCCTCTTATAAATTGATACTTGGACTCCACTAACTAAATATCACCCACATGCAAGGTGACATGTGTAATGCACTAGCCAAAATTTTTCCTCTAGAACCAGCCATGCATTGCTCCTCATTTCATTTTGTTACCCAAATATCAACCTAAGAGAGAGGGGTGATTTAGGTTGAGGCAAACTTTTTCGATTTAAATGCGGAATTAAAAACTTATTTTCAATTAGCAAAAATTGATTAAAAAAATTTAAGAACACAATTCAATTGCAATATAGATATAATAGAAAATCAAACACAAGCATATATAAGCAATTGAATAAGTAAGAGATAGAGATAGAGAAAATCAAACACAGTGATTGTTATCGAGGTTCGGCTTCCCCGCCTACGTCCCCGCCTCAAGAACACTTCTTGAGGATTCCCAAATCCACTATTTGACAATCCTTCTTTCCGGGTGAAGATCAAAACCGTTACAAATCTTCCTTACAACGGTGAAGAGTAACCACCGAGTGAAAAATCCTTTTCACTCCTTAGGATTTATACCAAAACCCACAAATCTTCCTTACAAGGTGAAGAGTAACCACCCAGTGAAAAATCCTTTTCACTACTTAGGATTTATACCAAAACCCTAACAAAAACACTCAATAATTTCAACAAAGGATTGTTGTACAAAATATGGCTCTCTCAAAGAGTAGTTGTACACAATATGCTCATTCTAATAGTATATCAAAGATTTGATCAATATGGCTCAAAGAGTATTTAGAGGAATTTGATTTTCAATCAAAGATTTTGAATGATATGAAAATATAAGCTTGAGAAATGATGGATTGATGTAAAAGATATTTTCTTTTCTTTCTCTGATTTCTCTTGTATGCTCTGTTGTCTTTGTTTCTCTCTTCTATTCTCTTTATATATTGTTCAATCAATCGACTAAAGGAAATTTGAATTTGAAAATTTTTGTTCGTTAGAAAACACAATCATGATTCTATATAATTTTAAATAATAAAGTGCCAATGTCAGAAGATTGCTTTAAACCGACAATTGAAAATGGCAATCAGCCTTTTGAATAATTGGCATGACTTTTTAAAATAAACGGTGCCAATGTCAGAAGATGGCTTTAACCGACAATTGAAAATGGCAATCAGCCTTTTGAATAATTGGCATGACTTTTTAAAATTCAAATAAACGGTGCCAATGTATGCCAGCTTATATTCATTGCTTTTCTGCACCAAACTTTGCTGCAAGTCTTTGGCAGAGCTTTGATTCTTCAACGGACACATACTTAATTCAATCAATCAAATTGTCTTTTTTTGATTTTGAAATCTTTTGAAAAACTTTTCTGCTTTTTGTCAAGAAATTTTTCAGCCGTAATTGATATCCAAATTTGCTAGTAGCTACATTTGTATGACTTTTTGGAATTTCATGGGTTAAATCCCATATCTAGCCAATTAATTCAAGCCACCTAGCTTGTCAATCACCTTTTGAAAAACTTTTATGTTTCAAGAAAAAAATTTTTCATTCGTAATTGATTTCATGGTTGTCTTTAAATATCAATCTAGCCATTAATGTTGACTTTGTCAATATTTTGAAAAACTTTTATGTTTCAAAATTTTTCACCGTAAGAGATTTCTTCACATGGCTATGTTTAAATATAAAAAATATCTAGCCATTAATATTGACTTTGTCAATGTTTTGAAAACAATTTTCTGTTTCAAAAATTTTTCCAACCGTAAGAGATTTCTTTGTGTTCTTCACATGGCTATCTTTAAATATCAAAAATATCTAGCCATTAATATTGACTTTGTCAATGTTTTGAAAACAATTTTCTGTTTCAAAAATTTTTTCAACCGTAAGAGATTTCTTTGTGTTCTTCACATGGCTATCTTTAAATATCAAAAATATCTAGCCATTAATATTGACTTTGTCAATATTTTGAAAATCAATTTAAGTTGGTTTTAAAGTTGAGCCTTAAAGATCAAATCTTAATAAACTTTACAAAACCTAACTCTTACTTCTCATATGTCTCGGATCATGATCTTTGAGCTTGATTTCTTTGTCTTGAGACTTGATGACTTTGATCTTCAATGAATTTGCAACTTGTCGAACTTTGCATTTGCTTGATATTTGAATTGGCCATGTTGGTCCAATTAAATCAATAGTCAACAATTAAGCTTTAAAACATAAATCATTAGTTCATATGAAAATATCATTAATGAACAACTTAAAATCATGGTTATCATCAAAACTACATGAATGTCCTTGGATTAATTAGCCAATTAATAATTATTGAAACCTTGAGGCTAACAATCTCCCCCTTTTTGATGATGACACATATGATATGATATTTTTATACGATTTATGATTTTGAAGCTTTTCTTGAAAAGCTCCCCCTAAAATAATGCATATCTTTATATTAGAGATTTTTAAATCTCCCCCTATCTTTATGCATAGATCAATTTGTCATTTAAGTATTATCAAGCAATCAATATATATATGCAATTTTATTGCAAGATCATGATAATTTCACCAATACATTCAAAAAATGTCATATCTTTCTCCCCCTTGGCATCATCAAAAAAATAAATATTATATTCAATATCTCCAAACATCACTTCAACATTTTAAACAACCAAAATTAAACAAAAAATATATTTCTCCCTTTTGGTTTCTAGAACCCCAACTAATATAACATATTTTTCTCCTATTTGGCATAAAGAAATAAAACAAATATATTCATATTTGTAAGATTCTTCATCCTAGTGGTTCGGTTGGATTGAGGGTTCGGTTGAAGATGCTTCAGGAAAGGATATGATGTCCCTTGCCATATGCCTAAAATGCTGATGATTTAAGCAATCTGGAAAGGACATGGGATGATGCCCATATATTATGTACTCTCTCTCTTCTGTCATACAAAGCTTCAGGTGTATCAACAGTTGTATGAACGGGATGATTCGGATGAGGAAGATATATTTGGAGTGTATGCCAAAGATCTTCCCATCAACCTGGTGTATGAGAGAGGTACTTCAACCGAGAAGCATGATCAATAATAATCTTGCTTCGTGGAAACTTGATCAATAATAATCTTTGCTTCTATCTGAGAAGATCAAGTATTTGATTTTATGAATCTCTAAATGATGCTGCATCCTCTTAGAGTGTTTATCTAAAGAATGAGAGAAAATATTATCTGAGAGGTGTGAGTATGTAGTGGAGAGGTGAAGCGAATTTATAGGACAGACGCGCTGTTTGAAAGAATGGTTCAGATTTTGCTACGTGTCATAAGTGTGAATGAATGGTTCAGATTTTGCTATGTGTCATAAGTGTGAATGAATGGTTCAGATTTTGCTACGTGTCGTAAGTGTGAATGAAGGGTTCAGATTTTGCTATGTGTCAGACTTATCCAATTACGCACGCCATAGACACCGATAAATCAGGAAGTTTGAAAAAAAATATCTGCTTTTTCAGAAAAAAGATCTTGTCGACGCATCGAGTTCTGAGTCAGTGATATTTCCGTATACGTTAAATCTCGAGATTTGAACGTTGAATTTTGAAGAAAAATCTCGGGAGTCGGGTGATAGGTACAGGCTGGTGTTCAAAAATCTGAGGTTTATTTAACACACACTAATTTTCGATGAACTTCATCATTTTCAAACTCTTAGCTTAATCTCTTATTAGATTTTCTAGAATGGCTTCCTCTTCTTCTCAAAACAAACCAGAAACAATTAATCTAAATGATACACCTAGTGTGATGCCAGAAGTCTGGCGTCCTTACTTCCTTTCAATTAATGGCCCTGTGTCAGTAACTGATTCAGTGATATTGAATGGTGAGACTGCCACCGCAGTAGCTGCCGGTCTTTGTACTCCGGAGGATGCAAAGGTTTTAGCTGGGAGGACTGACCCACAAATAATAAATGAATCATTGGCACTCACGATTCAGTGTACTGCCACTGTTTCTAACATGGGACGTCGTCTTCATGTTAGGAATATTGGAAGTGAAAACGCTGCGTTCTCAAGTCACCATTTTACAAAGGTTGCTGAAGGAGAGTAAGAAGAAAGTAGGGGAGGTCAAGGAGGAGAACAAAAGGCTGAAGGCGCTCGTGGATTCTTATGCCGATGATTTGGTAATCCGGTCCACAGAGCAGAGCAAGACCACTAATAAGCTGCAGAAGCAGTACGAGAAGCTACTAGCTGAGGTGAAGGAATTGACTTCTCGCTCTATCCCCAAATAAATGTAGTGGGAAGTGTAGTGGTTTTTCCTTTTGTGGTGGCTTCTCCTTTGTGGCTTTCTTTTTAATAAAATCAAGTTTGTTTAAATGATGAGTTTTATTTCTTATTTTATGCATGAACATATACGCAAATATACATAGAACTGGGCATATAATCTAATGTTCAAACAATATAACTAGAAAGATATAAAATGAACAATTTTATGAACATGATATGGATAAAATCATTTTATATTCAATTCTTAAGGTATATATAGATTTAACACAGTTGAATCAAATAGAAGGATAATAAATTCAAGCTTTATTTGATATCAACGTATCTAGCCATACCTATTTCACGTCGAATTGTGCAAAATCGTTCTTCAATGAGAGGTTTCGTGAGAATATTTGCCCATTGACTATCGGTGCTCACAAATTCAAGTTCAATGTCCCCTTTTTGCACATGATCTCTTATGAAATGGTATCTAATTTCAATGTGCTTTGTGCGAGAGTGTTGGATAGGATTTTTACTTAAACTTATAGCACTTGTGTTATCACACCTTATGGGAATATGATCAAAAAGAATTTTAAAATCCTCTAGTTGTTGTTTTATGTAGAGAGATTGAGCACAACAACTACCGATCGCTACATATTCGGCTTCCGCCGTTGATAAGGCCACGGAGTTTTGCTTTTTACTAAACCATGATACTAGTGAATGTCCTAGAAAGTGACAAGTACCACTAGTGCTTTTGCGATCAATTTTGCAACCGGCAAAATCCGCATCCGTGTAGCTTATTAAGTCAAATGAATTTGTCTTAGGGTACCATAATCCTAAATCAATAGTTCCAAGCAAATATCGAAATATTCGTTTTACCATAATTAAGTGTGATTCTTTAGGACAAGATTGAAACCGAGTTCAAAGACATACGCTAAACATTATATCGGGTCTTACTTGCGGTTAAATAAAGTAAACTACCAATCATACCTCGATATAGCTTAACGTCCACCGGTTTACCTTTCTCATCTTTGTCAAGCTTTGTTGAAGGACTCATGGGAGTTCCATATGCTTTAGCATTTTCCAATCCAAATCTTTTTAGTAAGTCTATGACATATTTGGATTGATTTAAGAATATCCCTTCTTTGGTTTGCTTTATTTGAAGTCCGAGAAGGAATTTTAGCTCACCCATCATACTCATTTCGAATTCATCCTGCATAGTCTTAGAGAATTCTTTGCACAAGTTTTCATTAGTAGAACCAAATATAATATCATCAACATAGATTTGCACAATAAGCATGTCTTTTCCATCAAACATTAGAAATAATGTTATGTTCAAGTTTTCCACGTGTAAAACCTTTTTCATTTTGAATTCTTCTACAATGTTTAACAAATGCTTTATGAGCTTCATTTTTGTGAGCAAGAAATAATACCCATATATAGCGAGAATAATCATCAACAATTACAAATGTATACAATTTGCCACTTAAGCTAGCGGTTCTAATAGGACCAAATAAATCCATATGCAATAGTTCTAGAGGTCTTGAAGTAGAAATAACTTTCATTTTCTTAAAAGATGACTTAATTTGTTTACCTAGTTGACATGCATCACATATTTTATCTTTAACAAATTTAGTAATCGGCAAGCCTTTTACTAAATCAAGTTTAGACAATTTTGAGAGTAATTCCATATTGACATGTCCTAATCTTCTATGCCACAACCAACTATTTTCATTTATGGCAGCAAGGCAAATTGATTCTTTTGATGTCATATTATCAAGATCAATAGGTGTTAGACATTTTCATTTCTAAATGCCACAAATAGAACTTGATTATCAATTTCATTTACTATAATACACATGATTGATTTGAATATTACATTATAACTTTTATCATACACAATTGGCTAACACTTAGCAAGTTATGTTTCAAGCCATCAACCAAGAGAACATAATAAGAGAATGTGTTTTACCAATATTACCTATACCGATGATCTTTCCTTTTGAGTTATCACCGAATTTGACATTTCCTCCATCTTTTAGAGTAAGAGAAGTAAACTTATTTTTATCACCCATCATATGCCTTGAACATCCATTATTGAGAAACCACTTATCTTTGGTAGATATGGATATCAAGCACACCTACAAGACAACTTCAAATAACCTTCTTTGGTACCCAAATTTTCTTGGGTCCACTAGGGTTAGCTTTTGGAGGAGTAGTTCCTTTGACTACCCAAATCATATTTTTCATGGGACATGTATGAATATTATGCCCTAATTTTCCACAATGTTCACATATGGGAATTTTCAAGAATTTTTCATTTATAAAGAATTTTTGATAGTGTTTTTCTTTGATTTTAGGGTTATATCCAATACCCGCTTTGTCAAAAACACATCTTTGACTACCTAACAAATTATCCAAATTTTTCTTTCCATTTGTAAAGTTAGTCACAATTTTATTTAATTTTTCAACTTTGAGTTTTAATTCTTTATTTTCATTTACCAAGAGATTTGAATCATGAGCTATTTGTGATGATGTTTCCACATCTTTTGCTTTCATTTTCTCAATGAAGCTTTGTGATTCAATTTTCAACTTAATTATTTCTTTTTCTAAAGATAGATTTTTATCATTTAAAGAAATAATTTGTTTTTCTAGAATTTCATTTTTGCTTTTGAAATCATCTAATTCGTTTGAAAGAGATGTGACTTTCTTTTTGAAAACTTTATTTTTCGAAACATTCTTCTCAAATTCTTCAACTAGCTCTTCAAAAGCATTTTGTAATTCATCATAGCTATAAGAATTATTTTCTAAAGAATTGAGTTCCGAAGTTACCTCATCTTCATATGCCATTAAGCAAAAGGCTTCGGTAGAATCTTCTTCATCGTTGGATGCTTGAGGGCTAATGCTTGTACATTCATCTTTCTCTATTTGAGGTAATTTGTGATCATGAACAAGCATGCTCATCTTTGATTCTTCAACTTGACTTGCTTCTTCATATGTAGCTTCAAGTCTTTCCCAAATTTCTTTAGCTGAATTACAACTTGAAATTTCATCAAATTCCTTTGAGTCAAACGCACAATATAAACAATTCATAGCTTTATAATTTAATTCAATGAGTTTGACATCATTTTCATCCCATTCAGTTTCTTGGTTGGGTATTTCTTGTTCGGGTATTTCTTGTTCTTCTACTATTTTAGTAGGAACATGAGGACCATTTACAATGATTTTCCATATGAGATAATCTTGAGCTTTAATGTACGTAGTCATTCTAGTTTTCCAATAACTATAATCACTACTATTGAACAAGGGTGGTCTATTTGTAGATTGACCTTCAACCATTTGAGGTCTAGATGTGTTTGCCATGATCTTAACTCTAAGATTGTTAAATCTATATGTAGAGCCTTGGCTCTGATACCAATTGTTACCCAAATATCAACCTAAGAGGGGGGGTGATTTAGGTTGAGGCAAACTTTTTCGATTTAAATGCGGAATTAGAAAATTATTTTCAATTAGCAAAAATTGATTAAACAAATTTAAGAACACAATTCAATTGCAATATAGATATGATAGAAAATCAAACACAAGCATATATAAGCAATTGAATAAGTAAGAGATAGAGATAGAGAAAATCAAACACAATGATTGTTATCGAGGTTCGGCTTCCCCGCCTACGTCCCCGCCTCAAGAACACTTCTTGAGGATTCCCAAATCCACTATTTGACAATCCTTCTTCCGGGTGAAGATCAAACCGTTACAAATCTTCCTTACAACGGTGAAGAGTAACCACCGAGTGAAAAATCCTTTTCACTCCTTAGGATTTATACCAAAACCCACAAATCTTCCTTACAAGGTGAAGAGTAACCACCCAGTGAAAAATCCTTTTCACTACTTAGGATTTATACCAAAACCCTAACAAAAACACTCAATAGTTTCAACAAAGGATTGTTGTACAAAATATGGCTCTCTCAAAGAGTAGTTGTACACAATATGCTCACTCTAATAGTATATCAAGGATTTGATCAATATGACTCAAAAAGTGTTTAGAGGAATTTTATTTTCAATCAAGGATTTTGAATGATATGAAAATATAAGCTTGAGAAAGGATGGATTGATGTAAGATATTTTCTTTTCTTTCTCTGATTTCTCTTGTATGCTCTCGTTGTGATATGAACCCGCGGAATGGAATCCCTTGAACCCACAATCAATCTGAAAACTCACCCAAGAAAGCCAAGATCAAGTCAATGGATGGAGAATCTAGACCCGTTGAGAACCCGTTTCAAGAACCTAGATTATATTAAAATCTAGACCCGTTGAAGAACCTATCCCAAGAACCCAGATTACAAAGTCGGAACGCCACAAAGGTTGTGATTTACCTTTGATAAGTTCAAAAGTTCAATCAAGAACAAGAGGAGAAAACTCAACTCACTATGAAAATTCAATATAATTGTCTGCCTTCAAATGAGGCTACAAAGAGTATTTATACCAAAACCTAATTAAAATCCTAACCTAGCTAGAACTCTTTTTTCCCACAAATACCCCTACGTGAACAGTAATTCTAGTTTCTAAAAAGTAACTTTCCTAATAAACCCTTGGCCCTAATACAAGGCCTTTCTCAAGCCCATTTAGTCTAAACTAATAAAAAATAAATCTTTTAATAAATTGAAAGCCTTGAATAACAATAGGCCCAAACTTCCCTAAGTCATATCTTCCACAGCTTGTATCAAGTGGATCAAAATTGGTTCTCCTTCTTTCAAACCCACTTTGATTGTTGGGCTCTTGCTAGCTTCATCCCAAGTGGATTGCACCAATCCTTGCATTGCTTCCTTGATCTTCTTGGCTCTTGATCTTGTAATTGGCCCATCTGGAACTTGCAAAGGATCTTTAAGACTAGGCCCACCTTGGTTCCCATCATTCCCCCTCTCCTCAAAAGGATTCGACCACGAATCTTCATCAAATGGAGAAAGATCCATTGAAAGTGATTTATTGGAAGGTTGATCGCCCTGAGGATGTAGCTTGGACCGCCTATCAACGGTTCAAAGATGACATCCTCCACGTCCCGTCCTTCTTTGGCACTAGTAGCACTGGTACTGCACATGGCTCCTTGCTCATGCTCTCCCTCACGTACCCCTTGCTCATCAAATCCTCAACTTGCCTTTGAAGCTCCTTTGTCTCCTCTGGATTACTCTTATAGGCTGGTCGGTTTGGAATATCAGCTCCGGGCACAAATTCAATCTGGTGTTCAATGCCTCTAATGGGTGGCAACTCATTAGGCATCTCCTTTGGGAATACATGCTCAAACTCCTGCAACAAAGAAACAGCCAAACTAGAAAGAGACTGGTTAGTTTCATCAAGATTAAGAGAAGAAGACTCTCTTTCTTTTTTCTCATTTTCACTCTCACTCTTTCTTTTTTGCTCAATCTCTTTTTCACTCTTTCTTTTTTGCTCATTTTCACTCTCACTCTTTCTTTTTTGCTCTATCTCTTTTTCACTCTTTCTTTTTTGCTCATGAGCAACCTCACTTTTCAGTTTCAGTTGGTCCTCATAGACCTGGCTTGGAGTTAAAGGAGCAAGCTTGATTGTTTTGCCCTCCTTTACAAAGCTGTACATGTTCTTGAAACCATCATGTATCGCCCTCCTATCATACTGCCACGGCCTCCCCAACAAAATATGGCCAGCATGCATAGGCACAACATCACAAAGCACCTCATCCAGATACTTCCCAATTGAAAAAGTAACTAACACTTGCCTATCCACCCTAACCTCTCCACAATCATTCAACCACTGCAATTTGTATGGTCTAGAGTGTTTTAAGGTTGGTAAATTCAATTTCTCAACCAAAATAGTGCTAGCCGCATTAGTACAACTCCCCCCATCAATGATCATACTACATACCTTATTGTTGACGTGGCATCTAGTATGGAAAATGTTCTCTCTCTGTTGCTCTGCATCATCCACCTTAATGTGTGTATTGAGAGCACGCCTGGCAACAAGAGACTCACCTGTCACGGGGTATACCACTCCATCATCATCACTAGCATCAACCAACTCGGGCATCCCATCACTATCATCCTCACTCTCAGTCATCACCTCCCCATTGTCGCGCATAATCATCACCCGCCTGTTTGGACATTGAGAAGCGATGTGCCCTGAACCCAAACACTTAAAGCATTTAATATCTCTATTCCGTGAAGGTTGAGATTCTACCTTGGGTTTGTTGCTAGTTCCCTCATCTTTTCCCTTAGGTGGTTCGGTCTTTCTCTTTGCTTCAGCTGAATCATTCCTATCCCACTTTGATTTCCAAGTAGTATTAGAAACCGAAGTGTACCTTGCTGTCCCTTTTCTCTTTAACTGTCTCTCCACCTTCATAGCCATGTGCACCATGTCCTCTATCTCCACATAATGCTGCAATTCAATTACATTGGCTATGTCCCTATTCAAACCACTCAAAAATCTAGCCATGGTGGCCTCTCCGATCCTCCTCTACATTAGCCCGAATCATCGCCACCTCCATCTCCTTATGGTAATCCTCCACACTCCTAGACCCCTGTGTAAGATTTTGGAGCCTTTTGGTAAAGGTCCCTATAGAAGTGGCTAGGTACAAATCTCCGCCTCATGAGAGCTTTCAACTCTCCCCACGTCTCTACAGGCCTCTCAGTATTCCTCCTTCTATTGGTCACTAATTGATCCCACCAAATAATAGCATAATCAGTGAACTCTATTACCGCCAACTTCACTTTCTTCTCTTCAGAGTAATTATGACAATCAAACACTAGGTCTATTTTTTTCTCCCACTCTAGATAAACCTCAGGGTCAGTTCTACCTTGGAAAGATGGTATTTTCATTTTGATGCTCCCAAGGCTTCGATCTACACCATCCCGACCCCCTGGGTTCCACTCATGTCCTCTTTCACGCCTAACTCGTCTATGTCTACCCGACCCAACTTCAGATGCTAAGTCTTCCTCATCCTCACCATCTCCTTCATTCTCATACTCATTTTCAACCCTACGCTCACGTCGCCTCCTATCTCTCCCACCTTGCAGATTTCTAATTGCTGCATCTTGAAGATCCATCCTATCCCTCACTTCACCCAACACAAAGTTCAACCGCTCAAACTGTTGTTGCATGGCTTGCAACACAAAGGATGAGTTATCTGCCTTCCCCTTAGGTGATGAGTCACCCTTATGAGACATCGTAATGTGCTGCAAAAAAAAAAAATGTTAGTGGAAAACCTCACACACTCCCTTACGTGTTTACACTCGAACAATGACTCCACTCATTTCACTCTTAATTGGCATTTTTTTTTTTATAATAGTCTCACACTCTCTTGCCTTTTACCTCAAGAGTTTTCCCATCAAGTTCTTCAAGAACTAATTGAACTCAATCAAGAAACAAGAACAAGAACCTTGAACCCACAAACTCAATTAAGCAATGAAAACTCACCCCCTAAGATAAGCCAAGATCAAGAATAAGAGATTTGAGCAATGAACAAGAAGTTCGCCAACACAAACTCTTGAGAATAGAACAATAGACCACGTTGAGAACCCGTTTCAAGAACCTAGATTATATTAAAATCTAGACCCGTTGAAGAACCTATCTCAAGAACCCAGAACCCAGATTACAAGGAGGAACGCCACAAAGGTTGTGATTTACCTTTGATAAGTTCAAAAGTTCAATCAAGAACAAGAGGAGAAAACTCAACTCACTAATGAAAATTCAATATATTGTCTGCCTTCAAATGAGGCTACAAAGAGTATTTAAACCAAAACCTAATTAAAATCCTAACCTAGCTAGAACTCTTTTTTCCCACAAATACCCCTGCGTGAACAGTAATTCTAGTTTCTAAAAAGTAACTTTCCTAATAAACCCTTGGCCCTAATACAAGGCCTTTCTCAAGCCCATTTAGTCTAAACTAATAAAAAATAAATCTTTTAATAAATTGAAAGCCTTGAATAACATTAGGCCCAAACTACCCTAAGTCATATCTTCCACAACTTGCATCAAGTGGATCAAAATTGGTTCTCCTTCTTTCAAACCCACTTTGATTGTTGGGCTCTTGCTAGCTTCATCCCAAGTGGATTGCACCAATCCTTGCATTGCTTCCTTGATCTTCTTGGCTCTTGATCTTGTAATTGGCCCATCTGGAACTTGCAAAGGATCTTTAAGACTAGGCCCACCTTGGTTCCCATCACGTTGTCTTTGTTTCTCTCTTCTATTCTCTTTATATATTGTTCAGTCAATCGACTAAAGGAAATTTGAATTTGAAAGCTTTTGTTCGTTAGAAAACACAATCATGATTCTATATAATTTTAAATAATAAAGTGCCAATGTCAGAAGATTGCTTTAAACCGACAGTTGAAAATGGCAATCAGCCTTTTGAATAATTGGCATGACTTTTTAAAATAAACGGTGCCAATATCAAAAGATGACTTTAACCGATAATTGAAAATGGCAATCAGCCTTTTGAATAATTGGCATGACTTTTTAAAATTCAAATAAACGGTGCCAATGTATGTCAGCTTATATTCATTACTTTTCTGTACCAAACTTTGCTGCAAGTCTTTGGCAGAGCTTTGATTCTCCAACGGACACAGACTTAATTCAATCAATCAAACCATCTTTTTTTATTTTGAAATCTTTTGAAAAACTTTTCTGCTTAAGAAATTTTTCAGCCGTAATTGATATGTTTGCGTTCACATTGCTGTTTTTGAATTTCAAAAATATCTAGCCATTAATGTTGACTTTGTCAATATTTTTGAAAAACTTTTATGTTTAAGAAATTTTTCATCCGTAATTGATTTCATGGTTGTCTTTAAATATCAATCTAGCCATTAATGTTGACTTTGTCAATATTTTGAAAAAATTTTATGTTTCATAAATTTTTCACCGTAAGAGATTTCTTCATATGGCTATGTTTAAATATCAAAAATATCTAGCCATTAATATTGACTTTGTCAATGTTTTGAAAACAATTTTCTGTTTCAAAAATTTTTCCAACCGTAGAGATTTCTTTGTGTTCTTCACATGGCTATCTTTAAATATCAAAAATATCTAGCCATTAATATTGACTTTGTCAATGTTTTGAAAACAATTTTCTGTTTCAAAAATTTTTCAACCGTAAGAGATTTCTTTGTGTTCTTCACATGGCTATCTTTAAATATCAAAAATATCTAGCCATTATTTTTGAAAATCAATTTAAGTTGGTTTTAAAGTTGAGCCATAAATATCAAATCTTAATAAACTTTACAAAACTTAACTCTTACTTCTCATATGTCTCGGAGCATGATTCTTGAGCTTGATTTCTTTATCTTGAGACTTGATGACTTTGATCTTCAGCAACTTGTTGACTTTGCATTTGCTTGATATTTGAATTGGCCATGTTGGTCCAATTAAATTAATAGTCAACATTATACTTTAAACATAAATCGTTAGTTCATATGAAAATATCATTTATGAATAACTTAAAATCGTGGTTATCATCAAAACTACATGAATGTCCTTGGATTAATTTGCCGAGTAATAGATATTGAAACCTTGAGGCTAACACATTTTATTGTTCAAGAAGAAAGAAAGGAAAGGAAAGAGAGAGAAACTCTCCTTCTGCTGGCCGGCCCCCACCCCACCCTTTGATGTCCCTCATTTCTCTAACATAGACAAAAGAAAGGAAGAAGAACACAAATGCTTTTCTCCCCCTCTTGACCCACGGATCCAGCAGCCCCTAGAAAGAATCTCCCTTGTGTTCTCTCAAGTCTTCTTCCACAAAGTCATGCTAGAGTGAGCCTAGTACCTCCTCCATCAAGAAATTATAAGCTAGGTAAGAGTTTATGATTTTAGTCAAGTTTTGAAATGGGTATAGTTGAAATTGTTGGTTGATCTTCATGATTCTTACACTTTGAGGTTATGGGTTTGTAGAAATATGATCTTGGGTTAAGGAAAATGAATTTTTATGGTGAATTGTTGAGAAATTTTACTGCTATGTCATATCTGCGTGAACAGTGAAATTTTATGGAAATTCTGTTCTTATTGGAAATATATATGAGGAAACGGTTTTCTCTAGGGTAATCTATCATATGTCTAGGTTATGTATATGAAATTTCATAGAAAAATATTGAGTTTTGATAATTATTTGTTATTTTACAAGAAAACTGTGCAAATCTGTCAATTTGACAGATTCTGTGTTTGTCGGTTTGAAATTGCTTAATAAATCCAATATTTGGAATTTAAGTGATTGGAGTATGTTTCTGGAACCCTAGGATGTATATGTTCTTGATGGAATTAGCCTCATGTGATTTTAGTAAATAATGAATTGCAGGTACAGATTTAAAATCACCTTCAAGATTGTGCTGACAGATTTGAGTTCATGAAAGTACTAGAATTTTAATAAATTCTAGATATACTATTTTGAGCTGAAATTTTGATGAGAGATGTTAAATATATGGTGTTACCTCACAGTAAGATTTCAGGATATTTTGATGTTTCTAAGTTTGTCAAATGAATTTTATAAGATACTGTTCCTGCAGAAAATCTGTTAAAGATGAGTTGAAAACACTAAAAGTTAGAAGAATTTATTCTCATGTTATTTTGAGTAGGTTGGGTTGAAATTTGGTTTGAGTATTTCTTAGTTTGTTTAAGACTGGGATGAATTTTTGTATGCCTTGGTTTTATTGTTTGGTAACTAAAATAATAGCAGGAGCCTTAGTGTCTTTAGTTTCTAATAAATTCATAACTCTATGAATTAATGTGCGAATGTGAGGTGTACCAAGCTAATGTATGCTTTCTAAAGAAGCTATGTTTTGATGTTTGATTTATATGGATGCCTTGAATATGATTTTGAGGCTTAATAAGGGTTTGGTAAAGATTAGTTAAGATAAGTTAAGAGAAATTATGGTCATAAGTGTGGATTAGTCTATTATGAGTTAAGGTTGGCATTAAGTTGAAACTAAGATTAAGTTAAAATTAACTTAACTCCTATACTTGATTTAGGATAATCAAGGGAGGATAAGTGAAGCGATTTGCTTGAGACTCTTAGAATCCAGCTTTTGGTTTAAGGTAAGGGAATGTGCCATGAAAATTTAATAGTCCATGTTTTAAGAATATATCTATATATGTTTTATCAATGCTTTCAGTAAACTCAGTTTGATACTTGTTTATAAAGAAAACGTGCATTGATTTAGAAACAGTTTTAAGTTGGTACAGTTAAGACAGATTTTAGAAGCAAGTTGTGGATATGCTATGAATTTTGGCTTAGTAAGGCAAGAAAGAGATTGAAAAATAAACAAGCATGATATATTTTATGAACATCTAAAACAGTTTTGAGTGTGATGCCTTGTAGACTGACAACCCAAGGCTACAAAGGGATCGTATGCCCTAAAGACATGGCAGCAGGCCACGAGGGGTTTTATTCCCTATAAACCGGCAACAAGTAAGGCCACGAGGGGTTGTACTCCCTGAAAATATGGCAACCCAGGCCACAAGGGGATTTTTGGATCTTTGTAGACTGGCAACCCAGGCCACGAGGGGATACCCTAAAGACATGGCACCAGTAAGGTCACGAGGGGCAAAGTCTTAAAGATAAAGTACAGTTACATGTTCCATATAGTTTTGCTATATTATGCAATAGTATGAGATAAGTTTCTCTTCAAAACAGTTTAAGGGAACATGTTTTATTTACATATAAAGGAATTATGCTATATGTTCAGATTTCAATAGTTATATTATGCCTTACAAGTTATCAGATATTATGTTCATCAGTATGAAACATATATGTTCAAGAAACTCATGAAATCATTTTAGCATGAATTGTTTATACACAAGTCATATTCACAAAGATTATTCTGTTTATCATGCATTCATGCATACTGTTAAATCTTCATGTCACGCCTCCCTTACTGAGCAAAGTGGATTGCTCAGATTGCAGGAACATTCTATAGTGCAGCCAAGAGTCTCAGCAAGCAGGAGCAATTTTGTTGTATCTAGAACTAGTCTTAGACGTTTTGAGTTTTGGTGTATATAAAACAGAAGTGATGTGATGCCCCGTACCACTTAATGGTTTAATTAATTATATTGGTTCAAAACTAATAAAGGATTATAAGTTTAATAAATTTATGTGGTAAGTAAATTTAATTTGGATTATCACTACACTACATTATTATGTACACATTAGTAATGAAAATGGATATAATTTAATTATAACTAAACTATAATAAGCCTTCAAGGTAGTTACTAGATTACAAGAGGGGTAAAATGGTTATTTCATACCTAGTTTTGAAGTCCAATAGAAACTAGCCATTTGGAAAAGCTTTACACTTACCCTCCCATTGCATATTGACACATGGCAAGCACTAATAACACAATCCCCTCTCTTATATTGACCGGCCATACATTGTCTCCTCATTTGATTTCATTGTTTCAAGAAGAAAGAAAGGGAAAGAAAGAGAGAGAAACTCTCCTTCTGCTGGCCGAAAACTCACTTGGAGGAAAACCCTCCATATATGCTCTCATTCAAGCTTCCCTCCATCAAGAAAAGAATAAGCTCTTGTTAGGGCTTATATTCCCAACATTTAGAAGGTAAATTTCTCAAATTCTCTAGGGCTCCATGGAGTTTAATTGGGGGTTTCAACTGAAATTTCATGCATGTGATAGATTAGGTGAAATCTTAGCTTTTCATGTATGTTTTGAAATGGGTATAGTTGAAATTGTTGGTTGATCTTCATGATTCTTACACTTTGAGGTTATGGGTTTGTAGAAATATGATTTTGGGTTAGGGAAAATGAATTTTTATGGACATGCATGTGGGATTTGAAGTGGTAGTTGCTGGAAATTTTACTGCTCTGTCAGATCTGCGTGAACAGTAAAATTTCGTGGAAATTCTGTTATTATTGAAAATAGATATGAGGAAACGGTTTTCTCTAGGGTAATCTATCATATGTCTAGGTTATGTATATGAAATTTCATAGAAAAATATTGAGTTTTGATAATTATTTGTTATTTTACAAGAAAACTGTGCAAATCTGTCCATTTGACAGATTCTGTGTTTGTCGGTTTGAAATTGCATAATAAATCCAATATTTGGAATTTAAGTGATTGGAGTAATTTTCTGGAACCCTAGGATGTATATGTTACTTGATGGAATTAGCCCCATGCCATTTTAGTATATAATGAATTGTGGGTACTGATTTAAAGTCACTTTAAAAACTGAACTGACAGAATTTGAGTTTTCTGTCTTGGTTGAATTTTATAATTTTGTATAAAGCTCAAATTGAGCTGAAAATTTAGGATCACATGCTACACATATATAGGTATTCTCCTATAAAATTTCATGAGTTTATGACACCTTTTGGTTGGTCATATAAGGCTTAGAAGTGGGCTGTATAGCAGGGGATATGTTGCAGCAACTTGTAAATCACGGATTTTTGAAGAATTTATTCTTGCAATTGGACAAGTGAATTGAGCTAAAATTTGGTATGCATGATAAATAATGTGTTTACTAAATGGGTGAATTTTTATATGTCCTAATTATACCAT
This sequence comes from Fagus sylvatica, assembly GCA_907173295.1. Taxonomy (NCBI): domain Eukaryota; kingdom Viridiplantae; phylum Streptophyta; class Magnoliopsida; order Fagales; family Fagaceae; genus Fagus; species Fagus sylvatica. The sequence continues at coordinate 11,794,704 of OU015767.1, forward strand.
CTAGTATAGAAAAGAAATATTTTGAGTCCAGCAATACGGTTTCTGTTTTAGGCAGTAAATAGAACTAGTTTTGATGTTTTGCCACTATTACTTCGTTTGCTTGTTTGGTTGCCTTTGGGTTGCGATATAGAGACTCCTAGGAACCTAAATAGGGTAAGGATGTGAAAAGGATTAGAAAACCTATAGAATTGATAGTTAAGGGAAGCCATGAGTGCTTTTGTGAGTTAGAATGTCTGCTAATCATTGGATTTTAATATCCTTTGGTCTAGGGACTGAACAAGGAAAGTAGAGAACTCCATTGCAAGCTTTGAGACTGCTGTGCTGCTGCTGGATTGAGGTAAGGGAATGTGCCATGAAAATTTAATAGTCCATGTTTTAAGAATATATTTATATATGTTTTATCGAATGCTTTCAATAAACTCAGTTTGATATTTGTTTATAGAGAAAATGTGCATTGATTTAGAAACTGTTTTGAGTTAGTACAGTTAAGACAGATTTTAGAAACAAGTTGTGGATATGCTATGATTTTGGCTTAGTAAGGCAAGAGAGAGATTGAAAAATAAACAAGCATGATATGTTTTAAGAACACCAAAAACAGTTTTGAGTGTGATGCCCTGTAGACTGACAACCCAAGGCCACGAGGGGATCGTATGCCCTAAAGACATGGCAAGAAGGCCTCGAGGGGTTTTATTCCCTGTAGACCGGCAACAAGTAAGGCCACGAGGGGTTGTATTCCCTGAAGATATGGCAACCCAGGCCACGAGGGGATCTTCGGATCTTTGTAGACTGGCAAGAAGGCCACGAGGGGTTTCATACCCTGTAGACATGGCACCAGTAAGGTCACGAGGGGCATAGTCTTAAAGATAAAGTTCAGTTACATGTTCCATATAGTTTTGCTATTTTATGCAATAGTATGAGATAAGTTTTCTCTTCAGAACAGTTTAAGGGAACATGTTTAGTTTACATATAAAAGAATCATGCTATATGTTTAGATTTCAATAAATATATTATGCCTTACAAGTTATCAGATATTATGTTCATCAGTATGAAACATATATGTGCAAGAAACTCATGAAATCATTTTAGCATGAACTGTTTATACGCAAGTCATATCCACAAAGATTATTCTGTTTATCATGCATTCATGCATACTGTTAAATCTTCATGTCACAATTCCCTTCCTGAGCAAAGTGGGTTGCTCAGATTGCAGGAACATCCTATGGTGCAGCCAAGAGTCTCAGCATGGAGGAGCAAGTATATTGGTATCTAGAACTAGTCTTAGATGTTTTGAGTTTTTGTGTATATAAAGCAGAAGTGATGTATAAGTTTAAATAGTCTTCCGCTGTATTAGAGTTATTATGTCCACATACTGATGTATTTTGTATAAACAGTTATAGATGCTCTGACTACTATCACTTCCTTTAGGTGGACTAGTATACATATTCAGTTATTTTGTAAAGGAGTATGTTATTATATTATGGGAGTTTCCAACCCAAGAAGAAGTTAAAGAATCAGGACGAGAGAAGAGAGAAAGAAGAAAAAATTTTATACTCCTTTTAGATTGGTTCGTGTTAATATCAGGCACAGGCTTGGTATTAGCATGCCGGTCCGACTCCGAATCATATTACGGATTTGGGTCGTGACAAGTGATGTATATGTTTAAATAGTCTTCCGCTGTATTAGAGTTATTATGTCCACATACTGATGTATTTTGTATAAACAGTTATAGATGCTCTGATTACTATCACTTCCTTTAGGTGGACTAGTATACTTATTCGTTTTGTAAAGGAGTATGTTTATAGTATTGGAAGTTCCTAACCCAAGAAGAAGTTAAAGAATCAGGACGAGAGAAAAGAAAAGAAAGAAGAAAAATTTATACTCCTTTTAGTTGGTTCGTACTAATATCAGGCACAGGCTTGGTATTAGCATGCCGGTCTGACTCCAAATCATATTACGGATTTGGGTCATGACACGAATATTTCGATATTTACTTGGAACTATTGATTGAGGATTATGATATCCTAAGTCAAATTCATTTGACTTAATAAGCTACACGGATGTGGATTTTGCCGATTGCAAAATTGATCGCAAAAGCACTAGTGGAACTTGTCACTTTCTAGGACACTCACTAGTATCATGGTTTAGTAAAAATCAAAACTCCATGGCCTTATCAACGGCGAAAGCCAAATATGTAGCGGCTGGTAGTTGTTGTGCTCAATCTTTCTACATAAACCAACAACTAGAGGATTTCAAAATTATTTTTGATCATATTGCCATAAGGTGTGATAACACAAATGCAATAAGTTTAAGTAAAAATCTTATTCAATTCTCTCGCACCAAGCATATAGAAATTAGATACCATTTTATAAGAGATCATGTGCAAAAAGGGGACATTGAACTTGAATTTGTAAGTACCGATAGTCAATGGGCGAATATTCTCACGAAACCTCTCATTGAAGAACGATTTTACACAATTCGACGTGAAATATGTATGGCAAGGTACGTTGATATCAAATAAGCTTGAATTTATTATCTTTCTATTTGATTCAATCCGTGTTAAAATCTATATACCTTGAAAATTGAACATTAGATTGTATGCCCAGTCATATGTTTGTAAGCATGTATGTTCATGCATGAAATGTTAAATAAGAACATCATATCCTTTCATGAAGAATCATATCTTACAAATATGGTTAAAGAACACTGGCATGTAAATGTATTTGTTTTCATTTTTTTTTTTTTTATGATGCCAAGGGAGAGAAATATATGATATTTTGGTATTTATTATTAAGGGGGAGAAATATATGAGATCTTGTTTCTTATTTGTTTATGCTATTTGTTGTTAGTTGTTATTGTTTATGCTAACAACATATGAATTCTCATATCTTGCAATGATTGGTCATAAGGCTTATATATATAGATTGCTTGATTGTTCTTAATGACTAATTGATCTATGCATGAAGATAGGGGGAGATTTAATAATCTCGATTTCAAATATATGCATTATCTTAGGGGGAGCTTTTCAAGAAAATCTTCAAAATCATTATTCTTGTAAAAATATCATATCATATGTGTCATCATCAAAAAGGGGGAGATTGTTAGCCTCAAGGTTTCAATACCTATTAATTGGCTAATTAATCCAAGAACGTTTATGTAATTTTGATGATAACCATAATTCTAAAATGATATTTTTATATGAACTAATGATTTATGTTTAACGTATAATGTTGACTAGTGATTTAATTGGACCGACGTAGTCAATCAAATATCAAGCAAATGCAAAATCGACAAAATGCAAATTCATTGAAGATCAAGTCATCAACACTCAAGTCAAAGGAATCAAGCTCAAGAATCATGTTCCAAGACATATGAGAAGTAAGAGTTAGGTTTTGTAAAGTTTATTAAGATTTGATCTTTAAGGCTCAACTTTAAAAACCAACTCAAAATTCAAAAGCTAACTAATTCAAAAAATAAATAAATAAAAACTCACTCACTAATAGTTTTTGTATTTTACCCATTAAAATTTGAATGGGCCAAACCACTAACACTTGAAACAAAATTCAGAAATAGAAATATTATCTTGTAAGGAATAATACCACTTTTGTTGGCCATTTCTTTAAGTTAAGAAAATATTAGAAAATTCTAAACAAGACTATCTATCACATAGTCCTATTTCTCAATTTATCTCATCATTGTTTTTCATCTCATTGGCTCTACCACATTTGAATTATTAATTTGGTCTAGTATATTAAACAATTTCTAAAGGTGCTTTCTTTGACTAGACATTACTAATGGAGCACTAGACATTGAGCACTAGACATTAGTAATGGAGCACTAGTAACGATTTCATTTTTTTTTTTTGACAATGATAAGATAAAATTTTTAGTGCTTCATGTCTAGTGCTCCATTAGTAATGTCTAGTGCTCAATGTCTAGTGCTCCATTACTAATGTCTATTCAAAGAAAGCACCTTAGAAATTGTTTAATATACTAGACCAAATTAATAATTCAAATGTGGTAGAGCCAATGAGATGAAAAACAATGATGAGATAAATTGAGAAATAGGACTATGTGATAGATAGTCTTGTTTAGAATAAATATATATATTTTTTTAACTTAATCAAATGGCCAACAAAAGTGGTATTATTCCTACAAGATAATATTTCTATTTCTGAATTTTGTTTCAAGTGTTCATGGTTTGGCCCATTCAAATTTTAATTGGTAAAATACAAAAACTATCAGTGAGTGGGTTTTTATTTATTTTTTTGAATTAGTTAGCTTTTGAATTTTGAGTTGGTTTTTAAAGTTGAGCCTTAAAGATCAAATCTTAATAAACTTTACAAAACCTAACTCTTACTTCTCATATGTCTTGGAATGTGATTCTTGAGCTTGATTCCTTTGACTTGAGTTTTGATGACTTGATCTTCAATGAATTTGCATTTTGTTGACTTTGCATTTTCTTGATATTTGATTGACCATGTCGGTCCAATTAAATCACTAGTCAACATTATGCTTTAAACATAAATCATTAGTTCATATGAAAATATCATTTATGAATAACTTAGAATTATGGTTATCAGCAAAATTACATAAATGTTCTTGGATTAATTAGCCAATAATAGGTATTGAAACCTTAAGGCTAACAAAAAGGACTCTTGTTATTAAGAACGGGAGATGATAAACAGTTAATGAGAAAGCAAGTGGTGGTAAAAGCTTCGTCCCAATAACGGAGTGGAATTGAAGCATTGGCCAAAAGAGTTAAACTAGTTTCAACAATGTGTCTCTGCTTGCGATCAACAAAGCCATTTTTTTTATGCGTGTGTGGACATGACACATGGTGAGAAATACCACAGTGAGCAAAATAAGGATTTATTTTTTAGAATTCACCACCCTAGTCAATTTGGATTGCTTTAATTTTTCTGTCAAAAAATCATTCAACATGAACTTGGAATTTTTTAAAGATATTGATAACATTAGACTTAGAAGTAATAGGATAAAGCCAAAGAAATTTGTTGAAATCATCAATAAAACATACGTAGTATTTATTTCCATTAACAAAAGAAATAGGAGATGGACCCCATACATAAAAAATAAAAAAATAAAAATGGATTGGAAGATACAAAAGGAGATATATGGAAAGGTAGCCTATGACTCTTTCCTAATTGACAAGCATGACAAACTAAAGATGAAGATGACCTTTGAACGGCCAAATTAGTTTGAAAGACAACCTGACGAACAATGTGTAGGGATGGATGTCCCAACCGAGAGTGCCAGCCATCCAAGGTAGTCCCAATACCCATGAATGCACTAGGTGAGGAAGGTGACCATGGCGGAGAGGAAGAGTAGAGGCCATGAATATGCTTGCCTTGAAGGAGGGTAATTCCCGATGTTGCATCCATGACACAAAAATAAGAGGGATGAAAGTCAAAATAAACATTATTATCAAAAGTAATTTTGGGGACAGACAATAAGTTTTTTTAATTTGAGGAAAATGAAAAGTATTTTTAAACAGGAAATTAGCACGAGGATAGGAAAGAGAAGAAGAACCAAGATGGTGAATAGGCAAACCTTGACCGTTACCAACATGAACTTGTTCTATACTAGTGTAGTCCTCTTGCTGCAAGTTTAAGTTGTTGAGGTCAGAGGTGATACGATGGGTAGCACTGGTATTTGGATACCAATTTCGATTAGTAGGCATGGAGGGGGCATCAACATAGGCTTGAATTGGCTGAGAGTTGTCACGTTGATATGCTTGGTTGAACCTGTTGTAACAAGTAAGAGTCGAGTGATCTGGTTTGGAGCAAACTTAGCAAACTACCCATGAAGGTTCACCAGATGGAGTAAGGAGCAAAGAAGGGAAACCACGACCACGGCCTTGCGCACGGCCTCAATTGGAGGAGTTACCATTACCACGGCCTTTGCCCCATTGTGGAGTAGATGATTTTTCTAGTGTAGTTATTGATTTCATGCTTTAATTAATGGACAATCTTTAGAGAAATTTATATTAGAATTATTTTACAAAGTCTTCATTACAAATCTTCTGATTGGTGGTTAGGGATGAGAAACCATCAATTGAGTTATCACATAGTAAAATTGAATTAATAGTATTCTTATAAAGTGGATGAATCTGAAGCCTATGCATTTTTATCCATTGCATTTTTCTTAATCTTAATCATTAGTTTTCTACAAACCTCAAAACATTATTTTCTTTATTTTTACTCTTTTAAAAGTGTCTCTTGAATTCCAATCTCCCTGTGGTTCGACAACCCTTTTCACTACTATACTATCCATCCCTCATCAAAATTGACCTGACATCACTGCCTTTGCAAATTTGCAACTTGAGTTGCGTTTTTTTAAGCTGCAAAAGATGATCATTATCAAAATTTATGCCATGCCTATGATATGTAGACACAAACACAACGTGTCAAATGATAACTTTTGGTCCATCTATCTAGACTCATTATGGCCTCATTAAAGAATGACCCAATGGCATCGCCCATGGTGTGATTGGTGTACGTGGTGGCAGGAGAAAGAGGATGCTGAACGTCTGGTGCAGTAGCAGTCCTTTCTTTTTAACGCAGTGCTTGCAATAATACCCCTCCTTCTTTCCTCCCTTTCAATGATCATCCAACTATCAACATCTCTCTTGTTGTGCAAAGAAGATGTTGCTATTAGAGAGATATTTGGAAACATTGTAGCCCATGGAGAATCAATAAGAGAGACGAGAGGGTTCGGGCTTTATCAAGTAGAAACTAAGTACAAATTAACAAAAAAAATAGTGCTAGAAAACAAAATAATAATAATGATTGGTGTAAAATTGTGAGAGCTCAAAAGGTGATGTGTAAATATGTTGTGAAGTCAACCAAAAGAAAAGAAAAGAAAAAGGCAAAAAAACATGGATTTTACATTACAATATTGATGTGTACAGAATAAAAGGTAGTTATAATACTCAAACATGACCCAAAGCAAAAAGTGAGAGGCAATTAACTTTAAATCACACTCACGTTACAAAACACTACATAACTTTTTTCTTTTACCAAACTCTTAAATCTAATCAAACATTCATCTTAGAACTGCGCCACACCCTAGAAATACATATAAGAAACCTTAAGTTTTAGTCTTGCAGTTGTCCATGAAGATGGCTTGACTTGTGCTACTAACACTATCAGAATCAAGACTTGGATTAGTAAATCCACAATTAGTTGTAGTTAGCCCAATACCACTATCTGATTCCAACAGGGGTCTAGTAGCATGAAATGATAACATGCCATGATATGTAATTTCACCATTGGGATTGATTTTCTCCTCGGTGGCATCTGCATTCTGTTGCAGCTCCAATGCAAACTGGAGCCTTTCCATCACATCGTTCATCGTAGGCCGTTGAATACCTGATCACGCACACAACTCTCTGCGACCTGTACGTAGACCTTGAAACACTCTGGTGCAATCTTCCCCTTTAAATACGAATCAATGATCTGATTAATTGTCCCTTTTTCAATGCATTTTCGAGCCCAAGTGGCCAGATGCCATTGCTCTTGGTCAAGTTTTGAATTTAATGCCTTTCGACCACATAACACTTCGAACATCACCACACCAAATGAGTACACATCAGTTTTCTCCGTCAGTTGTTGACGCCTTGCATAATCTGGATCCAAATATCCCATTGTACCCTTAACTATAGTACTGACAGGGGTTTGGTCCAAACCCATTTTAGACAACCCAAAATCTGAAACCTTAGACATCCATTTCTCATCCAATAGAATATTGGTCGTCTTCACATCACGGTGGATAATTGGGTTCTTCTTGCACGTGTGGAGATAGTGCAAACCACAAGCCGCCCCAATGCATATCTCGAGTCTTTGATTCCACGTGAGAGGAATGTTATTTGTACCGTAAAGGTGGTCATTGAGGGTCCCATTTCTCATGTATTCATAGACCAGGATCATCTCTCCCTCATCGTTGCAGTATCCAATAAGAGAGACGAGGTGGACATGACGAAAGTTCAGAGAGCATCTCGATCTCAGTCAAGAACTCTCGCTTACCTTGTCCAGACTCGGGCTTCAACCGCTTGATTGCCACAGTCATGGTACCATCGTCAATGAAACCCTTATACACATCACCAAAACCACCTCGACCGATAATCAGTTCTTTGTGGAAGTTGAGGGTTGCTGTTTTGATTTCATCGAGTGAGAAGTGGCGGCATAATTCTTCGGGCAATGACAAGAACTTTGTCCTTGTTGACTTTTCTTTGTATAGATCATGCCATAACCAGCGATTGGTCTTACTTAGTTTCCAGAGAACCATGTAACACACTAAAGTGATTACCACTAAGAAGCCCACACCACTTCCAATGGCAATGAATGTCATTTTCTTTGGTTTGGACTCGTTGGCCATCGAGGGAGGTAGAAACGGAAGCATTTCAGGTCCGGCTAGGTTACCGTCTTTGTTGCTCAGTTTGAACACTTCCACGCCGTTTAAAATGGCATCGTAGAAAGTACCGTCGTTTCTGGGGTGTAGATCAATGGAGAGAATATGCTTTTTGCCATCATCAACTCCCTTGGCTTGGATCATTACTACGTAGTCCTTGTAAAAAGCTGTATCGCGATAATCAGTCCAAAATACTACATCAGCATCTAATTCAGCTAGCTGATAGTCTATATAGATGGTGAACCGCCTTTCGCCAGAGGAGTTTACATTGATGTCTGTTTCACAGAAATGGAGCCTTACCAGGTAATTGAATCCCAAATCAATGGGTAATCCCCATGTGAAATTAGACTACAAGTTCTTGGTTTGGTTTAAACCCATCGACCTTGCAGACCGATAGACATCATTAGGTGCAGTGTAATTTGGTATTTTTGAGAATTGAGGTTTCAAAGATGGCCTATGATGGACTAGACCTCCACCATAAAAAAAATCTATGTCCTGGGACCATTCTCTAAACATGCCAGTGTCATCCATTGGTGATATCAAGCCTCCACCAACATTTAATCGAAAAACCATCTCGAGTGCCATGCTGTAGTTTATGTAGAACTGAGGACTTTGGCTGACATAAATAGGAGTTGGACTTTGACCTTCTGGTCTGTAGTATAGGTCTTCAGGCATGGAGACGATCTCAATTCCATTAATGAAAGCATAGAAATTACCAAAAGTGGTTGACAAAGGGATGAAGGTTAAATTCAGTTTTTGATTCTTTTTGACATTGATGCAAAACTCTTTTACAAGCTCAGTCTCATGCGAAGAATTAGCAAGTCTGGAAGCACTGAAGTTTTTAAGTAAGGTGAACGAACCTGCTTTGACAGTGAAGAAGTCCGTAGACCTCTCAAAACCTGAGTCATAAGAGGCCGGAGAAAAGAACAATCGAACAAATTTGGGGCCAAGGGTGACCGGAAACACGTAGGTGAATTGATAATAAGATATACGTGCAGTGGTGTAGGGAGCTTTTATGACGGTGCCTCCTTTTGGCAGTTTAGTGGAATTAGATTTGAGATTTTCTTCTTCTTGGGGAAAGTACTTTGAGTTGTCTCCAGTCCACTCGCGCCCATCTTCCTTTGAGATTCCGTCACTGCCACAGTCGAGCTTAATATCATCAACAGGGGTGTAAGTTGAATTCATTGAAAAACCTGGTGTGATATGATAAAGAAGGACAAATAAGCAGAAGACGGAAACCATAGGTGTGAGCATCGAGAGGTTCCTCAACACACAATAGTCGAGAGGTTCCTCAACACACAATGTCATCACAAATAAATAACAATTAACGACGACTATTGTCGTCACTGATATAAAAAATTAATTTGCAACGCCAATCTTGTCGCTAAAAAGTAATTAGTCGTCACAAATACATCTTCCATTTTAACATTTATCGTATTAACGATAACCTATAGCGACAACTTAAAAGTCGTCACTATTGTTAATTTGTTTTGAAAATTAGCGATGAAAATAATTTGTCATCGCTAATGCTTACTTATTAGCAACGATTTTTAGGTTGTCGCTGAAATTTTGGTCGCTAAAGGCTAAATTTCTTGTAGTGTGATCATGATATCTACATCTAGCCAAATGTTCATTTTCAACAAGTCAAGTGTCACAACACCAAAAAAGAAGTCTTTAACAACCTTTTTTAACGGTAGTTGATGAAGTATATTATAATTAGTGTTAATAATATAACTATTCAAAGTCATTATTTGTTGTGAAGGGTGGGTTGGTAGATAAGAAACAACATTATGATTTGTTTTAATAATAATATAACTTTTTTTTTTTGCTAATTTAATAATAATATAACTTACCACAACATCAAAGAGTGAAAAATATTATGAAATAAATATTTAACATTGCTGTATTATTTTAGAGCAATGTTACACGCACATATTACACAACAGTTGAGGTGACAAATTTTTATTAGTTCTTATTTAAACCTATCTCTGATATCACTTTTGTGTCTATCATTCACAGCTTAACGCGCCACCAGTTTGTGGAATACTTTGTCCCTATAGACTTATTGATTATTTTAGGGTTGGTACATATATTTTGTGAGTGCTGCAAGATGGTGGGCCAAGTTCTATGTTTGTGGGGTACATGAAAAATCCAATTCATATGTTCTTTTCCTGCTTGCCTTTAGTGGAAGACCTTGTAATTCTCTTTTAGACTATGTCATAATCATGCAAAGATTTATTTATTATTTCGGAAATCATTTGTGCACATTTGTTATGCACACATGCACACTTGTCTAAATTAATTTTTGCTGTGCAGTTGTCTAGATTTTTTATCTTTGTCGAAATTTGTTTAAAATGTGCATTATGCATGTACACAAATCATGACCCACTATTTATTTAATTTTTTCCTTCATCCTAATCAGAGAGGCATGTATCGTGATGATCCCATCAGAATTGAAATCTTTGTGGATGGTGTTTTGGTAAAATAATAAATAAAATAAAAAGTGATTTTTCTTTTTTTACTCCTCATACACAAATAATTAGTGTCTGTTTGGTATCAACTTATTGTCCATAGCTTGTTTAGTGTTTACCAAAAACTAAGACAAAAAGTGTTTTAAGTAAAAGTCTGAGTCAAAAAGTGAAAATAAGCACACAAAATATATATATATATATAATTTTTGTCTTGGTGAAATCGGCTTTTTTTCATATTTCAATTTTTGTTTTGCTATTTTGTTAGTGTCGGAGGAGCCAAATATATATATATATATTTTTTTTGGCTGGATGAAATGTAATTTCCACCTTTTAAAGCAAAACAGTAGCAAAACAGAGGAGATCTTAATCCATTTAATTGCGAGCATGACTCTTTTCATTACCTAATAAATATATTTTTTGTTCAAAATCAATTACGTAAACTTTTAAACTTGCAGTATGGATTCTACTTATCATCTATTCTCTACATCACAAGAAGGCGACAAAAACAATAATGTGCTCCTATGCAATAGTAACTTCAGATTCTCACCGCATCACTTTTTTTCTTTTTCTTTTTCTTTTTTGTCCTTTTCAATGATAATCTTCATTTTCCGGCCACTTTACCATTATTACCTTTATTGTCCATCATGTTGCTTTAGCTTTGGCCAATCACTCAGTAGAGGAGGGCTGTAAAGTTCCTTTCATTTAATCCAAGGATGGCGACCTGTACTACGTGAATCATGCTAGACAACCTTCGAAATTGTTGAACCCCAAGGGTGGCACAAGTGGTGAAGGCTTAGGTCTTGGGGTATGCTCCTTATAAGATCAAAGATTCAAAGCCTTTTAGGTGCATTCAATATTTAGGGCCATCGGACTTGGGAATTTAATTTCCCTTTAAATAACAAATTTTTGGTAACAAATCAAAATACTTATGAAAAGATGTTAAAATGAAGAGATTAAATTCAATAAGGATTGGGTGTAAAACTCATTGTTAACACCCTCCAATGACATATTGCCACATCAAATTATTTCAAATTAAAGAATAGTAAGAACCACACATGATTACAATTCCTAAATATTTGAAACTAGAAAAAACAAAACAAAAGAACGGAGAAACACTGATATGAACCTGCAGAATGGAATCCCTTGAACCCACAATCAATTTGAAAACTCACCCAAGAAAGCCAAGATCAAGTTAATGGATAGAGAATCTAGACTCGTTGAGAACCCGTTTCAAGAACCTAGATTATATTAAAATCTCGACCCGATGAAGAACCTATCTCAAGAACCCAGATTACAAGGAGGAACGCCACAAAGGTTGTGATTTACCTTTGATAAGTTCAAAAGTTCAATCAAGAACAAGAGGAGTAAACTCAACTCATAATGAAAATTCAATATATTGTCTGCCTTCAAAATGAGGCTACAAAGAGTATTTAAACCAAAACCTAATTAAAATCCTAACCAAACTAGAACTTTTTTTTCCCAAAAATACCCTTGCGTGAACAGTGCCACACAACAGTAATTAGGCTATAGTAACTTGGGCCATAATACAAGGCCTTCCTCTAGCCCACTTATTCTAAACTAATAAAATAAATCTTTTAATAAATTGAAAGTCTTAAATAACCATAGGCCCAAACTTCCCTAAGTTATGTCTTCCACAGCTTGTATCAAGTGGATCAAAATTGGTTCTCCTTCTTTCAAACCCACTTTGATTGTTGGGCTCTTGCTAGCTTCATCCCAAGTGGATTGCACCAATCCTTGCATTGCTTCCTTGATCTTCTTGGCTCTTGATCTTGTAACTGGCCCATCTGGAACTTGCAAAGGATCTTTAAGGCTAGGCCCACCTTGGTTCCCATCAAACACCCTACAAGAAACTGTTGGTAATGTTGCCGGAGACGAAGAGAAGTAGCTAGTGACTCTGCCCCACACCTGGCAGTCAATCCATATGCTTGAAGTCTGGAAATTTCTGGATTGATGTCTCTTTATTATTTTTTTCCCTTTTGAAAATTTTCAGCTTTACATCTACCATAGAAATGCTCAGACTTTACAATTTGTTCTCTCCTATAATGAGTACAAATTTCTGGGCATATATATGTGTAAGATTCGACACTATGGACCGTTCTTTTTTTTTTTTAATTTTTTTTTTTTTTTTTTATGAGTGAAACTACGGGACCGTATTTGACTTGGATAGTCATTAAATATGATGCTTTAAGGTTTTGGTGGATGGTGAGTTAATTTCAAAGTTGATGGGTATTTAAATATTGAATAAATTACACTGACACCCCCTTCTTTTGGGGAACCTAGACTCGTTACACCATAGTTTGGGAAAATGACACTCCGCTCCCAAATTCACAAAATAATTAACACTCAACCCCCTTTTTTCCAATTATTAAAGGAATATTCTCCACTTAAACTTAAAATAATTGGAATATAATTTTTCTTTTTAACTTTTGTTAGTTAGACATTGGTTAAAAAAAATTAATAAAAAATAAACCAAAAAAAAATGATAAAGGGGGCGAAGTGTTAATTTTTTTGCAAATTTGGGAGCAGAGTGTTATTTCCTCGAATTTGGGTGTAGAGAGTCTAATTTCCCCAAAAGAATGGGGTGTTAGTATAATTTACCCTTAAATATTTTAAATTTGAAAGACATCAAGACTAACCAAAAAAATATGATGTTGCTTCTGGTTGTATTGCATTCCCCAATATACGCGATGTTCCTTCTCCTTCTCCTTCTCGTTTTTATTTTTATTTTTTATTTTTCTCTTTCTTTCTTTTGTTTTTCTATTCTTCGTACAACTTCTTCATCTACTCTTCGTCTCTAGCAGCTTTCCTAGCAGCTTCTTTTTATTTAATTTTTTCTTCTTGTCTACCTTTAGATGATATAGGTGTTAATGGGATTGTAATCATGTGTGGTAGTTCCTATTCTCTTATTTGAAATTAGAGAAATAATCGAATGTGGTAATATGCCAATGGAGGGTGTAAACAATGAGTTTTACACTGGATCCTTACTGAATTTAATCTTTAACAATGAATGCTAAAAGCATCCAACGAGAGAGTGAATTGCCGATAATTAAAGGGATACAATAAATTAATAAGCCCAAAGCCTTAACACAAACTAGTCGTGGGACCCGCATGATGCGCGGATTTTTAATTCCTAAAAAATTGTCATGTATAAAAATTTGTTAGAATATTTTAAATGATAGGAAAATATTTAATTAAAATCTGTAAGTAAAAAAATTATCATTTTATCTTTAACATATTAATTATACTTTAATCTTTATACAAATTTTTAAAAAAAAAAATTTAAAATTTAAAATTCCTCTAAGAGTGGTATTAATTGCTATCTTTAAACGGTCTGACAATTTATTAACACTTATCACTCTTTGTCTTCCAATTATTTCTCTCCACATTTATTCCAATTGATTAATTATTATTTTTTGCCTTCCCCTCTTTTTTCTCTCTCCCACGTTTTTCTCTCCCTTACAAATATTTCTCTCCACATTTATTCCAATTGATTATTTATTATTTTTTGCCTACCCCTCTTTTTCCTCTCTCCACATTTCTTCCCCCTTGCTTCCAATTATTTCTATCCTCAAACTCCTATTTACATAAAAATTCACGTCAGAATATGCCTCCCAATTTTTTTTCCTATTTTAACTCCTTCCCATCTAATTATCCTTATCTGTAGGGTTTTAGTCAATTCAACAATGAATTTAATTATTTTTTTCTTTTTTTATTTAAAACAAAGCCAAGCAATGTTTCTTTCATACATCCATTGCCAAACTTCTTGGCCTTTAAATAGTTAAACAAACAAACTGGTAAATCAAAACCCAACTAAAACCAACAATAAAATCAAATAGGACCAATACCCAAATGTGAAGTTTATGGCAGCAAATACACAGCATTCGTGACAGCCCTTATGTGGGCCATCCTTTGATTTAAAAGAATCCTAGTATGCGAAGTGTCATAACCCCATTTTTACCCACGGGATTTTCTCGGGTGTCGGCACGCAAAATGAGGCAGCCCGAACCAAGTCGGCCTGATCTGACGAAGGCCCGCCACGACAAATAACCTCAAAACGGGGTCTGGGGTACATTTCCCAAAATCCGACCAAGTTTTTCCAAGGTTGACCGAGGTTTGACCGAGCCGTTTCCAACCCGACTGGGGTCCACCATGCCCAAAAAACCGCAAAACGTGGTCCGGAATGTATTTCCCAGAGTTCGGAGAGCTTTGACCAAATTTGACCAAGTTTGACTAAGGTTGACCTAGTTTGACCAAGGTTTGACCGAACCGTTGACCTGACCAAAAGCTGAATCAAACTAACCACCCCCTGACCATTGTGTAAAGCGCAATGAGAGCTTCGATTCGATACTTTACGGGTCGAAAACGGACGAGAAACGAGGGAGTTATAGGCAAAACCGTGAAAAACGGTCCAACACTTAGCCAAATTTTGCTAAGTGTTGTTGACAAAACAACCTATTTGGGAGGCAACATTTGCACGTAGATTCTCTCCGACCCGCTGCAACTTGGTCCGTGAGCCAAGACCCTGAAGCAAGAGGTTTGCTCCAGCTACCACGCGCAACTCTCGGATCGTCAAGAGCTCCTCCAGTCAAGCCGGAATCTCAATCAAAAGATGACCCCTTGGCGTAAGGAACATTCCAACGGCCTCTGTTCACAAGATCATATCTTGCGAACCTAAGCTCGCCCCTGTGCAAGGCCTATACCGTTGAAAAGTAGGTAGCACAAGCTTTCCGAAGATACCAAGATCATCGAAATCCGATATCGGGAGCTACGTCTACCACGCACGTAAAAACAGGCCGACGAAATAAGGCTGTGCTGAAAATTCTGGAACTTTCCCACCGACGTTGCTACGCTTGCGCGCAGAGTCTTCCTGACTCGCAACAAGTTGATCCGCAAGCCCGGGCACGTTGGAAAGAAGACACATTCATGCATGACGTGGAACTCTCGGATCGCCAAGATTTTACCGGGTCTAGCCGGAATCCCGATCAGAAGACTGTCCTCAAACGGACCAAAAACACTCTGGTGGCCCCTGTTTGCGGAACCATATCTCGCGAACCCAAGCTCGGATTCCCGCGAATCTGGAACCTTGCAAAAGTAGGCAACGCAAGCTTTCCGACGGTACCAGGAACGTTGAAATCCGACATCGGGAGCTAGGTCAACAAGACGCGCGAACTGGGACAAGATTTAAGAAAAAATGCTTTGGGAATAAAACGCATTTTTCCTCCCGGACAGCCGCCTTCGCGCGCAGAGTCTTTCCTACTCGCTACAAGTTGACCCACGAGCCCGGGTGCGTTGGAAAGATGACGACTCCGGCTACGACGTGGAACTCTCGGTTCGCCGATAGCATCCCCCGTTTGACCGGAATCTTCGCCGGAAAAACACACAAAAACAGCTCCGGCACCCCGACTTCCGGGAGCCATAACTCTCTCGTCAGAACTCCGATTCATGCAAAATTTATACCGTTGGAAAGAAGACGTTGAGAGCTTTCCGACGATATGCTGCATGACCCATTTTGAGCACCAAAAGACCTCCAAAACTGCCCTCGAAAATCTGGGTCAAAAAAGGGTATGCACGCGAAAACCGAGGAGGATTTGGTGGGGGGGCTGGCGTGAAGGATAAGATCGCCACGTGGCAGGTGCATGCCGAGCGCGCCATCATCACGCGCCGCGCGCCAGGCGTGCACGCCCCCTATAAAACCAGCCCTCCCCCCCCTCATTTGCACACAATTTTTGCTCGGGCACTAGGCCTTCTTGAGCGTAGAGTAGGCAGAAAATAGGGGTTTAGGGGGTTTTAGAGAGGGTTTTTGGGTAGTTTTAGAGTGAGAGACTCCTCTCTAGGTACTTTCTCTCTAAGCTCTTTCTCTCTCCTCTTCCCTCTCTTTTTTTCCTTTTCTTAGTGGAAGTGACTAGTGATGATTCCTAAAATGGGAAGGGATTCACAAGGATCCACTTATATTTATGCTTTTTAGTTCATTTATGTTCTATTTTATGCTTTTTTAGTTCATGTATGTTCTATTTATGCTCTCCTAGTTCATTTATTGCCTTGTTATTGCTTTATCTATATGCTTTTAGTTATTTATTGTCTCTATTTGTAGATCTAAGTATATTTATCGCTTTATTTACATTTACTACGTACTTGTGAATATATATTGTGATTATCCCTTCCCTGTGTGTTTTAGTACGGCAAAACCCGAGTGGCTTTGGTGGATTATGTAAGTCCTCTATGAGGCCTTAACAGCCATGTTAGCCCACGAGGTGCTTGACCCGAAAAATACACTTCCCTATTGTTTAAATAATGTCATTTATCGCTTTATTTATATTTACTACATACTTGTGAATATATTGTGATTATCCCTCCCCCGTGTGTTTTAGTACGGCAAAACCCGAGTGGCTTTGGTGGATTATGTAAGTCCTCTATGAGGCCTTAACAGCCATGTTAGCCCACGAGGTGCTTGACCCAAAAAATACACTTCCCCATGATTAAATAATGTCATTTATCACTTTATTTACATTTACTACGTGTTTGTGAATATTTGTTGTGATTATCCCCTCCCTGTGTGTTTTAGTACGGCAAAACCCGAGTGGCTTTGGTGGATTATGTAAGTCCTCTATGAGGCCTTAACAGCCATGTTAGCCCACGAGGTGCTTGACCCGAAAAATACACTTCCCCATTGTTTAAATAATGTCATTTATCGCTTTATTTACATTTACTACGTACTTGTGAATATATATTGTGATTATCCCTCCCCCGTGTGTTTTAGTACGGCAAAACGCGAGTGGCTTTGGTGGATTATGTAAGTCCTCTATGAGGCCTTAACAGCCATGTTAGCCCACGAGGTACTTGACCCGAAAAATACACTTCCCCATGATTAAATAATGTCATTTATCGCTTTATTTACATTTACTACGTGTTTGTGAATATTTGTTGTGATTATCCCCTCCCCGTGTGTTTTAGTACGGCAAAACCCGAGTGGCTTTGGTGGATTATGTAAGTCCTCTATGAGGCCTTAACAGCCATGTTAGCCCATGAGGTACTTGACCCGAAAAACACGCTCCCCCATGTCTAAATAATGTCATTTATCGCTTTATTTACATTTACTACGTACTTGTGAATATTGTCATTTTCTCCCCCTTTCTCTTTGTGATTTGGGCGTGATAATCCCAATTGGTCGTGGTGGATTATGTGAGACCTCAATGAGGCTTTATCCACCATATAATTCCATAGGCATTGGACCCGTTAAAAATCTTTGTTTTAATGCCATTTTTCGCTTATTTACATTTACTACGTACTTGTGAATATATATATATATTGTGTTGTGATTATCCTTTCCCCATGTGTTTTAGTACGGCAAGACCCGAATGGCTTTGGTGGATTATGTAAGCCCTCTATGAGGCCTTAACAACCATGTTAGCCCACGAGGTGCTTGACCCGAAAAACACATTCCCCTATGTCTAAATAATGCCATTTATTATTTTTACTACGTTGTGAATATTGTTATTTCCTCCCCCTTTTTCTTTGTGATTTGGGCATGATAATCCCGATTGGTCATGATGGATTATGTAAGACCTCAAAGAGGCATTAACCATTTACGTAATTCCATAGGCATTGGACCTACAAAAATCCCGTGTTTTAGATTTATTACCATTTTAAATACGTTTATCACTTTCTGTCACGCTTTAAATTTATTTATTGCCATTATTTCATTATTTACTACGTTGTAAATATTGTTTACTCATCCCCTCCCTTTGACTTTGGGCATGAAAATACCGAACGGTATTGGTGGTTTTAGGTAAGTCTTTTAATAGTACTAAACCCCATGTAAATCCATGAGGCGTTGGACCCATAAATTGCAAACATATTTTCAAAATGATTTTCGTCATATAAGTCCTATTTGGCATCGAAGGTTTAGGTAAGTCTTTCAATAGCACTAACCCTTCGTGTAAGCCCGAAAAGGCATTGAAACCACTTTTCAAAATGATTTTCATCATATAAGTCCTATTTGGCATCAAGGGTTTGGATAAGTCTTTCAATAGCGCCAACCCTTTGTGTAAGCCCGAAAAAGCCTTGAAACCTTCCTCTTAGATTGTTTTGTTTCATTCATGTAAATCCTATGGTGGTGTCGAGATTCGAATAAGTCTTTCAATAGCGTCGAATCCCGACCCCACGAGGTCTTGACCCTTTCCCTAAAAATTCTTGTGTTGTAATAAATTGCATTTTGAATTAAACCTTATATTTATGTCAACCCGTATTTGTCATCCTCATTCATTTTCATGATGTATGTGTTGCGACTATGCCATGATTATTTGTTTGGATGTTCCACCGTTTTACCGTCTTGATACTTTGCTTGCTTGTTTATCGCCTTGATATAAAAATGTGATTAAAATACACTTTGCCATGAAAACTTTAAAAAAGAGTAAACATGGTAATGTGGGCGTTAGAAACGAAGTTGGTGCAACCCAAGGGCTACGGCTCGCCCTGGCTTTGGGACACCATGGTATGAGTCCTTTACACGGGGGCGTGGCTGGTACGTGCTTTCGTGTAAGGGATTCTACACGTTCTAACTCCCATAAGATCATGGTCTAAAATTCCCCAAAGTGTGAATTAATCATCCAAAACCCCGCCATTTGACGGACCGCTTTATCTCTTGGAAATCAAGGGTAAAGAGATCCCGAATATGGCACCAAAAATATTAATTGTTTGTCCCGGCACTAGGTGTTAGGATTTCAAGTATATCCTACCACCGAAATGCCCGGAAATTTAAAAAATACAAAGATAAAGGATGGTGAAATAAAGAGTCTAATCAAAACCGAACGAAGTCACATTGCGTTTGCCACTTTTGGTATATCGCACGACGGAAATCGGGACATTTGTACATAATTAAAACCAACAAACTTAGGCTTAGCAAATAAAAGAAAACATTAGGAAGGAGGTAACCGTTTTCTTAAACGGATGTCGTGGGGTGCCTAACACCTTCCCCACGCATAAGCAAACCCCCGAACCTATCTCTGGTTCAAGACCATTTAGTTGTAAATGTCTAAATAAGATAAAATCTATTAGACATAGGTGCCCAATCACACCTTAAAATTTCCCATGGTTGGTGGCGACTCCAAATTTGTGCTCACACGCACACACGTACACAAGTTCCCACACACACACAACTCGTATCTCGAAACGGAAAAGAGATAGAGATCACACACAACACTCGCCAAATGGGGGTCGGTATCAAGGAAAAATAGAATAAAATAAAATAAAAAAAGATTTAGTAGATTTTTCCGCTGGTGTCGACAGCTTGGCGACTCCACTGGGGACTTAGAGGGTTTAAGCCTATAGTCTTTCGGTGTTTTCCTTGCTAAGCATGTGTGTGTATATTTGTTGGTATTCATTATTTGATTTATCCTCTTTATTTCATCTTGTATATTGTTTTGATTTTAGCATGTCTATATTCTTGTAAATATATACTGCGAACATAGGATAGAGATTTATTTTATGCAACACATATTATATATTGTGCTTTGTACAAAAAAGTCTTTTCCCTTTTTATTTTCAAAATCATGACATTTACCTTCATTGGACTTTTGGGTCGAACCCGGACTCAGGTGGGGCCGGGCTGGTACAGGCTCCACCAAGAACCCTTTTATATCTAGGACATGGAACACGAGAATCCACCCTTCTCCCTCCACACCTGTGGAGATCGAGGGGGGCGTGCAAGTGCTTCCCCGGTGATCCAATATCCTTTTGACTTCCTTCGGGAGGACGAAATGGGCATGATCATCGGCCCCTTTAGGAAACAGAATCCCAAATCGTGTCATACCATGTTGCATATAGTAAACTATAGTGTAGAAAACTTACCTGTGAGGGCTCTGGTAAAAGCCAACCGAGTGAACATCCAACCTAAGATAGGGTACCCAAAAATAGGGTGTGTCTTTTCAAAATGAGTCAAGGGAAAAGCATTGTGCTATTTTCTAGGTGGTGATAAAATAATTGGAGCCGAGTCAGGTTCTATCTATCTAAACCTTTGTTTGCATGTCATTGTTTGATAAAGGGATAGGATGACCGCGTTGTCCATACCCGTTGCAAACCACTCAAACCCTAAGAGTTCCGAACTCTACATGGGATGTATAGAGTTGTGTCGTACCCAACCAAAAGTATGATCCTCGCATTAACCGACGTCGGTTCCCTCCAAAAATTTTCAAAATGGAACCGAACGCCGAAAGGCTCGTCAAATTTTAGTAATGTGAGAATCTATCTTTTCGTTGATACACGCGTAACTTGTCATGTACATAGTCTTGTTGTACCCAACCAAAAGTATGATCCTCGCATTAACCGACATCGGTTCCCTCCAAAAATTTTCAAAATGGAACCGAACACCGAAAGGCTTGTCGAATTTTAGTAATGTGAGAATCTATCTTTTCGTTGATACACGTGTAACCTGTCATGCACATAGTCTTGTCGTACCCAACCAAAAGTACGACCCTCACATTAACCGACATCGGTTCCCTCCAAAAATTTTCAAAATGGAACCGAACGCCGAAAGGCTCGTCGAATTTTAGTAATGTGAGAGTCTATCTTTTCGTTGATACACGTGTAACCTGTCATGTACATAGTCTTGTCGTGCCCAACCAAAAGTACGACCCTCACATTAACCGACATCGGTTCCCTCCAAAAATTTTCAAAATGGAACCGAATGCCGAAAGGCTCGTCGAATTTTAGTAATGTGAGAGTCTATCTTTTCGTTGATACACGTGTAACCTGTCATGTACATAGTGTCGACATCGGCGGAAAATCCGACCTCTAAACAGGAAGTGTGTTTAGGGTCTTTTCTTTTTATTTTCCTAGATACCGACCCCCATTTGGCGAGTGTTGTGTGTGTTCCTCTATCTCTTTTCCGTTTCGAGATATGAGTTGTGTGTGTGTGGGAACTTGTGTACGTGTGTGCGTGTGAGCACAAATTTGGAGTCGCCACCAACCATGGGAAATTTTAAGGTGTGATTGGGCACCTATGTCTAATAGATTTTATCTTATTTAGACATCTATAACAAAAAAATGGTCTTGAACCAGAGATAGGTTCGGGGGTTTGCTTATGCGTGGGGAAGGTGTTAGGCACCCCACGACATCCGTTTAAGAAAACGGTTACCTCCTTTCCTAATGTTTTCTTTTATTTGCTAAGCCTAGGTTTGTTGGTTTTAATTATGTACAAATGTCCCAAATTTCCGTCGAGCAATATACCAAGAATGGCAAATGCAATTTGACCTTCATTTGGTTTTGATTAGACTCTTTATTTCACCATCCCTTTTATCTTTGTATCTTTTAAATTTCCGGGCATTTCGGTGGTAGGATATACTTGAAATCCTAACACCTAGTGCCGGGACAAACAATTAATGTTTTTGTGCCATATTCGGGATCTCTTTACCCTTGATTTCCAAGAGTAAAGCGGTCCGTCAAATGGCGGGGTTTTGGATGATTAATTCACACTTTGGGGAATTTTAGACCATGATCCTATGGGAGTTAGAACGTGTAGAATCCCTTACACGAAAGCACGTACCAGCCACGCCCCCGTGTAAAGACTCATACCATGGTGTCCAAAAGCCAGGGCGAGCCGTCATTGGATTGCCCAATTCGTTTCTAACGCCCACATTACCATGTTTACTCTTTTTAAAGTTTTCATGGCAAAGTGTATTTTAATCACATTTTTATATCAAAGCGAATAAACACTCAAACAAGTAATCACGGCATGTTCGCAGCACATAAATTACAAGGACGAGTACGAGGACAAATAAAATGTTCAAACAAGTAATCATGGTATGTTTGCAGCACATAAATCACAAGAATGAACATGACATCAAAATGGTAAAACATTCAAACAAATGATCACGCATGTTCGCAGCACATAAATCACAAGAATGAATGAGTATGGAATGATCACGGCATGTTTGCAGCACATAAATCATAAGAAATTCAAATGAGTAATCACGGCATGTTCGCAGCGCATAAATTACTAAAATGACAAGTATGGGATGATCATGGCATGTTAGCAGCATATCAATGAATGCAACACTTAATCGAAATGTATTTCATGAGAATTTTTAGGGAAAGGGTCAAGACCTCGTGGGGTCGGGATTCGATGCTATTGAAAGACTTACTCGAATCTCGACACCACCATAGGATTTACATGAATAAAACAAAACAATTTAAAGAGAATTTCAATGCCTTTTCGGGCTTACACGAAGGGTTGGTGCTATTGAAAGACTTATCCGAAACCTTTGATGCCAAATAGGACTTATAATGATGAAAATCTATTTGAAAAAGGGGTTTCAATGCCTTTTCGGGCTTACACGAAGGGTTAGGTGCTATTGAAAGACTTATCCAAACCTTCGACGCCAAATAGGACTTATATGGTGAAAATCATTTTGAAAATATGTTTGCAATTTACGGGTCCAACGCCTCATGGATTTACATGGGGTTTAGTGCTATTGAAAGACTTACCTAAAACCGCCAATACCGTTTGGTATTTTCATGCCCAAATCAAAATAATGAAAAATGGACAATATTTACAACAACGTAGTAAATAATGAAAATAACGGGGTTTAAACAAGGGATTTTCGTGGGTCCAATTCCTATGGAATTACGTGATGGTTAATGCCTCATTGAGGTCTTACGTAGTCCACCACGACCAATCGGGATTATCACGCCCATTTTTACGGGGAAACGGGGATAATAACAACGCAATATATCCACAAGTGCGTAAAAGTAAATAAAGCGATAAATGAACTTAAAACCAGGATTTTTTAAGAGGGTCCAATTCCTATGGGATTACGTGGTGGTTAAAGCCTCTTTGAGGTCTTACATAGTTCACCACGACCAATCGGGATTATCATGCCCATTTTTACGGGGAAACGGGGATAATAACAACGCAATATATTCCACAAGTGCGTAAAAGTAAATAAAGCGATAAATGAACTTAAAACCATGGGATTTTTTAAAAGGGTCCAATGCCTATGGAATTACATGGTGGTTAAAGCCTCATTGAGGTCTTACATAGTCCACCACGACCAATCGGGATTATCACGCCCAAATCACAAAGGAAAAAAAAAAATGACAATATTCACAATATAATATTTACAACGTAGTAAATGTAAATAAAGCGATAAATGACATTATTTAACACATGGGGATGTATTTTTCGGGTCAAATACCTCGTAGGCTAACATGGTTGTTACGGCCTCGTTAGAGGTCTTACGCAACTGAGCCAAAGCTACTCAATATTTGCCGTACTAAAACACGGGGGAGGAAACCAATATAATATTCACGGTGTATTTTAAAGCGATAAATCTACTTATTTAGACATGGTGTATTTTTCGGGTCAAGACCTCGTGGGCTAACATGGTTGTCACGGCCTTTGTTAGAGGACTTACGCGAGCCGCCAAAGCCACTCAATATTGCCGTACTAAAACACACCGGGGGAAGGGGGGATAATCACAACATAATATTCACAAGTAATAAAGCACTAAATGTATTTAAAGCGATAAATGACTAGAAATGCTATAAACGTATTTAAAGCAAATATGGAAAGCAATAAATGAATCTTAAAGCATAAAAGCGATAAATGAACTTAAAGCAAGTATATAAAGCTAGACATGAACTTAAAGAACATAAATGAACATTTAATGAACTAAAAGTGCATAAGTAAAGAAATAATGAACTAAAAATCATAAAATAAGGGTGGATCCTTGTGAATCCCTTCCCATTTTAGGGATCATCACTAGTCAACTCCACCCAAAAGAAAAGAAAAAAGAGAAGAGAGGAGAGAGAAAGAGCTTAGAGAGAGAGAGATTACCTAGAGAGGAGTCTCTCTCTCTAAAACTACCCAAAACCCCCTCCTAAAGACCCTAAAAACCCCTATCTCTGCCTAAACTAACGCTCAAAGAGGCCTAGAGCCGAGCAAAAACTGTGCTGAAGTGAGGGGGGGGGGGTCGGTTTTATAGAAAACCGTGCACGCCTCGCGCAGGTCCATCATGCGCGGCGCATGACGGTCCTGCGCGAGTTGTAGTACTGCCACGTGGCAGTCTTATCCTTCCACGCCAGCAGCTCCTCGAATCCTCCTCGATTTCCGTGCGCGTATCCCTTTTTTATCCCGATTTTCGGGGGCAGTTTTGGAGGTCTTCCGGAACTCAAAATGGGTCATGCGGCATATCGTCGGAAAGCTCTCGACGTCCTCTTTCCAACGATATAAAGTTTGCGCGAATCGGAGTTCGGACGAGGGAGTTATGGCTCCCGGAAGTCGGGGTGTCGGAGCTGTTTTTGTGCACTTTTCCGATGCGAAGATTCCGGTCAAACGGGGGAATGCTATCGGCGAACCGAGAGTTCCACGTCGTAGCCGGAGTCATTATCTTTCCAACGCACCCGGGCTCGCGGATCAACTTGTTGCGAGCAGGAAAGACTCTGCGCGCGAAGGCGGCTGTCCGGGAGAAAAAATGCGTTTTGCTCCCAGCGCGTTTTTTCTCAAATCTTGTCCCAGTTCGCGCGCATATTTGACCTAGCTCCCGATGTCGGATTTTGACGTTCTTGGTACCGTCGGAAAGCTTGCGCTGCCTACTTTTTGCAAGGTTCCGGATTTGCGGGAATCCGAGCTTGGACTTGTGAGATATGGCCCCGCGAACAGAGGCCACCGGGGTGTTTTTGGTCCGTTTGAGGGCAGTTTTCCGATCAGGGATTCCGGCTGACCCCGATAAAATTCTTGGCGATCCGAGAGTTCCACGTCGTGCATGAGATGTGTCTTCTTTCCAATGTGCCCGGGCTCGCAGATCAACTTGTTGCGAGTCAGGAAGACTCTGTGCGCAAGCGTGGCAACGTCGGTGGGAAAATCCCGGAACTTTCAGCAAAACCTTATTTTGTCGGCCTGTTTTCACGCGCGTGGTAGACGTAGCTCCCGATGTCGGATTCCGACGATCTTGGTATCGTCGGAAAGCTTGCGCTTACCTACTTTTTCAACGGTACAGGCCTTGCACAGAGGCGAGCTTTGGGTTCGCAAGATATGATCTTGCGAACAGGAGGCCGTTGGAATGTTCCTTATGCTAAGGGGTCAAGGGGTCATCTTCGGCTTGACCGGAGGAGCTCTTGACGATCCGAAAGTTGCATGTGGTAGCTGAAGTGAACCTCTTGCCTAAGGGTCTTGGCTCTTGGACCAAGTTGCAGCGGGTCGGAGAGAATCTTTGCGCAAACGTTGCCTCCCAAATAGGCTGTTTTGTCAACAACACTTAGCCAAAATTTGGCTAAGTGTCGGACCGTTTTTTCGCAGTTTTGGCCACAACTCTCTCGTTTCTCGTCCGTTTTCGACCCGTAAAGTACGGAATCGAAGCTCTTGATATTGCTCCACGCATTGGTCAAGGGGTGGTCAGTTCGATTCCAGTTTTTGGTCTGGTCAACGGTCCGGTCAAACCTTGGTCAAACTTGGTCAAACTTGGTCAAACTTGGTCAAAATTCTCCGAACTCTGGGAAATGTATCCCGGACCACATTTCGAGGGTTTTCTGGGCATAGGCGGACCCCAGTCGGGTTGGAAACGGTCTCGGTCAAACCTCGGTCAAACTTGGTCAACCCTAGTCAAACTTGGTCAACCCTAGTCAAACTTGGTCAAACCTTGGGAAATGTGTCTCGGACCTTCTTCTTGGGAGTATTTGATGTGGCGAGCCCTCGTCGGATCAGGCCGGCTTGGTTCGGGCTGTCTCGTTTTGCGTGCCGACACCCGAGAAAATCCCGGGGGTAAAAATGGGGTTATGACAGTTGCCCCTTCTTTGTTTGGCGTTTCTTGGCACAAGGAACGTTGGACAAAGAATAAATGACTCGATTTTTGCCCGCTCGGATTTTCTCGGTTTCCGCGTTCTCCTACGGCTGTCGCGTAGTTTGTCTCGGTTTGCGTGCCAGTCCTTCCGGAGTCCAAATGGGTATTCCAAGGCTTGGAGAAGATCGGTCAGGGATGCGAAAAGACGATTCGGGGCTTGAAATGGTGAAACGGGGCAGTTTTGGGAACTCGCGCATGACCATCATGCGCGGCGCATGACGGTCATGCGCGAGGTCCCACTACTTCAGGCCCCGCGCGGCCTTTCCCCTTCATTTTGTCGTTTTCTTTCCCTTTTCGCTCTCTGGACCCCACTTCGCCCCCTTTCACTCTTTTGCTCATATCTTGCTATCCGGGACTCCGATTGACGCGCCGTCTTCGCCTACGCGCTCCACGAGTAAGCCCCTTCCCATCCCTACCATTTATTTCAGTTTTAAACGGTCGAAATGTGCTGATTGGGTTATTCTCTTTTTGTTGTCTTTTTGGTCTTTTTCTTATGATCCAGGACTCTGATTGACGATCAGTCTTCGCCTACACGTCCTATAGGTAAGCACCTTTCCATCCCCACCTTTCTTTTCAGTTTTGAACGGTCGGATTGGTTGCTTCCTTTTTTATGTCCCATGCTTCTGCTTTATGTACTTCTGCTTTTATTTTCTTTAGTTCCCTTGTATGTTTTGGGGATGTAATACATACTTAGCAAGCATGTTTGTTCACAAAAATGTATTTGGGTATAGAAACACGTGCATGTACAAATGAACCTTTGTAGGCACACATGCGCACGTACATGTGCTTAGGAAGCACATGAGATGAGAGATATGAAACAAATTTGGGACACGATATATTTTTTTTTGTGATGTATATTTTTGGTGCACCATGTGGTGTATTTATTATTTTTTTTGTGTGGGGCAAATATTCTGAAAATTAAGAGCTAAGTTCAGGATTCACACAAACTTAGGAAGTATATTTTTTTTGGACTTGCAATTTGTCCAAATTTCGATTGGGGGTTCAATGGTTTGGAAATCCAAACTGTGGGAGGTTGTTTTGAGACTTGAAATTTATTCGAGTCTCAAATCGGGTGGTTCAACGGTTTGGAAATCCAAACACGTTGAGGGGTGATTTGACTTGGGGACTACCCAAGCTCAAATCGAGTGAACCAACGGTTTGGAAATCCAAACACGTTGGGGTGTGATTTGGCTTGGGGACAAGTCTCAAATCGAGTGAACCAACGGTTTGGAACCCTTAATCCAAACACGTTGGGGTGTGATTTGGCTTGGGGACTACCCAAGTCTCAAATCGAGTGAACCAACGGTTTGGAACCCTTAATCCAAACACGTTGGGGTGTGATTTGGCTTGGGGACTACCCAAGTCTCAAATCGAGTGAACCAACGGTTTGGAACCCTTAATCCAAACACGTTGGGGTGTGATTTGGCTTGGGGACTACCCAAGTCTCAAATCGAGTGAACCAACGGTTTGGAACCCTTAATCCAAACACGTTGGGGGTGTGATTTGGCTTGGGGACTACCCAAGTCTCAAATCGAGTGAACCAACGGTTTGGAACCCTTAATCCAAACACGTTGGGGTGTGATTTGGCTTGGGGACTACCCAAGTCTCAAATCGAGTGAACCAACGGTTTGGAACCCTTAATCCAAACACGTTGGGGTGTGATTTGGCTTGGGGACTACCCAAGTCTCAAATCGAGTGAACCAACGGTTTGGAACCCTTAATCCAAACACGTTGGGGTGTGATTTGGCTTGGGGACTACCCAAGTCTCAAATCGAGTGAACCAACGGTTTGGAACCCTTAATCCAAACACGTTGGGGTGTGATTTGGCTTGGGGACTACCCAAGTCTCAAATCGAGTGAACCAACGGTTTGGAACCCTTAATCCAAACACGTTGGGGTGTGATTTGGCTTGGGGACTACCCAAGTCTCAAATCGAGTGAACCAACGGTTTGGAACCCTTAATCCAAACACGTTGGGGTGTGATTTGGCTTGGGGACTACCCAAGTCTCAAATCGAGTGAACCAACGGTTTGGAACCCTTAATCCAAACACGTTGGGGTGTGATTTGGCTTGGGGACTACCCAAGTCTCAAATCGAGTGAACCAACGGTTTGGAACCCTTAATCCAAACACGTTGGGGTGTGATTTGGCTTGGGGACTACCCAAGTCTCAAATCGAGTGAACCAACGGTTTGGAACCCTTAATCCAAACACGTTGGGGTGTGATTTGGCTTGGGGACTACCCAAGTCTCAAATCGAGTGAACCAACGGTTTGGAACCCTTAATCCAAACACGTTGGGGTGTGATTTGGCTTGGGGACTACCCAAGTCTCAAATCGAGTGAACCAACGGTTTGGAACCCTTAATCCAAACACGTTGGGGTGTGATTTGGGGCGGGGCTGGGATTATAACTTTGAGTAATGAAATGAGATGTACCTGATTTTTCTGACTCTTTGAATTGTTCTTGTTCTTTTTTGCAGATGTCTGATCGAGGTAGTGGTAGTGGGGGCCATCGCCGGTCCGATCGCCTTGCGAAAGGCAAGGCTGTAGCTTATGCTCCTGAGAGTTCTCCCGATACGGACGATGAGTACGATGCTATGGAGGACGTTCGTACTCGTGCTTGATGCATCTCATCGCCCGGAACCTGCAGGCGGAGCTTTGATGCCGAGGCTGCTGGTCTTGCTTCTAGTGCGGCTATTCGGCCTCCTCCTCGACCTGGAGTCGTCATTGGTCGTAGTGCTAGGCCTTCTGAGACGACTCGTCCTTCTCCACAGCCTGGTGTCACCACTGGTCCCAGCGATGCTCCTTCTGCCGCACCTCGTCGTCCTCATACCAGGTCGACGGGTATTCCCCCTTCGAGATTGAAGAGGCAGAGGACTGAGGGGATTCCTGATTCTGCGGGCACCATTCCCGAGGATTACGTTGCGCCAGGATTTAGATATCCTCCCCATGGTGGCATTCGACCGCGTTATCCTGTTGCGGTTGAGATATCTGACACGCCCCTTCTGACGAACCTCCTTGCTCATCCGTCTTCTCTGGTCCGTCGCTGTCAGGTACTCTCATACTTTCGTATGTCTCTTTTGTTCTTGGTCTTTGCAAATCTCTGTATTGACATTCTTCTTTCGGATTTTGTGCAGGAGCCTCCTGATAGTGCTGGTCGAGGTGGGTGGTCTGATTTTTGCAGACTCTTAGGAGGCTTCCCGTCCAGAGTATAGAGAGTTTTTGATAGAGCTGGGCTTCGGCCCTTTCCTCAGCATCCCCTATGTATCAGTGTACCACCCGGCGGTGTGGTGTTTCATAGAGAGATTCTTTCATCACACCGGGACCTTCCACCTCAGTACCTGCGAGATGGCGGTGCTTCCTGTAGATTGGAGCGCTATCCTTGGGCATCCGTTTTGGAGGGAGAGCTCCCCCTAGCGAGCCTATAGATGGCTTTGAGGCTAGGGAGATTTTGGGTCTTGCTGATCGTGATGCTATAGAGGGCGTCCGGCGTCCTTCCGTGAGGATTCGGCATCTGGCGGATGTCTTGAGGAGAGATAGGGAGGAGCCTCCTACTGAGCTACGATATCGCCAGTGGGCAGCATATTTCATCTTCAGCTGCTTCCTCGGGAATGACCGGTCCATCGTTCCCACGCCCATTGTTGGTATGTTCCGGGACATCGACACCCTGAGGGAGTATGACTGGGGTGCCTTGACATATGGATTTTACATCCGGGGTCTGCGCCGTTATTCTCGTCGGGAGTCGATCAGCTTTCTTGGCTTCTGGCAGTTTACCGTCTTCTGGGCCTTTGAGCACTTCCCCCACTTTCGCTCCCAGTCGGCTTCCGTTGGCTTCTGACCCGGATTTTCCTCTTGCCAGGCGTTGGGATTCTTCTAGGATTCGAGAGGATGACTGCTCGCACACTCCTTGAGCTTCGCATGACAGTTGATTGCATCAGGGATGCTGATATCATCTTCCAGCCCTTATCTCTGCAGCTTTGTCCCAGCGACCTGAGGTTTTTAGGGCTGTAGCAGTTGTCTCGTCTGAGGCTGTGGATCCGGACCTCTCGGTCTTGGGAGCTTCTGCTGGGTGAGCGGACTGTACGACAGCTGGGTGATGAGGCCGTTGTCCCTGTAGACCCTTCTCCCTTTGATGACTATTGAGGACGTACATTCCGCGAGCTCCGAGTGATCCCTACATAGCAGGGGTGAGCGCATATCCGAGTCTGGTCCGAGAGGATGTGCCATACCAGGAGTGGTTCGAGCAGAGTTTCTCTGGGATCCCTGATGTCTCTTCACGAGGTTGCGAGGGTGGCCGTGTCATGGGTGGGAGTGGCCATGGACAGTCATCTCATTCGGTCTTCTGGGCAGATCGAGAGACTTCAGAGTGAGATACTGCGTCTCCAGCTTGAGCTGTCGGTCAGCGTGGATCGTCATACGGCTGATATGGATCCGAGTACAGGGAGAGATGGCCAGTATGCAGACGGAGTTGACCCGGATGCAGGGGGAGATGACACAGCTGTAGGCGGCCTTGGCCCAGAGCCGGAGGGACTTTGGATTCCCGGGATGCAGAGGTGGCTCGTTCTTGCTGCCGCCATACGGAGATTAGAGGAGCAGCTTCAGGGCATGTAGGCATTACTCCTGTTACCGGAGCTGACCTGTCTGGTCTTGGTCAGACCTTCTTCTTCGCCACCTCGTGATCCTGTTTCTCGAGACTGGTTCTTTGACGACCCTCCTTCCTCATGATGTACTTTCTGTTTACTTTTGTCTTCTTTTGTGGCCTTGTATTCTGGCCAGACATTTTGTGTTTATATGGGATGTACAGACATTGACTATTGTATATATGACATTTGTGGTTTATGGATGGTTTTGGTTTTCTTTTGTGGTTATGTGTATGGACATGTGTATGGATGTATGTTTATGGATGTGTTTGGGTATGTGTTTGGGTTTTCATTTATGGCTATGTGTATGGGTATCGGGTCTCGATCCTCCGCGAGGCCTGGTTCAATAAATATCGGGGCTTACCTCTCCTTGGGGCCCGTTTCCATCATCATTGGGACTTACTCCTTCACGAGGCCCATTTCTGGCAGATCTTGGGACTTACTCCTCCACGAGGCCCATTTCTATCATCATTGGGTCTTACTCCTCCACGAGGCCCATTTTAACAATGTTGGGACTTATTTCTTCACGAGGCCCATTTGGATGACTCTTCGAATTTTTCCAATTTTTCTTCGACAAAAATGGAAAAATTTGCCCCAGTATGTAGTGTCAAACAAATTTTTCTAGCTTCTTGAAGATAGAAAAATTTTGCCCCAGTGTAGGGCAACGTAGGCTGATGCAGAGTTCCGGATTTCTTTCTCCGCTTTCCTTGTGTCAGGGCTACGTGACGACTTCGCAGAGAGTCGGTCTACTTCTTTTCGAAATTTTTCAAAATTCTTTTGAAAAATTTTGCCCCAGTGTACCACGGGGTTCGCCTGCGTGGCATTCCCGAGTCATCTTTGCACTTCCCGATTTCTGAGTTGAGCTTAGGGTTTCAGGGCCGGTTCTTGACTGTCGAGCCTGGTTCTCGGTTCTCGGGCCATCCTGCTGGCGGGAGATCGATCCTGATTTATCCGTATCAAATGCTTCCGTTATAATGAGGCCAGCTTTGGTTCCCACTTTTTGACCTCCGGACCGGTTCTAGGGTTTCGGGCCGGTCTCCAGTTGTTAGACTCGAAATCTTCGATCACCGGACCGCCCAAGACTTTCCCATAGGTGATTTCTTGCGAAATGGCCCTTATATAGTGCAAAACGGACCTCTGGGAGTGAGCGAACAGGTTCAAATTCGCGAGACATGGGAGAAAGAGCCGTTGGGATTCCCAACGGGACTCGCGCATGACCGTCATGCGCGGCGCATGATGGTCATGCGCGAGTTCTTGGCTTTTTAAACTCCCGATCCTCCTTCGAGCCAGCAACCATTTTTTGAGTTTTTCCTCTCCTTTCTTCACCAAAAACTCTTCGTTTTTCTCATTTTTGAGTCTTTTGGGTCCATGGCCTCCTCAAGTAATGATCCCGACTCCTTGGTGACGCTTCGTTTCCATGACTTCCGTGTTGAGCGGATGAGACATTGGTGGACTCTTCTTGGAGAGGATGACCACGCCGATATCGTGGGGATCTTTGGCAAGTTTCCCCCTTTCATGCGGCTACAGGTTGATCGTGGCTTGCTCGAGGCGCTTGCTTCTTTCTGGGACCCGACCCATTGTTGCTTTTCCATCGGAGAGGTGGATCTCATTCCCACCATGGAGGAGTATGCTGAGCTTCTTCAGCTAGACAGCCCCTTCAGCGAGACCCCGGTTATACCCATTCAGGGTCCTCGGTCCAACCGAGTTTTGGAGAAATACTTGGGTTTGACTTCACTGCAGGTTCTACGTCCTGAGATCGCCCGACCTGAGGAGACTTGGCGGAAAGCCAACATTTCTCTAGATCCTGCTGACGAAGTACTTCTCTCGGAGTGACCTTTCCAGGCGAAGCTTGCTAGAGACTTCATTGCAGGGCAAGAAGGGGTGGAAGAAATTCCGAATCAATGCCTTCAAGATCGCCTTCGCAGGTATTTTTCTCTTTCCCACTTCTGCTGGTAGGATAGACTTGGGTGTCATTCCTATAGTATTCAGCGAGGGCAGGTCTATCATCCCTGCCATATTGTGCGAGACCGTGCGGTCTTTGTCTTACTGTAGGAGACAGGGAGAGGGGGTTCCGATGTTCTGCACACAGCTCCTCCAGCTCTGGTTCTGCAGTCACCTGCAGCATTTCCATCGCCTCCAGACTCCTTATCATTTCGAGAGGCATACGGTGAGCCAGACCGTCCAGATAGCACTTCCCTTCACCGGCGAACAGTCGTGACTTGGGCGCTATACCTCCTTGACCTGCCCTTGAGTGAGGTGGTCTTGGAAGGTTACTTGGGGGCCGGCAGTGTGGATGCCCTGGACTCATTGTGCCCTCTTCGATGGAGTGCCTCTTCCTGGGGTGTGGGGTTGTACAGGCTACTATCCCAGCCTTGCTCTTCGTCAGTTTGGCGGTGTTCAGTACCCGCCTCGCCTAGGGTGACTTGGATGCGGTGACTTTTGACTACATTCCTGGTGAGGATATGTGGAGGCTCCTCTCCAGGATTGAGGATATCTGGGGAGGTCGTCTTTCGGAGATGGTCCTCATCGAGGATGGGTTCGCCCGGAGATAGCTCTGTTACCTCTGGATTTTGTCGAGTGGAGAGAGGGGTGGACTCCCTTCTTTTACTCCTCAGGCCTACAGTACGGCCAGGTGCATCCATATTCTTTGATATCTCGCTCTCCTTCGGGTATCAGCCTCCACTGGTCAGTCCTGAGAGGGTTACTGTTTTGGAGCGAGAGCTTGAGGAAGGCTCGAGACAGAGCTGTTATCACTTACGCCTTGCCAGGGCGTCTGAGAGAGAGGCGTCTGCGGCTCGTGTAGAGTCTCATGCGGAGTACCTTGCATCACAACAGTGTGGCGGTGGCGAACCTTCGCCGCGACTTGGAGGCTCAGAGAGGGGAATGTCTCTACTCTTCGAACGATGAATGACTTCATTCAGAGAGCAGCTCGAGATTTCTGAGGCATGCTAAGGATCATATGGAGGAGACCCTTGGCTGAGACTCAGGGAGCAGCTGGAGACTGAGCAGGTGGAGAGGACTCGGGTCCAGGATGAG
Organism: Fagus sylvatica; assembly: GCA_907173295.1. Lineage (NCBI taxonomy): Eukaryota > Viridiplantae > Streptophyta > Magnoliopsida > Fagales > Fagaceae > Fagus > Fagus sylvatica. Next base: position 11,829,126 of record OU015767.1, read on the forward strand.
CTTGATTCTCTTCGTTCATATACCCAGGCCTTGGTTGATCCTGCCACCGGTCGTCCTCAGGACATTGTGGCTCTCCGACGGGCACTAGATGAGAGTGAGGCTGGCGCTTACATCTGCGCGTACTTCCATGGGGGTCATGAGGGTTCAGATCAGCGTTCTTCCAGGGTGACAATGGAGTCTTGCAGACTGAGGTTGGACTTGGTGCATGATGCTCTTGAGTCCAATGCTTCTTGGCTCAACCAGGAGGGTTTCCCTGTGGTCACTTCTCTTCATCCAGATTAATCCAGGTGATGGATTCTTTGGGTGCCAGGGCTCGCGCCGTCTTGGGAGGAGCATGATGAGGGGGATCCGGCCCTTTCCACTGCCTTGGGGAGATTCTGCAGAGAGACCTGCATACGTCTTGGTCATTAGATAGCATACTTCAGGTAGCAGTGAGTAGTCAGTAGTTTTTGTATTTAAATGGTGAGTCATTCATAAATCCGAGTCGGATCATGCATGGCTCCCATTTTTAACTTCTAAGTCGATATATTTAGACATGCTTTCAAGACATCATGGAAAAATCAATGTATGTGTTTATGAATTTAGCACGAATGAATGAAAGCACGAATTTTGTCTATAGTGAATATCTATATGAAATTTTGACAAAGTTTAGCTTTTTATGAATCAATGGCAAAATTGAATGTTGTTGTGGAAATGAATATGAGAATTTACAAATTTGAAAGAGATAAGCATGGTATGAATGGTTGTGAGAATCTAATGATATGTCACTTTGAAACTGGGTGTTTGGAAGGATACACTTGTGCTCCACCTCTTGATCCCCAAACATTCTCTTTATATCGAACGAACCGTACTGCTCAAAGGATAACATAGGTCGTTCTTTCTTCGAAAATCTCTTCACCGCATAACAACCCCGATCACTAGTCTTGCACTGATTTGATGCCCGCCTTGTTGTGATACCGGTTTTTTTTTTTTTTTTTAGCCATATATTACCCTCAGCTTACGCCAAGTCCAGCTTTCCACGTTACTTTTGCCTATGGCGCCTCTTCCGAGGTTTTCACCATACCCGCGGTAATTTCCATCCGAGGGCAACGTCCTTACGGATTTTCGTTGCTTCCCGGGTCCTTCTTCAAAATTATCAAAATAACAAATTGGAACTTTGATGAATATTCCTCTTTGATTAAATTGACTAAAGTTATACATGGTACTTGATTACAGAATCAGAATTGAATGGGTGACCGGAACTCTTCGCCATCCATATCAGCCAGAATGATTGCTCCTCCAGAGAAGGCTTTCTTCACCACGTACGGACCCTCATATGATGGTGCGAACTTTCCTCGTGGATCTGATAGGGCCATATTCCTCTTCTTCAGAACGAGATCTCCGGGTTGGAAAGTGCGAGGTCGAGCCTTCTTGTTGTAAGCTCTTTCGATCCGCCTCTGGTAGAGCTGTCCGTGGCACAGTGCCGCCAATCTCTTTTCATCTATGAAGTTCAGCTGCTCATACCGTGCTTGGGCCCATTCGGCTTCTTCCAGCTGAGTTTGTGACAGGATTCTCAAAGAAGGGATCTCCACTTCGACTGGCAGTACTGCTTCCATCCCATATACCAGAGAGTAGGGAGGTGGCTCCAACGGATGTCCTCACTGATGTTCGGTAGGCACACAAAGCGTAAGGCAGGTGCTCGTGCCAATCTTTATATGTCTCCGTCATCTTGCTCAGAATCTTCTTCACGTTTTTGTTGGCAGCTTCTACGGCTCCGTTCATCTTTGGACGGTATGGAGCAGAGTTGTGGTGCTGGATCTTGAACTGCTGGCATAGCTGGTCCATCATGCGGTTGTTCAGGTTGGAAGCATTGTCGGTGATGAGCATTTCTGGCATTCCGTAACGGCAGATGATGTTGTTCTTCACAAACCGGGTGACCGCGACTTGAGTGACATTCTTGAAGGAACATGCCTCCACCCACTTGGTAAAATAGTCGATGGCCACCAGTATGAACTCATGCCCGTTAGACGCCTTTGGGGTGATTGCACCAATCACATCCATTCCCCAAGCTGAGAAAGGCCATGGCGAGGCCATAGTGTGAAGATATTGGGGAGGTGCGTTCTTGCTGTTCTGATACATCTGGCATTTGTGGCACGTCTGGACATGTCTGATGCAGTCCCTCTCCATTGTCAACCAGTAATAACCAGCTCTCATAATCTTCCGGGCCAGGAAGGGTCCGTTGGCATGGGCTCCCATCAATCCCGCGTGCATCTCTTGAATCAATCGATTGGCTTCCTCTGCATCTACACATCGCAGGAGGGTGGCGTCATGAGTTCGCTTGTACAGAATCTCTCCGCTCAAGAAGAACTGGAAGGCCATCCTTCTGATGTACTTCTTCTCATTTTCGGTCGCCCGTGGTGGATACTCTCTGTCTTGGATGAAGCGCTTGATATCGTAATACCAAGGCTTATTGTCTATCTCTGCCTTCGACGTTCATGCACTTCTTCCACGCACACACAGTATGCCGGGATATCTCGAGTCTCGATCCGCAATGGTCGCACATCATCCCCTTCTACTAGCTTGATTAGGCTTGCCAGTGTGGCGAGCGCATCAGCAAAGTGATTGTGAGCTCTTGGGGTGTATGTGAAGGTGATATACTTGAACTTTGGGACTAGCCGGCTGATGTATCGTTGGTATGGGATGAGCTTGGGATCCCGAGCTTGCCATTCTCCGTTAGTCTGTGACACTATCAGCAGAGAGTCTCCGAAGACTTCCAGTTCATAAGCACCAAATTCTAAAGCTGCTTGCAGACCGACGATGCATGCTTCGTACTCAGTCATGTTGTTGGTGCAATCAAATCCCAGCTTAACAGCGATAGGAGTTTGTTGTCCCTTTGGCGATACCAAGACCGCGCCAATGCCACTTCCGACAGCGTTCGCTGCTCCATCAAAGTAAAGCTTCCACCTGCCGTGATTATCTTCGTCGACTGTCATCACGTCCTCGTCTGGGAATTCTGAGTCCATCAGCTCTAACTGCTCAGACGGGTAATCTGCCAAGTAATCGGCTATGGCCTGTCCCTTGATCGCCTTTCGAGCCACAAATAAGATGTCGAATTCAGATAGGAGTACTTGCCACCGTGCGATCTTCCCAGTCAAGGCGGGCTTTTCAAAGATGTACTTGATCGGGTCCATCCGGGATACCAACCAAGTGGTGTAGTAGAGCATGTACTGTCTCAGCTTCTTGGAGGCCCAAGCCAGTGCGCAGCACGTCTTCTCAACCAACAAGTAGCGGGTCTCCGGCTCCGTGAACTTCTTGCTAAGATAGTAGATTGCTTGCTCTTTCTTCCCAGTCTCGTCTTGTTGTCCCAACATGCAGCCCATGGATGTTTCTTGGACTGTGAGGTATAGAATGAGGGGACGTCCTGGAGTTGGCGGAACCAGGATGGGTGGGTTGAGCAGATACTCCTTGATCTTGTCAAAAGCTCTCTGGCAGTCTTCAGTCCATTTTATCTTCACGTCTTTCCTCAGCAGCTTGAACAGAGGCTCGCAGGTCGCAGTGAAGCTGTGCGATGAAGCGAGCTATATAGTTAATCCTTCCCAAGAAGCTTCGGATCTCTTTCTCTGTCTTTGGCGCGGGCATGCTTCGTATGGCTTGGAACCTTTGCAGGATCAATCTCAATTCCCCTGCCGCTGACGATGAAGCCTAATAACTTTCCGGATGTGACGCCGAAGGCACACTTGTTCGGGTTCAATCTGAGCTGATACTTCTTCAGTCGCTGGAACAGCTTGCGTAGGTCTGTGAGATGATCTTGTGCGGTACGAGACTTAGCAATCATGTCATCCACGTAAACCTCTATCTCATGATGAATCATGTCATGGAAGAGGGTGACCATGGCTCGCTGATAAGTGGCTCCTGCGTTCTTTAGACCGAAAGGCATGACATCATATACAAAGGTTCCCCAATGTGTGACGAAAGCAGTCTTGGACTTGTCTTCTTCGGCCATTTTGATCTGATTGTACCCTGAGAATCCGTCCATGAATGAGAACACGGCATTCGTTGCTGTATTGTCGACCAGGGTGTCAATGTGAGGTAGAGGAAAATTGTCCTTCGGGCTGGCTCGGTTCAGATCCCGATAGTCCACGCACATTCTAACTTTTCCATCCTTCTTTGGGACCGGGACTATATTGGCTACCCAGTCCGAATAGGTTACTGTGCTTAGGAAACCTGCCTTCAATTGCTTTTCCACCTCTTCCTTGATCTTCAAAATGACTTCGGGCTTCATTCGTCGCAGTGCTTGTTTCACGGGCTTGCATTCTGGCTTCAGCGGAATCTTGTGGACCACTATGTCTGTGTCTAGGCCTGGCATGTCTTGGTAAGACCAGGCGAAGATCTCGTGGAACTCTCTTAACAGTGCGATGAGCGCCTCCTTTTGTTCTGTGGCGCAGCGGGTCCCAATCTTGACTTCTCTTGGTTCTTCACCTTCATCGGCCAGATTGACGATCTCTAGTTCCTCTATGTTGGGTTTGGACCCCTCGTCTTGTCTCTCTAATGCCTCAAGGATGTCATTTGGCAATTCGATTTCTTCGTCAGAATTATCTATGTTATCCAGTGAGCAATTCGTTTTGTTGTCAATTTCGGAGACGTGGGGATCGTTTGAGGTTTTGCGTGTAATCCTGGAAAGGATGGCGGATGGAAAAACGGTAAGAAAATTAAAAAAGGGAAGCCATTCGTTTTGTGTGATGGCGGAGTGGATTTATTTAGTGCACATTGGAATATTTGAGATAAAGAAATTCATGGAATAAACACGTGACATATCATTTGAAATATGAAAATGGAAATATTACAATGATGAAATGATTATGATTGTGGCATGATATCTTGAAAGCATAAAATAAACATAGAAACCCGAAATTGTTCGATACAAAAATTCCCGAGCTATTGGTAGACTCAAAACCCGAGTTACCAATAGCTGGGATACCGCTTACTCATTGCTACTTGAGACACGCTGTAGCAATGGCACACAAGTCCACATCTTGGCTTCTTCTCCCTGTTGGCAGTAGCGGGTCAGTGGTGTGATGGAATCCTCCTCCTCGGTGATGGTATGGATGCTCAATCCTTCAACGATGGGGCCGGCGTATTCTTCTTTAGCAGCAGCGGTGATGATATTGCTTCGTGGGGGTGTCTTGAGGTTGTGGCGGTATCGGTCTAGGAAAGCTCTTGCCAAATCCTCCCAGCAGGCAATATTCTTCAGCTGATAAAACCAGGTGACTGCACACTCCGGTAAGCTTTCATGGAACATTAAGATCATTGAGATTTCATTGTCCATGTACAGAGCCATCTTCTTGCGGTATCTCTGTAGATGGGACTCTGGGTCTTCGTGCTCGCAAAACATCTCGAATTCCAGAGTTTCTAGCCCGTGCGAAATTATCAGGTGTGGGAGTAGATTGGGGAGGTCAGCATCTTCCCCAAGGTCTTCATCGAATGTCTCCTCTTCTATGCGATACCCCTTGAGATCCTTTTCCTCCAGGAGGCCTTCAAGGTCTACTTCCTCGTATTGATTGGGATGGATTGGAAGTGCTGTGGAATCTCCTTCCACGGTAATGGCATTGACATTCAAATCCTCAGCGAAAAGTAATGCCAGCTCGTCTACGTCACCCTCGTCAACTTGAAACATTGCTGATGCGGGGAAGGTGGTGCGGATGTGGGGGATAACCATCTTCTTCTCGGGCCATTTCTCTCCTCTGAGCTTTGCCGCAGCTCTTTGCCTTCGGGCTTCATAAGCTATTTGATGGCCTCTTCTAGTCGGGGTGTACCCAAGCCCATATCTGTCTTTGTTTCCCTCCAAAGTTACAATCGCAGTTCTTCCTTGGTTCGCGCAGCCTAAACCTTGCCCTGGCTGAAATCCCGCCTTGACAAATTCTCTAGCCACCATAATCCCGGCTCTAGACAATCTTGGTTCAATGGCTGCCACTCTGTGGATGACAGTGACAAACTCAAAACTGTGGAATGATGCTTCCTCGGGTGCACATCCGTCAATGTAGGGGAATTTCGCCGTCGTTGTAAATGGATATAGGTTCTTCAGGCTAGGATGGTGACCAATTGGCTGCCAATGATGAGTTTCATCTTTTGGTGTAGGGAGGAAGGTACCGCTCTGGCCGTATGCAACCATAGTCTCCCTAATAATAAGTTGTAAGGAGAGTCAATTCTCAGCACTTGGAAATTGATGTCGTAGACTTGCGGGCCGACCTCTACTGGCAAGTCTATCTCTCCTAATACCTCTCTGCGGGTTCCATCGAAAGCTCGTACGACCATGCTAGTGACCCTCACACGAGTGGGGTCGATGTCTAGCTTCTCCAGGGTTGATAGAGGGCATACGTTTAGAGCTGATCCCATTGTCGATTAGCACCCTCGACACGATGCGGTCATTGGTCTTGACGGAGATATACAAAGCTTTGATGTGGCCTCTTCCCTTCGGAGGCAACTCATCGTCGGAGAAAGTCAGCTGATTTGTGACTAGTATAGAGGTCACCATGTTTTCAAAGGATGGTTCGGTAATGTCCTCCGGTACATATGCTTCGTTTAGTACCTTCAGTAGAGCTTTCCTGTGAGACTCGGATGCGAGTAACAATGCCAGTACTGATATATGGGAGGGCATTTTACTCAATTGCTTCACCACGCTGTACTCACTACTCTTGATTATCCTCAAGAAATCCGCAGCCTCGTCTTCTGCTACCTTTGTCTTTACGGGATCCTCTGCCGACTTTCCTATTTCCTTCCGCCTTTTCTCTAACTCCTCTGGGGTGTAGCACCTACCGCTCCTAGTGATCCCACCAAGTCCGGATGTGAGGTTTCCAACTACTTCTTCCTCCATTTTAGGCTTGCCTTCCCGTGTTGATATTACTTTCATCCCATAATTCCAAGGAACCCTCTTGTTGTCATGGTAGGGGAAAGGTTGCGGAACTTGGATCACCACGCTTGGGACTTTCTCCGAAGATTGAACCGTGGATACTGAAGCTGTCTGAAGCATGACCTTTTCTTTGGTAGCGTATTGGATGACCACTGGATCGGGCTTGGACATCTCCGGTGGTGTGGCTGGTGTGAGCTTCCCCAATTCTTCTTTCTTTTTCTCACAGAATTCCTCGAAATCCTCTTTAATTCTTTCCATCCTTGCTTGGAAGTTTGTCCTCTCATAAGGGCTAAGTCTCAGCTGGTGAATCGTCATGCAATCTCTCTCTGGCTGTTCTCTCCTCTTCCTTATTAGTCCTCTCATTATCAGACTGGCGACTTCCTTCTTGAACTCTTCGCAACCTTGTAGGTTGTGGTCTTGAGCCCCGGGATGATACTGGCATGTGCCTGCTTCTGTTGACTCTTTCGGTGCCCTTGGTACGGTGAGTAGCCCTCGCTTCTTTAGCTCATGGAAGAGTGGCTCCCATGGTATTTTTGTGGAGGTGATGTCGACTTCGTCATTCTCCTCTACTCCAATTGCGTTTATGACTCCTTCTATCCGAAACTTCAACACTCCTTGGTCTAGCAGATCTTGGATGCGGTGCCTCAAGACCCTACAATTTTCCACTGTGTGCCCGACTTCTCCTTGATGGTATTCGCAGGTCAGGTCCTTGGTGTAGTCTTTGGGTTGTGGTCCGATACGCGTCCTTTGGCCGACAGGTGTAATCATCTTCTTCTTAACCAGCAAGGTATACAGTTGTGGGACTGGAATTGGCAATGGTTGGAACTGCCGAGGCTCTGTCCGGGACGGCCTAGGAATGTGGAAGGCTGGCCTTCTTGGAGTTGGTAGAGTCTGGGCTGCCTTTGACAGGCTGAGGGCTGGGTAGATCTCTTTTTGTCTTTTGCTGATTATTACCTTCTTCTTTTCCTCCATCTGTTCGGTCATACGACGTATGAATTGTAGCAAAAAGTTAAACTTTGTCTCTAGCGCCGCTACCCGAGCCTCCAATCCTCGGAGTTTGCTTGCTTCTTCCGCCATTTGATCGTGAATGTAGATACAACCTAGAGAGGTAAACAACGTCAAGTTAGACTTTGAATTCACAGTTGAGTGCATGACCTTGGCTTACTTTGCGGGTAAACCATGGCTAAGTATGTATGCGTATGCATGGCTATGCATGAATGCAATATGCATTGGATGAACAGGATGGGTTTCCCATTGGGTTGCCAAAAATTGGCGAGCCTTTCGGCTCATGGTTTTGTTTTGAAATTTTAGGGCGACCATCATCAATCAATATGAGGATCGGGATGACACAGATAGACATCTATAGAGTTAAGAACTCGTGTATGTACATAGTGGTATTGTCAACAAAGAAATAGGCTTTCACACCATTGGAAATTCGACGAGCCTTTCGGCGCTTGGTTCCATTTTGAAAGATTTTTGGGAACCAGTGTCGATAGGTGTGAAGGTCGTATTCTTGGTTGACGGACAGCACAACGGGTAAGTATCTAGATTCCTATGTAGAGTTGAGAACTCTTTAGGGTTGACACATGCATGGATTTGTGAACGAAGAGATGGGCTTTCGCACTATCAAAATTTGACGAGCCTTTCGGCGTTCGGTTCTATTTTGAAAGATTTTTGAGAACCGATGTCAGTTAGTGCGAAGGTCATACTCTTGGTTGGACATGACGAGACTCTACACGACCTTATAGAGTTTGGAAACTCTTGGGGTTTACAGGCGTACTAACGAAAAGATAGACTCTCGCATTACCAAAAATTCACGAGCCTTTCGGCGTTCGATTCCATTTTGAAAATTTTTTAGGGAACCGATGTCGGTGAATGCGAGGGTCGTACTTTTGGTTTAGTATGACAAGACTCTATACACAATGGGTACACGCGTATCAACGAAAAGGTAGACTATCACATCTTATCCAAAATTTGACGAGCCTTTCGGCGTTCGGTTCCATTTTGAAAATTTTTGAGGAACCGACGTCGATTGATGTGATAATCGTACTTTTGGTTGGGTATGATACGACTCTATACATGCGTATTAACGAAAAGATAGACTCTCACATTACTTAAAATTTGACGAGCCTTTCGGCGTTCGGTTCCATTTTTGAAAGATTTTGGGGACCGATGTCGGTTAATGTGAGGGTCGTACTTTTGGTTGAGGACAGCAAGACTATGTACACGCGTATCAACGAAAAGATAGACTCTCACATTACTGAAAATTCGACGAGCCTTTCGGCGTTCGGTTCCATTTTTTGAAAGATTTTTGGGAACCGATGTTGGTTAATGTGAGGGTCATACTTTTGGTTAAGGACGACAAGACTATGTATACGTGTATCAACGAAAAGATAGACTCTCACATTACTGAAAATTTGACGAGCCTTTCGGCGTTCGGTTCCATTTTTTGAAAGATTTTTGGGAACCGATGTCGGTTAATGTGAGGGTCGTACTTTTGGTTGGGGACGACACGACTCTATACATCCCATGTAGAGTTTGGAACTCTTAGGGTTTGAGTGGTTTGCAACGGGTATGGACAACGTGGTTATCCTATCCCTTTATCAAACAATGACATGCAAACAAAGGTTTAGATAGATAGAACCTGAGTCGGCTCCAATTATTTTATCACCACCTGGAAAATAGCACAACGCTTTTCCCTTGACTCATTTTGAAAAGACACATCCTATTTTTGGGTATCCTATCTTAGGTTGGATGTTCACTCGGTTGGCTTTTACCAGAGCCCTCACAGGTAAGTTTTCTACTCTATAGTTCACTATATGCAACATGGTATGACACGGTTTGGAATTCTGTTTCCTAAAGGGGCCGATGATCATGCCCATTTCATCCTCCCGAAGGAAGTCAAAAGGGTATTGGATCACCGGGGAAGCACTTGCACGCCCCCCTCGATCTCCACGGGTGTGGAAGGGAGAAGGGTGGATTCTCGTGTTCCATGTCCTAGATATAAAAGGGTTCGTGGTGGAGCCTGTACCAGCCCAGCCCCACCTGAGTCCGGGTTCGACCCAAAAGTCCAATGAGTGTAAATGTCATGATTTTGAAAGTACAAAAAGGGAAAAGACTTTTTTGTACAAAGCACAATATACAATATGTGTTGCATAAAATAAATCTCTATCCTATGTTCGCAGTTTATATACAAGAATATAGACATGCTAAAATCAAAACACTATACAAGATGAAATAAAGAGGATAAATCAAATAATGAATACCAACAAATATATACACACATGCTTAGCAAAGAAAACACCGAAAGACTATAGGCTTAAACCCTCTAAGTCCCCAGTGGAGTCGCCAAGCTGTCGACACCGGCGGAAAATCCGACCTCTAAACAGGAAGAGTGTTTAGGGTCTTTTCTTTTTATTTTCCTAGATACCGACCCCCATTTGGCGAGTGTTGTGTGTGATCTCTATCTCTTTTCCGTTTCGAGATATGAGTTGTGTGTGTGTGTGGGAACTTGTGTACGTGTGTGCGTGTGAGCACAAATTTGGAGTCGCCACCAACCATGGGAAATTTTAAGGTGTGATTGGGCACCTATGTCTAATAGATTTTATCTTATTTAGACATCTATAACAAAAATGGTCTTGAACCAGAGATAGGTTCGGGGGTTTGCTTATGCGTGGGGAAGGTGTTAGGCACCCCACGACATCCGTTTAAGAAAACGGTTACCTCCTTTCTAGTGTTTTCTTTTATTTGCTAAGCCTAGGTTTGTTGGTTTTAATTATGTACAAATGTCCCAAATTTCCGTCGAGCAATATACCAAGAATGGCAAATGCAATTTGACCTCATTTGGTTTTGATTAGACTCTTTATTTCACCATCCCTTTATCTTTGTATCTTTTAAATTTCCGGGCATTTCGGTGGTAGGATATACTTGAAATCCTAACACCTAGTGCCGGGACAAACAATTAATGTTTTTTTTTTAGTGCCATATTCGGGATCTCTTTACCCTTGATTTCCAAGGATAAAGCGGTCCGTCAAATGGCGGGGTTTTGGATGATTAATTCACACTTTGGGGAATTTTAGACCATGATCCTATGGGAGTTAGAACGTGTAGAATCCCTTACACGAAAGCACGTACCAGCCACGCCCCCGTGTAAAGGACTCATACCATGGTGTCCAAAAGCCAGGGCAAGCCGTAGCCCTTGGATTGCACCAATTTCGTTTCTAACGCCCACATTACCATGTTTACTCTTTTTAAAGTTTTCATGGCAAAGTGTATTTTAATCACATTTTTGTATCAAAGCGATAAACACTCAAACAAGTAATCACGGCATGTTCGCAGCACATAAATTACAAGGACGAGTACGAGGACGAATAAAATGTTCAAACAAGTAATCACGGCATGTTCGCAGCACATAAATTACAAGGACGAGTATGAGGACGAATAAAATGTTCAAACAAGTAATCACGGCATGTTCGCAGCACATAAATCACAAGAATGAACATGACATCAAAATGGTAAAACATTCAAACAAACGATCACGGCATGTTCGCAGCACATAAATCACACGAATGAATGAGTACGGAATGATCACGGCATGTTTGCAGCACATAAATCATAAGAAATTCAAATGAGTAATCACGACATGTTTGCAGCACATAAATCATAAGAAATTCAAATGAGTAATCACGGCATGTTCGCAGCACATAAATTACTAAAATGACAAGTATGGGATGATCATGGCATGTTAGCAGCATATCAATGAATGCAACACTTAATCGAAATGTATTTCATGAGAACTTTTAGGGAAAGGGTCAAGACCTCGTGGGGTCGGGATTCGATGCTATTGAAAGACTTACTCGAATCTCGACACCACCATAGGATTTACATGAATAAAACAAAGCAATTTAAAGAGAATTCAAGGCCTCCCGGTCTTACACAAAGGGTTGGTGCTATTGAAAGACTTATCCGAACCTTTGATGCCAAATAGGACTTACATGATGAAAATCATTTAAAAAGGGGTTTCAATGCCTTCTCGGGCTTACACGAAGGGTTAGCGTTATTGAAAGACTTACCTAAACCTTCGATGCCAAATAGGACTTATATGTTTGCAATTTACGGGTCCAATGCCTCATGGATTTACATGGGGTTTAGTGCTATTGAAAGACTTACCTAAACCGCCAATACCTTTCAGCATTTTCATGCCCAAATCAAAAATAGAAAAATGGACAATAATTACAACGATATTGCAAATAATGAAAATAACGGGGTTTAAACAAGGGATTTTCGTGGGTCCAATTCCTATGGGATTACGTGATGGTTAATGCCTCATTGAGGTCTTACGTAGTCCACCACGACCAATCGGGATCATCACGCCCATTTTTATGGGGAACGGGGATAATAACAACGCAATGTATCCACAAGTGCGTAAAAGTAAATAAAGCGATAAATGAACTTAAAACCAGGACTTTTTAAGAGGGTCCAATTCCTATGGGATTACGTGGTGGTTAAAGCCTCTTTGAGGTCTTACATAGTCCACCACGACCAATCGGGATTATCATGCCCATTTTTACGGGGAACGGGGATAATAACAACGCAATGTATCCACAAGTGCGTAAAAGTAAATAAAGCGATAAATGAACTTAAAACCAGGATTTTTTAAAAGGGTCCAATGCCTATGGGATTACATGGTGGTTAAAGCCTCATTGAGGTCTTACATAGTCCACCACGACCAATCGGGATTATCACGCCCAAATCACAAAGGAAAAAAATGGGGGATATTCACAATATAATATGCACAACGTAGTAAATGTAAATAAAGCGATAAATGACATTATTTACACATGGGGATGTATTTTTCGGGTCAAATACCTCGTAGACTAACATGGTTGTTACGGCCTCGTTAGAGGTCTTACGCACTCCGCCAAAGCTACTCAATATTTGCCGTACTAAAACACGGGGGAAGGGATAATCACAATATAATATTCACAAGTACGTAGTAAATGTAAATAAAGCGATAAATCTACTTATTTAGACATGGGGATGTATTTTTCGGGTCAAATACCTCGTGGGCTAACATGGTTGTTACGGCCTCATAGAGGTCTTACGCACTCCGCCCAAAGCCACTCAATATTTGCCGTACTAAAACACGGGGGAAGGGATAATCACAATATAATATTCACAATAATAAAGCACTAAATGTATTTAAAGCATTGCGGAAAGCTATAAACGTATTTAAAGCAAATATGGAAAGCAATAAATGAATCTTAAAGCATAAAAGCGATAAATGAACTTAAAGCAAGTATATAAAGCTAGACATGAACTTAAAGAGCATAAATGAACATTTAATGAACTAAAAGTGCATAAGTAAAGCAATAATGAACTAAAAATCATAAAATAAGGGTGGATCCTTGTGAATCCCTTCCCATTTTAGGGATCATCACTAGTCACCTCCACCCAAAAGAAAAGAAAAGAGAGAAGAGAGGAGAGAGAAAGGGCTTAGAGAGAGAGAGTACCTAGAGAGGAATCTCTCACTCTAAAAACAACCCAAAACCCCCTCTAAAGACCCTAAAAACCCCTATCTCTGCCTAAACTAACGCTCAAAGAGGCCTAGAGCCGAGCAAAAATTGTGCTGAAGTGAGGGGAGGGGGGCTGGTTTTATAGAAAACCATGCACGCCTCGCGCTGGTCCATCACGCGCCGCGCGGTATGGTCCCGTGCGAGTTGTACAGCTGCCACGTGGCAGTCTTATCCTTCCACGCCAGCACCTCCCCGAATCCTCCTCGGTTTTCGTGCGAGTATCCTTTTTTGACCTGATTTTCGAGGGCAGTTTTGGAGGTCTTCCGGAACTCAAAATGGGTCATGCACCTCCCCGAATCCTCCTCGCTCTCAACGTCTACTTTCCAACGGTATAAAGTTTGTGCAAATCGGAGTTCGGACGAGAGAGTTATGGCTCCCGGACGTTGGGGTGTCGGAGCTGTTTTTGCGTGTTTTTCCGGCGAAGATTCCGGTCAAACAGGGGATGCTACCGGCGAACTGAGAGTTGCACGTCGTAGCCGGAGTCATTATCTTTCCAACGCACCCGGGCTCGCGGATCAACTTGTAGCGTGTAGGGAAAACTCTGCGCGCGAAGGCGGCTGTCCGGGAGAAAAAATGCGTTTTGTTTCCAGCGCGTTTTTTCTTAAATCTTGTCCCAGTTCGCACGCATATTTGACCTAGCTCCCGACGTCGGATTTTGACGTTCTTGGTACAGTCGGAAAGCTTACGCTGCCTACTTTTGCAAGGTTCCAGGTTTGCGGGAATCCGAGCTTGGGTCCGCGAGATATGGTTCTGCGAACAGGGGCCGCCGGGGTGTTTTTGGTCTGTTCGAGGACAATTTTCCGATCAGGATTCCGATTAGACCCGATAAAATCTTGGCGATCCGAGAGTTCCACGTCGTGCATGATTGTGTCTTCTTTCCAACGTGCCCGGGCTTGCGGATCAACTTGTTGCGAGTTAGGAAGACTCTGTGCGCAAGCGTGGCAACGTCGGTGGGAAAATTCTGGAAATTTCAGCACAGCCTTATTTCGTTGGTCTGTTTTCACGCGCGTGGTAGACGTAGCTCCCGATATCGGATTTCGACGATCTTGGTATCGTCGGAAAGCTTGCGCTACCTATTTTTTAACGGTACAGGCCTTGCACAGAGGCGAGCTTGGGTTTGCAAGATATGATCTTGCGAGCAGAGGCCGTTGGAATGTTCCTTATGCCAAGGGGTCATCTTATAACTGGGATTCCGGCTTGACTGAAGGAGCTCTTGACGATCCGAAAGTTGCGTGTGGTAGCTGAAGTGAACCTCTTACTTAAGGGTCTCGGCTTGCAGACCAAGTTGCAGCGGGTCGGAGAGAATCTACGTGCGAATGTTGCCTCCTAAATAGGCTGTTTTGTCCACAACACTGAGCGAAATTTGGCTAAGTGTTGGACCGTTTTTTCACAGTTTCGACCATAACTCTCTCGTTTCTTGTCCGTTTTCGACCCGTAAAGTATCGGATTGAAGCTCTCAATGTGCTCCACGCATTGGTCAAGGGGTGGTTAGTTCGATTCAGTTTTTGGTCTGGTCAACGGTCCGGTCAAACCTCGGTCAAACTTGGTCAACCTTGGTCAATCTTGGTCAAACTTGGTCAAACTTAGTCAAAATTCTCTGAACTCTGGGAAATGTATCCCGGACCGCGTTTCGAGGGTTTTCGGGCATAGTGGGCCCTAGTCGGGTCAGAAACGGTCTGGTCAAACCTCGATCAAACTTGGTCAACCCTAGTCAAACTTCGGGAGATGTGCCCCGGATCTTCTTCTTGGGGTTATTTGATGTGGCGAGTGCTCGTTGGATCAGGCCGACTCGGTTCGGGCTGTCTCGTTTTGCATGCCGACACCCGAGAAAATCCTGTGGGTAAAAATGGGGTTATGACACATAGTCTTGTTGTGCCCAACCAAAAGTACGACCCTCACATTAACCGACATCGGTTCCCTCCAAAAATTTCCAAAATAGAGCCGAACGCCGAAAGGCTCGTCAAATTTTCAGTAATGTGAGAGTCCATCTTTTCGTTAGTACGCTTGTAGCCATTGTGCGTAGAGTCTTGTCATGTCAAACCAAGAGTATGACCTTCACACTAACCGACGTCAGTTCCCAAAAATCTTTCAAAAATGGAGCCGAACGCCGAAAGGCTCGTCAAATTTTGATAGTGTGAAAGTCCATCTCTTCGTTGATAAGTCCGTACATGTGTGAACCCTAAGAGTTCTAAACTCTGTATAGGAATGTAGATGTTCACCCATTGTGTTCAACCAAGAATATGACTTTCATACTACCTGACACTGGTTCCCCAAAAAAAAATCTTTCAAAAATGGAACTAGGCGCCGAAAGGCCCGTCAAATTTATGATAGTGTGAAAACCTATTTCTTCGTTGACAAGACCGCCATGTACATACATAAGTCCTTAACTTTATAGACATCTACCTGTGTCATCCCGCATCGACCGATGACGGTCGCCCAAAATTTCAAAATAAAACCATGAGCCAAAAGGCTCGCCAATTTTGGCAATCCAATGGGAAAATCCATTTGTTTGCCAGTACATATTGCATTCATGCATACCATACATACGCATACATACTTGGCCATGGTTTACCCGCAAAGTAAACCAAGGTCATGCACTCAACTGTGAATTCAAAGTCTAACTTGGCGTTGTTTACCTCTCTAGGTTTTGTCTGCATTCACGATCAAATGGCTGGAGAAACAAGTGGGCCCGGACCCAGCGAGCAAGAGATTCGGATGGTCGCTCTTGAACGAAAGTTCGACGAACTCCTCAGCTTTGTGCAACTAATAGCAAAGCGAAATCCGGACGATGAGAACCAAAGGAAGGAAGAGGACAGGGATGCCAACAACGAGGAGCTAGAAGGACATTCCAACGCCAACACCACTCCACCACCGCCGACACCACCAAAGCCAGCGGGGAAAGACTCCCAGTTGGACAGCAAGATTGATAGCCTAGAGGAGAAGATTAGGCTCATGCAGGGTTTGAACTCTTTCGGGAACACAGAATTTTCAAGCATGTCTTGGTTCCCCAACATGACGATGCCGCCCAAGTTCAAGGCTCCGGAGTTCGAAAAATACAATGGGAGAGGGGACCCCATGATCCACCTGCAAATGTATTGCCGAAAGATGGCGCCATACGCTGACAACGAGCCATTGCTGATCCAGACATTCCAAGACACCCTGACGGGGCATGCAGCCGAATGGTATTCACAGTTGAAGAAGATATCTCACTGGAAGGAGCTGGCAGATACCTTCTTGGCTCAATACGGGTTCAACTCCCAAATAGCTCTGGATCGGTTCGACCTTCAGAGGATGGAAAAGAAGAGCAACGGAACCTTCAGGGAATATGCCCAGAGGTGGAGAGAGAAGGCGGCTCGAGCACGCCCGCCACTAGACGAAAGAGAGATGATCAAGATCTTCGTTGATACACTAAAGAACCCTTACTTCGACCGGATGATAGGGTTACAAATGCAGTTCTTTGTTGACCTAATACCGATAGGTGAGAGAATTGAGGATGCCTTGAAGACAAAGAAAATAGTGGACATGACAGCTCTGATGGCATTGGCCGAACAAGCCGCCAAGAAGGCCCCGACGAAGAAAAAGGAAGGGGATGTGCAAATGATAGGGAGAAGCAATGGAAGACCGAGGCAAGTCCTCCCAACCTTCACCATGCAACCGATACAACCTAGGCCTACTCCGACTCCGGCTCCGACTCAGGTTCCAGCCCCGGCCCCAGCACCCCAAATACCGACAAGGCCAGGTAGGAAACCAATACAATGACAACAGGTTTCCTAGAAAAGAGTTTAAGACAATTCACGCCACTTACCCATGCCCCTGACGGAGTTGTACCCCATCCTGATAGAGAAGAGCCTAATCTCACCTGTCGTCCCGAGACCTTACAACGGCTCACAAAGAAAGGATTTCAATCCAAATTCCACCTGCGATTTCCACTTTGGAGAAGTGGGACACACAGTGGAAAATTGCAACCAACTGAAGCATCGAGTTCAAGACCTAATTGACCACGGAGTCCTGAAGTTTGAAGGACTGCTTAACATCACCACTAACCCTTTGCCCAATCATCCAGAGGGAGGTGTAAACATGGTTGAAATAGAGGAAGGGGGCGAATAGCGTATCTCATGGAGGCGTCTCTTTTATACATTGGAGAAGCAAAGACACATCACCCCGTTAGAAGCACCACCGGGACCATCAACAGGGGATGCATGGAATACCACTCAGGGGCAAGAAGGCACAGCCTAGAGTGTTGCGAGGAATTCAAGAAAGAGGTCGCCAACCTGACGGAAAAGGGGTTGGTAAAGAAAGAGGAGATACCATCTGGAGGAGATTGCCAGTCATATGACCCGTCGGATCTTGACTGGTACGCGGAGCTCAACCTAGATGACATCGTAGAGGATGAGATGGACCTCGATAACCTACAGGATGAAGGAGACGACTGGGGATACTTCATGGAGGATGATACTGACGAATGGAGGAACGTTGATTTCACCAAACTATTCCAATTCCCATGCCTGATAGTGCCACCTGGGTTTGAAACGCCGGAATTTGAGATATTTTATGAGAATGGGGATCCGGAGGCCCATTTGCAAAAGTACGGCGAGAAGATGGCCTTACACTTGGAGAACGAGCTTTTGATGATCTCGGTATTTCCCGAGAGCCTGTCAAAACAAGCAGCCGCCTGGTTCTATCAACTGAGGAACCTTACTGGTTGGGAGGATTTGGCAAGAGCCTTTTTGGAACGGTACCGCTTCAATCCCCATTCGATTCTGGAATATTTGGGTTTGAAGGAAGATGGAGAGCCCTACGTCATCCCCGACCCAGGAGTAAATGAGGTGATCGTGGAGATCAAAGAAGAATCGAGCATGTCGTCCCTACCAGCACTGACTGAGGGAGAAGAAGAAGAGAAAGCCAAGCCACTGCCACCAGCCAAAGACCCAGACAGCACCGCCATGGCCAAAGAAAGAGAAGAGCTAATCAAGACACCACCACCAAGCAACATCACCATCACCATCGCTGAAGAAGAATATGCCGGCCCCATGGTTGAAGGGTTGAGCATCCATACCATCGCCGAGGAGGAGGATTCCACCACACCACCGACCCGCCACTGCCAACAGGGAGAAGAAGCCAAGATGTGGACCTGTGTGCCATTGCTACAGCGTGTCTCAAGTAGCAATGAGTAAGCGGTATCCCAGCTATGGGTAACTCGGTTTTGAGTCTACCAATAGCTCGGGAATTTTTGTATCGAACAATTTCGGGTTTCTATGTTTATTTTATGCTTTCAAGATATCATGCCACAATCATAATCATTTCATCATTGTAATATTTCCGTTTTCATATTTCAAATGATATGTCACGTGTTTATTCCATGAATTTCTCTATCTCAAATATTCCAATGTGCATTAAATAAATCCAACGCGCCATCATACAAAACGAATGGCTTCCCTTTTTAATTTTCTTACCGTTTTCCCATCCGCCATCCTTTCCAGGATTACACGCAAAACCTCAAACGATCCCCACGTCTCCGAAATTGACAACAAAACGAATTGCTCACTGGATAACATAGATAATTCTGACGAAGAAATCGAATTGCCAAATGACATCCTTGAGGCATTAGAGAGACAAGACGAGGGGTCCAAACCCAACATAGAGGAGCTAGAGATCATAAATCTGGCCGATGAAGGTGAAGAACCAAGAGAAGTCAAGATTGGGACCCGCTGCACCACAGAGCAAAAAGAGGCGCTCATCGCACTATTAAGAGAGTTCCACGAGATCTTCGCCTGGTCTTACCAAGACATGCCAGGCCTAGACACAGACATAGTGGTCCACAAGATTCCGCTGAAACCAGAATGCAAGCCCGTTAAACAAGCGCTGCGACGAATGAAGCCTGAAGTCATTTTGAAGATCAAGGAGGAAGTGGAAAAGCAATTGAAGGCAGGTTTCCTAAGCACAGTAACCTATTCGGACTGGGTAGCCAATATAGTCCCAGTGCCGAAAAAGGATGGAAAAGTTAGAATGTGCGTGGACTATCGGGATCTGAACCGAGCCAGCCCGAAGGACAATTTTCCTCTACCTCACATTGACACCCTGGTCGACAATACAGCAACGAAATGCCGTGTTCTCATTCATGGACGGATTCTCAGGGTACAATCAGATCAAAATGGCCGAAGAAGACAAATCCAAGACTGCTTTCGTCACACACTGGGGAACCTTCGTATACGATGTCATGCCTTTCGGTCTAAAGAACGCAGGAGCCACTTATCAGCGAGCCATGGTCACCCTCTTCCACGACATGATTCATCATGAGATAGAGGTTTACGTGGATGACATGATTGCTAAGTCTCGTACCGCACAAGATCATCTCACAGACCTACGCAAGCTGTTCCAGCGACTGAAGAAGTATCAGCTCAGACTAAATCCGAACAAGTGTGCCTTCGGCGTCACATCCGGAAAGTTATTGGGTTTCATCGTCAGCGGCAGGGGAATTGAGATTGATCCCGCAAAGGTTCAAGCCATACGAAGCATGCCCGCGCCAAAGACAGAGAAAGAGATCCGAAGCTTCTTGGGAAGAATCAACTATATAGCTCGCTTCATTGCACAGCTCACTGCGACCTGCGAGCCTCTGTTCAAGCTACTGAGGAAGGATGTGAAGATAAAATGGACTGAAGACTGCCAGAGAGCTTTTGACAAGATCAAGGAGTATCTGCTCAACCCACCCATCCTGGTTCCGCTAACTCCGGGACGTCCCCTCATTCTATATCTCACAGTCCAAGAAGCATCCATGGGCTGCATGTTGGGACAACAAGACGAGACTGGGAAGAAAGAGCAAGCAATCTACTATCTTAGCAAGAAGTTCACCGGAGCCAGGAGACCCGCTACTTGTTGGTTGAGAAGACGTGCTGCGCACTGGCTTGGGCCTCCAAGAAGCTGAGACAGTACATGCTCTACTACACCACTTGGTTGGTATCCCGGATGGACCCGATCAAGTACATCTTTGAAAAGCCTGCTTTGACTGGGAAGATCGCACGGTGGCAAGTACTCCTATCTGAGTTCGACATCTTATTTGTGGCCCGGAAAGCGATCAAGGGACAGGCCATAGCCAATTACTTAGCAGACTACCCATCTGAGCTATTAGAACTGATGGACTCAGAATTCTCGGACGAGGACGTGATGGCAGTCAACGAAGATAATCACGGCAGGTGGAAGCTTTACTTTGACGGAGCAGCGAATGCTATCGGAAGTGGGATTGGCGCGGTCTTGGTATCGCCAAAGGGACAACAAACTCCTATCGCCGTTAAGCTGGGGTTTGATTGCACCAACAACATGACTGAGTACGAAGCATGCATCGTCGGTCTGCAAGCAGCTTTAGAATTTGGTGCTTATGAACTAGGAAGTCTTCGGAGATTCTCTGCTGATAGTGTCACAGACTAACGGAGAATGGCAAGCTCGGGATCCCAAGCTCATCCCATACCAACGATACATCAGCCGGCTAGTCCCAAAGTTCAAGTATATCACCTTCACGTACACCCCAAGAGCTCACAATCACTTTGCTGATGCGCTCGCCACACTGGCAAGCCTAATCAAGCTAGTAGAAGGGGATGATGTGCGACCATTGCGGATCGAGACTCGAGATATCCCGGCATACTGTGTGTGCGTGGAAGAGTGCATGAATGTCGAGGCAGAGATAGACAACAAGCCTTGGTATTACGATATCAAGCGCTTCATCCAAGACAGAGAGTATCCACCACGGGCGACCGAAAATGAGAAGAAGTATATCAGAAGGATGGCTTTCCAGTTCTTCTTGAGCGGAGAGATTCTGTACAAACGAACTCATGACGCCACCCTCCTACGATGTGTAGATGCAGAGGAAGCCAATCGATTGATTCAAGAGATGCACGCGGGATTGATGGGAGCCCATGCCAACGGACCCTTCCTGGCTCCGGAAGATTATGAGAGCTGGCTATTACTGGTTGACAATGGAGAGGGACTGCATCAGACATGTCCAAACATGCCACAAATGCCAGATGTATCAGAACTGCAAGAACGCACCTCCCCAATATCTCCACACTATGGCCTCGCCATGGCCCTTCTCAGCTTGGGGAATGGATGTGATTGGTGCAATTACCCCAAAGGCGTCTAACGGGCATGAGTTCATACTGGTGGCCATCGACTATTTTACCAAGTGGGTGGAGGCATGTTCCTTCAAGAATGTCACTCAAGTCGCGGTCACCCGGTTTGTGAAGAACAACATTATCTGCCGTTACGGAATGCCAGAAATGCTCATCACCGACAATGCTTCCAACCTGAACAACCGCATGATGGATCAGCTATGCCAGCAGTTCAAGATCCAGCACCACAACTCTGCTCCATACCGTCCGAAGATGAACGGAGCCGTAGAAGCTGCCAACAAAAACGTGAAGAAGATTCTGAGCAAGATGACTGGAGACATATAAAGATTGGCACGAGCACCTGCCTTATGCCTTTGTGTGCCTACCGAACATCAGTGAGGACATCTGTTGGAGCCACCCCCTACTCTCTGGTATACGGGATGGAAGCAGTACTGCCAGTCGAAGTGGAGATCCCTTCTTTGAGAATCCTGTCACAAACTCAGCTGGAAGAAGCCGAATGGGCCCAAGCACGGTACGAACAACTGAACTTCATAGATGAAAAGAGATTGGCGGCACTGTGCCACGGGCAGCTCTACCAGAGACGGATCGAAAGAGCTTACAACAAGAAGGCTCGACCTCGCACTTTCCAGCCCGGAGATCTCGTTCTGAAGAAGAGGAACATGGCCCTATCAGATTCACGAGGAAAGTTCGCACCATCATATGAGGGTCCGTACGTGGTGAAGAAAGCCTTCTCTGGAGGAGCAATCATTCTGGCTGATATGGATGGTGAAGAGTTCCGGTCACCCATCAATTCTGATTCTGTAATCAAGTACCATGTATAACTTTAGTCAATTTAATCAAAGAGGAATGCTCATCAAAAATTCCAATTTGCCATTTTGATAATTTTGAAGAAGACCCGGGAAGCAACGAAAATCCGTAAGGACGTTGCCCTCGGATGAAATTACCGCGGGTATGGTGAAAACCTCGGAAGAGGCGCCATAGGCAAAAGTAACGTGGAAAGCTGGACTTGGCGTAAGCTAAGGGTAATATATGGCTAAAATTAAACGGGTATGGTGAAAACCTTGAAAGAGGCGCCATAGGCAAAAGTAACGTGAAAAAAAAAAAAAAAAAAAAAAAAACGGTATCACAACAAGGCGGGCATCAAATCAGTGCAAGACTAGTGATCGGGGTTGTTATGCGGTGAAGAGATTTTAGACGAAAGAACGACCTATGTTATCCTTTGAGCAGTACGGTTCGTTCGATATAAAGAGAATGTTTGGGGATCAAGAGGTGGAGCGCAAGTGTATCCTTCCAAACACCCAGTTTCAAAGTGACATATCATTAGATTCTCACAACCATTCATACCATGCTCATCTCTTTCAAATTTGTAAATTCTCATATTCATTTCCACAACAACATTCAATTTTTACCATGGATTCATAAAAAGCTAAACTTTGTCAAATTCATAGATTCTTATACAAACATTCATAGACAAAATTCGTGCTTTCATTCATTCGTGCTAAATTCATAAACACATACATTGATTTTCCATGATGTCTTGAAAGCATGTCTAAATATATCAACTTAGAAGTTAAAAATGGGAGCCATGCATGATCCGACTCGGATTTATGAATGACTCACCATTTGAATACAAAAACTACTGACTACTCACTGCTACCTGAAGTATACTAACTAATGACCAAGACGTATGCAGGTCTCTCTGCAGAATCTCCCCAAGGCAGTGGAAAGGGCCGGATCCCCCTCATCGTGCTCCTCCAAGACGACGCGAGCCCTAGCACCCAGAGAATCCATCACCTGATTGATCTGATGAAGAGCTGTAACCACAGGGAAACCCTCCTGGTTGAGCCAAGAAGCATTGGACTCAAGAGCATCCTGTACCAAGTCCACTTCAGTCTGCAAGACCCCATTGTCACCCTGAAGAACGCTGATCTGGACTCCCATGGCCCCCATGGAGGTACGTGTAGATGTTAATGCCGCCTCGCTCTCATCTAGTGCTCGCCGGAGAGCCACAATGTCGTGAGGACGACCTGTGGAAGGATCAACCAGAGCCTGGGTGTATGAACGAAGAGAGTCAAGCTCATCCTGGACTCGAGTCCTCTCGACCTGCTCAGTCTCCAACTGTCCCTGGGTCTCAGTCAGGGTCTCCTCCATATGATCCTTAGCTGCCTCGGAAATCTCGAGTTGCTCGCGAATGAAGTCATTCATCGTTCGGAGAGTAGAGACATTCCCTCTCTGAACCTCCAAGTCACGGCGAAGATTCGCCACCGCCACACTGTTGTGATGCAAGGTACTCCGCATGGACTCCACACGAGCCGCAGACTCCTCTCTCTCAGACGCCCTGGCAAGGCGTAGTGATGACAGCTCCGCCCGAGCCTCCTCAAGCTCTCTCTCCAAAACAGTAACCCTCTCAGATTGGCCAGTGGGAGCGGAAACCCGAAGAGAGCGAGACACCGAAGAACATGATGCACCTGGCCGTACGGTAGGCCTGAGAGTAAAAGAAGGACTCCACCCCTCTCTCCACTCAACAAAATCAGGAGTAACAGAGCTATCTCCATGCAAACCACCCTCGATGAGGACCATTTCTGAAAGGCGTCCTCCTCAAATATCCTCGATCCTGAAAAGGAGCCTCCACATATCCTCACCAGGAATGTAGTCGAAAGTCACCGCACTCAAGTCACCTAGACGAGGTGGGTACTGAACGCCGCCAAACTGACGAAGAGCAAGGCTGGGATAGTAGCCTGTACAACCCCACACCCCAGGAAGAGGCACTCCGTCGAAAAGAGCGCAATGAGTCCAAGGCGCCCACGCTGCAGGCCCCCAAGTGACCTTCCAAGACCACTCACTCAAGGGCAAGTCAAGGAGGTATAATGCCCAGTCACGACTGTTGCCGGCGAAGGGAAGTGCTATCTTGACGGTCTGTCTCACCGTATACCTCTCAAAGTGGTAAGGGGTCTGGAGGCGGTAGAAATGCTGCAAGTGACTGCAGAACCAAAGCTGAAGGAGCTGTATGCAGAACATCAGGACCCCCTCTCCCCGTCCCCTACAGTAAGACAAAGACCGCACAGTCTCGCACAATATGGCAGGGACGATAGACCTGCCCTCACTAAATATCAGGAGAATGACCCCCAAGTCTATCCTACCAGCAGAAGTAGGGAAGAGAAAAATACCTGCGAAGGCAATCTTGAAGGCGTTGATTCGAAATTTCTTCCATCCCTTCTTGCCTGCAATGAAGTCCCTCGCAAACTCCACTGGAAAGTCACTCCAAGAGAAGTATTTCGCCAACAGATCCAAGGAAATATTGGCTTTCCGCCAAGTCTCTTCCGGGCGAATGATCTCAGAGTGCAAGACTGCGGAAGTCAAACCCAAGTACTTCTCCAAGACTCGGTTCGACCGAGGACTCTGAATGGGTATGACAGGCGTCTCGCTGAAAGGGCTGCCTAGCTGAAGAAGCCCAGCATACTCCTCCAAGGTAGGGACAAGATCCACCTCCCCAATGGAAAAGCAACAATGGGTCGGATCCCAGAAAGAAGCGAGAGCCTTGAGCAAGCCATGATCGACCTGCAACCGCATAAGAGAGGGAAATTGGCAGAAAAGTCCCACAATGTCGGCGTGGTCATCCTCCCCAAGAAGAGTCCACCAGTGTCTCATCCGTTCGACGCGGAAGTCGTGAAAACGAAGTGTCACCAAGGAGTCAGAGTTGCCGCTAGAAGAGGCCATGTGCTCAAGAGACTCAAAAACGGGGAAAACCGAGAGATTTTAGTGAAGAAAGGGGAGAGAAACTCGGAAAATGGCTGCTGGCTCGAAGAGAGCTCGAGAGTTTAAAAAGGCCAAACTCACGAGTCCCGTTAGGAATCCCAACGGCTTTTTTTCTCATACCACGCGGATTTGACCCTGTTCGCGCGCTCCTGGAGGCCCGTTTTGCACTATATAAAGGCCACTTTGCAAGGAGACACCTATGGGGAACTATATAAGTCAAGGAGACACCTATGGGGAAGTCTCGGAGGATCCAATGATTGGAGATTTCGACCCGATGGCCGGGAATCGACCCGAAACCCTAAAATCGGCCCGGAGGTCAAAAATTGAACTAAAGCCGATCTTATAAGGAGACGTTTGATGCAACGTAATCAGGATTGATCTTCCACAAGAGGGGTGGCCCGAGAGCCGAAAACCAGACTCGACGGTCAAGAGCCGGCCCCGGAACCCTAGCTTAGCCCAGAAATCGAGAAATACAAAGATGACTAAGAAATGTCGCGCAGGTGAACCTCATGGCACATTGGGGCAAAATTTTTCAAAAAAGTTTTTGAAAAATTTCGAAAGGAAGTAGTCCGACCCTCAAGAAGCTATCACAGTCTGGTGCAAGGAAGACAGAAAAAGAAATCCGGAATTCCACATCGGCATGCATTGCTCTACATTGGGGCAAAATTTTTCTATCTTCAATTTTTCTATCTTCAAGAAGCTAGAAAAATTTATTCAACACTACATACTGGGGCAAATTTTTCCATTTTCGATGGAGGAAAATTGGAAAAATTCAAAGAGGCCCGAGATTTGCTGAAATGGGCCTCGTGGAGGAGTAAGTCCCAAGATTTGCTGAAATGGGCCTCGTGGAGAAGTAAGTCCCAAGATTTGCTGAAATGGGCCTCGTGGAAAAGTAAGTCCCAAAATTTGCTGGAATGGGCCTCGTGGAAGAGTAAGTCCCAATAATGATGGAAACGGGCCCCAAGGAGAGGTAAGCCCTGATATTTGCTGAACCAGGCCTCGCGAAGGATCGAGACCCGATACCCATACAAATCCAAACACATACCCATACATGTCCATAAAAAACCATCCATAACACATAACCAGAAACACATACCCAAACACATCCATGCACATAGCCATAAACACATAGCCGTAAATACAAATCTAGAAACCCAAATTCGTAAATACATGTCCATAAACACATCCATACACAAATCCATAAATACATAACCACAAATACTGTCCATAAACCACAAATGTCATATATACAATAATCAATGTCTGTACATCCTATGTAAATACAAAATGTCTGGCTAGAATACAAGGCCCCAAAAAAAGACAAAAGAAAGCATAAAATACATCACAAAGAAGGAAGGTCGTCAAAGAACCAGTCTCGAGAAATGGGATCAGTAGGTGGCAGAGAAGAAGTCTGACCGAAACCAGACGAGCCAACTCCAGTAACAAGGGGAATGCCTACACCCTGGAGCTGCTCCTCCAATCTCCGGATGGTCGCAGCCCGAAAGGCCAACTCCACATCCCGAGAGTCCAAGTCCCTCTGCCTCTGGACCAAGTCCGCCTGCATCTGGGCCATCGCTCCATCACGCTGAGTCGCCTCCATCTGCATGCGAGCCATCTCCCCCTGCACTCGATCCATATCAGCTGCATGGCAATCCTCACTGACCGACAGCTTGAGCTGGAGACGCAGTATCTCGCTCTGAAGCTTGTCTACCTCCCCAGAAGACTGGAAGACATGGCTATCCATAGTCGTCCCGCCCATGACTCGACCGCCCTCGACCTCATGAAGGGACATCAAGGATCCCAAGGAGACTCGCTCGAACCACTCCTGGTAGGGCATGTCTACCTGAATCAGGTCTGGATAGGCCTCAACACCCTCCACATAAGAATCGCTCGGGGCACATGGGATGTAGTCCTCGATGGTCATCAGCCGAGGAGGATCCACAAGGACAAGGGCCTCACCACCCAGCTGCCGCAAAGTCCTCTCGCCCATCAAGAGCTCCTAAGACCTCGGAGATCGAATCCATATCCGTAGATGGGATAACTCCACAGCCCTGAATACCTCGGGACGCTCAACCAAGAATGAGGAGTAGGGCTGGAAAACAATGTCAATATCCCTGATGCAATCCACCGTCGTACAGCACTCCATAATCGTACGGACAGTCAATCGCTGAATCCAAGCTGAGTCCCTAGGCAGTCCACTGGCGATATCCCGCAGCCCCCCAATCCCCTCAGTAGGAACATGGCTCATTCCCAAGGAAGCAGCTCTATCTCCCTCCTCATCTCCCTCCTTAGGAGATCCTTCAGATAACTGATCCTCAAAGAAGGAAGATTCTTACCCACAACGGCGGCTGGATTAGCAATGCCCAGAATCTCCAGGGCCTCGAAATCTGGTACAGGATCGCTAGGGGGAATCCTACCCCCAAAGCGAATGCCCAAAATAGCACTCCAGTCAACAAGGAGCACCCCCATCTCACAGGTGCTAAGATGGATAGTCCCCGTATGATGGAAAAACCTCTCCACCCAGCACCTCACCAAAGGGTGCCACACATGTACGTAGCGGATGCTAAGGAAGGGACCAAAGCCCAACTCCGCTAAAAAGTCTCTATACTCTGGACGAGCGATCTCCAGGAGTTAACAGAAGTCGGACCATCCACCCCGGCCAATACTCGCGGGAGGATCCTACACAAAGTCAGAAAGAAAAGCGTCAGTACGAAAGAATGTGAAAAGGGCAAGGCAAAGAAGAGTGTTAGTACACAAATACCTCACAACGACGGACCGAAGACGATGGATGGCCATGGAGGCCCGTCAGGAGGGGCGTATCTGCCACTGGAGTGGTGACAGGATAGCAGGGTCGAATGCCACCCCGGGGAGGATATCTGAACCCCGGTGTAGCATAATCCTCCGGTACAGGATCCGCGGAAAGAGGAGTGCGGTCGGATCTCTGCCTCTTCGATCTGGCAGGAGGAGCAGCTGTCAGCGTCGCGGTGGGCCGGCGAGGTGCGCCAAAGGGCCTAGCACTACGACCAATAATAATACTAGGCCGAGAAGGAGGCCGGGCCGCACCAGAAACTAGACCAGCAGCCTCGGCATCAAGCTCCGCCTGCAGGTTCCTGGCGATAGAAGCATCAGCACGAGTACGAACGTCCTCCATGGCGTCGTACTCGTCATCAGTATTAGGAGGACTCTCAGGCTCATAAGCCACAGCCTTACCCTTCGCAAGGCGATCGGACCGGCGTAGGCCCCCATTACCACTACCCTGACCTGACATCTGCAAAGGGCGCAACAAAGGAATCCAAGAGTCAGAAAAATCAGGTATATCTCATTCTCAAAGACATAGGAAACATATAATGGTCAAAATTATGCAAAAAAAAAAAGAGACAATCAAAGAAACAATTTCCCCTTTGACCGTTTGGATGAATTTTCAAAATAGGTCTAATTACTAAAATACGATTTTGACGAAATGTCGAATCACAATTATCCGATTTGAGACTTGGGTGGTCACCCAAGCCAAATCATCCTCGATTCGAGACCTGGGTGGTCCACCCAGGCCGAATCATCCCCGATTTGAGACTTGGGTGGTCACCCAATCCAAATCATCCCCCAATTCGAGACCTGGGTGGTCACCCAGGCCGAATCATCCCCGGTTCGAGACCTGGGTGGTCACCCAGGCCGAATCATCCCCGATTTGAGACTTGGGTAGTCACCCAAGCCAAATCATCCCGATTTCGAGACCTGGGTGGTCCAAACCAGTTGCCGAATTCATCCCCGATTTGAGACTTGGGTGGTCACCCAAGCCAAATCATCGCCGATTCGAGACCTGGGTGGTCACCCAGTTGCCGAATCATCCCCGATTTGAGACTTGGGTGGTCACCCAAGCCAAATCATCCCCGATTTGAGACCTGGGTGGTCCACCCAGTTGCCGAATCATCCCCGATTTGAGACTTGGGTAGTCACCCAAGCCAAATCATCCCCGATTCGAGACCTGGGTGGTCCACCCAGTTGCCGAATCATCCCCGATTTGAGACTTGGGTGGTCACCCAAGCCAAATCATCCCCGATTCGAGACCTGGGTGGTCACCCAGTTGCCGAATCATCCCCGATTTGAGACTTGGGTGGTCGCCCAAGCCAAATCATCCCCGATTTCGAGACCTGGGTGGTCACCCAGTTGCCGAATCATCCCCGATTTGAGACTTGGGTAGTCCCCAAGCCAAATCATCCCCGATTTCGAGACCTTAAGGGTGGTCCACCCAGTTGCCGAATCATCCCCGATTTGAGACTTGGGTAGTCCCCAAGCCAAATCATCCCCGATTTCGAGACCTGGGTGGTCCAAACCAGTTGCCGAATTCATCCCCGATTTGAGACTTGGGTAGTCCCCAAGCCAAATCACACCCCAACGTATTTGGATTTGAGGATCCAAACCGTTACACTACCTGATTTGAGACTTGGGTGGTCACCCAAGCCAAATTATCCCCAAATTGAAATTTGAAACAAGTTTCAAATCCCAAATTTTTTTACAAAAGGTTCGGAAGAATCTCCAAACCAAGTCAAATTCTTCTTCGTTGTGGGACCCACCCGAGTCCCAAGTCTAAATAAGGCAAGTCCTAACCCAACCCATGATTTTCAAAATATATGTCCCATAAAAAAAATGTGTGCGTGGCAACGCGACCCAAAAGTGATAAATGCACGACATAGTGCCCCCAAAAAAAAGCACCACAATAAATATTGTGTCTCTCAAAAAAAAAATTTCATATCTCTTATTTCCTGTGTTTCCAAACACATGTGTGTGTGCATGTGTGTCTATGAAGGCTCATTTGTACATGCACACATTCATATACATAAAATGCAATTTTTGTGCACTAACATGTTTGCTAAGTATGTAATGCATCCCAAAACATACAATGACATGTTAAACAAAAGGAAATAAAAGCAGAAATGCACAAGAATAAAGCATGGGACATAAAAAAGGAAGCAATCAATCCGACCGTTCAAAACAGAAAAGAAGGGTGGGGATGGAAAGGTGCTTACCTGTAGGACGCGTAGGCAAAAACGGATCGTCGATTGGGGTCCTGGATCACAAGAAAAAGACAAAAAGACATAAAAAAAAAGAGAATAACTAAATCAGCGCATTCCGACCGTTTAAAACTAAAAAGAATGGTAGGGATGGGAAGGTGCTTACTCGTAGAGCGCGTAGGCGAAAACGGTTCGTCAATTGGAGTCCCGGATAGCAAGATATGAGTAAAAGAGCGAAGAGGGGCGAAGTGGGGTCCAGAGAGCGAAAAGGGAGAAAAAAGGACGAAATGAAAGGGAAAAGGCACGCGGCGCATTTTAAGGTGGGGCCTCGCGCGCCATGATCACGCGCCGCGCGTGATGATCACGCGCCGCGCGTGATGATCACGCGCGAGTCTCCACCTCCGTGCCAAACGGACCTTTTGAGCCACGAACTGCCTCCTCGTATCTCACCCGATCCTTCTCAACCCTCGGAATGTCCATTTGGACCCCAGAAGGACTGGCACGCAAACCGAGACAAACTGCATAGCAACCGTAGGAGAGCACAGAAATCGAGAAAATCCGAGCGGGCAAAAATCGAGTCATTTGTTCTTTGTCTGACGTTCCTTGTGCCAAGAAACGCCAAAAAAAGAAGGGGCAACTGTCATAACCCCATTTTTACCCACGGGATTTTCTCGGGTGTCGACACGCAAAATGAGGCAGCCCGAACCAAGCCGGCCTGATCTGACGAAGGCCCGCCACGACAAATAACCTCAAAACGGGGTCTGGGGTACATTTCCCAAAATCCGACCAAGTTTTTCCAAGGTTGACCGAGGTTTAACCGAGCCGTTTCCAACCCGACTAGGGTCCACCATGCCCAAAAAACCCTCAAAACGTGGTCCGGGATACATTTCCCAGAGTTCGGAGAGCTTTGACCAAATTTGACCAAGTTTGACTAAGGTTGACCTAAGTTTGACCAAGGTTTGACCGAACCGTTGACCAGACCAAAAGCTGAATCGAACTGACCACCCCCTGACCATTGTGTAAAGCGCGATGAGAGCTTCGATTCGATACTTTACGGGTCGAAAAACGGACGAGAAACGAGGGAGTTATGGTCAAAACTGTGAAAAAACGGTCCAACACTTAGCCAAATTTTGCTAAGTGTTGTTGACAAAACAGCCTATTTGGGAGGCAACGTTCGCACGTAGATTCTCTCCGACCCGCTGCAACTTGGTCCGCGAGCCAAGACCCTTGAGCAAGAGGTTTGCTTCAGCTACCACGCGCAACTCTCGGATCGTCAAGAGCTCCTCCGGTCAAGCCGGAATCTCAATCAAAAGATGACCCCTTGGCATAAGGAACATTCCAACGGCCTCTGTTCGCAAGATCATATCTTGCGAACCCAAGCTCGCCTCTGTGCAAGGCCTATACCGTTGAAAAGTAGGTAGCACAAGCTTTCCGACGATACCAAGATCGTCGAAATCCGATATCGGGAGCTACGTCTACCACGCACGTAAAAACAGGCCGACGAAATAAGGCTGTGCTGAAAATTCCGGAACTTTCCCACCGACGTTGCCACGCTTGCGCGCAGAGTCTTCCTGACTCGCAACAAGTTGATCCGCAAGCCCGGGCACGTTGGAAAGAAGACACATTCATGCACGACGTGGAACTCTCGGATCGCCAAGATTTTACCGGGTCTAGCCGGAATCCCGATCGGAAAACTGTCCTCAAACGGACCAAAAACACTTCCGGTGGCCTCTGTTCGCGGAACCATATCTCGCGAACCCAAGCTCGGATTCCCGCGAATCTGGAACCTTGCAAAAGTAGGCAGCGCAAGCTTTCCGACGGTACCAAGAACGTCGAAATCCGACATCGGGAGCTAGGTCAAATACGCGCGCGAACTGGGACAAGATTTAAGAAAAAACGCGCTGGGAACAAAACGCATTTTTCCTCCCGGACAGCCGCCTTCGCGCGCAGAGTCTTTCCTACTCGCTACAAGTTGACCCGCGAGCCCGGGTGCGTTGGAAAGATGAACGACTCCAGCTACGACGTGGAACTCTCGGTTCGCCGATAGCATCCCCCGTTTGACCGGAATCTTCACCGGAAAAACACACAAAAACAGCTCCGACACCCCGACTTCCGGGAGCCATAACTCTCTCGTCCGAACTCCGATTCGTGCAAAATTTATACCGTTGGAAAGAAGACGTCGAGAGCTTTCCGACGATATGCTGCATGACCCATTTTGAGCACCAGAAGACCTCCAAAACTGCCCTCGAAAATCGGGTCAAAAAAGGGTACGCGTGCGAAAACCGAGGAGGATTTGGTGGGGGGCTGGCGTGGAAGGATAAGATCGCCACGTGGCAGGTGCACGCCGAGCGCGCCATCATCACGCGCCGCGCGCCATGATGGCGCGCCAGGCGTGCACGCCCCCCTATAAAACCAGCCCTCCCCCCCCTCATTTGCACACAATTTTTGCTCGGGCACTAGGCCTTCTTGAGCGTAGAATAGGCAGAAAATAGGGGTTTAGGGGGTTTTAGGAAGGGTTTTTGGGTAGTTTTAGAGTGAGAGACTCCTCTCTAGGTACTCTCTCTCTCTAAGCTCTTTCTCTCTCCTCTTCTCTCTCTTTTTTTCCTTTTCTTAGTGGAAGTGACTAGTGATGATCCCTAAAATGGGAAGGGATTCACAAGGATCCACTTATATTTATGCTTTTTAGTTCATTTATGTTCTATTTTATGCTTTTTAGTTCATGTATGTTCTATTTATGCTCTCCTAGTTCATTTATTGTCTTGTTATTGCTTTTATCTATATGCTTTTAGTTATTTATTGTCTCTATTTGTAGATCTAAGTATATTTATCGCTTTATTTACATTTACTACGTACTTGTGAATATATATTGTGATTATCCCTTCCCCGTGTGTTTTAGTACGGCAAAACCCGAGTGGCTTTGGTGGATTATGTAAGTCCTCTATGAGGCCTTAACAGCCATGTTAGCCCACGAGGTGCTTGACCCGAAAAATACACTTCCCCATGTTTAAATAATGTCATTTATCGCTTTATTTACATTTACTACGTACTTGTGAATATATATTGTGATTATCCCTCCCCCGTGTGTTTTAGTACGGCAAAACCCGAGTGGCTTTGGTGGATTATGTAAGTCCTCTATGAGGCCTTAACAGCCATGTTAGCCCACGAGGTGCTTGACCCGAAAAATACACTTCCCCATGTTAAATAATGTCATTTATCGCTTTATTTACATTTACTACGTACTTGTGAATATTATATTGTGATTATCCCCTTCCCCGTGTGTTTTAGTACGGCAAAACCCGAGTGGCTTTGGTGGATTATGTAAGTCCTCTATGAGGCCTTAACAGCCATGTTAGCCCACGAGGTGCTTGACCCGAAAAATACACTTCCCCATGTTTAAATAATGTCATTTATCGCTTTATTTACATTTACTACGTGTTTGTGAATATTTGTTGTGATTATCCCCTCCCCGTGTGTTTTAGTATGGCAAAACCCGAGTGGCTTTGGTGGATTATGTAAGTCCTCTATGAGGCCTTAACAGCCATGTTAGCCCACGAGGTACTTGACCCGAAAAACACGCTCCCCCATGTCTAAATAATGTCATTTATCGCTTTATTTACATTTACTACGTACTTGTGAATATTGTCATTTTCTCCCCCTTTCTCTTTGTGATTTGGGCGTGATAATCCCGATTGGTCGTGGTGGATTATGTGAGACCTCAATGAGGCTTTATCCACCATATAATTCCATAGGCATTGGACCCATTAAAAATCCTTTGTTTTAATGCCATTTATCGCTTTATTTACATTTACTACGTACTTGTGAATATATATATTGTGTTGTGATTATCCCTTCCCCATGTGTTTTAGTACGGCAAAACCCGAGTGGCTTTGGTGGATTATGTAAGCCCTCTATGAGGCCTTAACAACCATGTTAGCCCACGAGGTGCTTGACCCGAAAAATACACTTCCCCATGTCTAAATAATGTCATTTATTATTTTTTACTACGTTGTGAATATTATTATTTCCTCCCCCTTTTTCTTTGTGATTTGGGCATGATAATCCCGATTGGTCGTGATGGATTATGTAAGACCTCAAAGAGGCATTAACCATTTACGTAATTCCATAGGCATTGGACCCACAAAAATCCCGTGTTTTAGGTTTATTACCATTTTAAATACATTTATCGCTTTCCGTCATGTTAAATTTATTTATTGCCATTATTTCATTATTTACTACGTTGTAAATATTGTTTACCCATCCCCTTTTCCCCTTTGACTTTGGGCATGAAAATACCGAACGGTATTGGTGGTTTTAGGTAAGTCTTTCAATAGCACTAAACCCCATGTAAATCCATGAGGCGTTGGACCCGTAAATTGCAAACATATTTTCAAAATGATTTTCATCATATAAGTCCTATTTGGCATCGAAGGTTTAGGTAAGTCTTTCAATAGCACTAACCCTTCGTGTAAGCCCGAAAAGGCATTGAAACCCTTTTCAAAATGATTTTCATCATATAAGTCCTATTTGGCATCGAAGGGTTTGGATAAGTCTTTCAATAGCGCCAACCCTTTGTGTAAGCCCGAAAAGGCCTTGAAACCTTCCTTTTAGATTGTTTTGTTTCATTCATGTAAATCCTATGGTGGTGTCGAGATTCGAATAAGTCTTTCAATAGCGTCGAATCCCGACCCCACGAGGTCTTGACCCTTTCCTTAAAAATTCTTGTGTTGTAATAAATTGCATTTTGGATTAAACCTTATATTTATGTCAACCCGTATTTGTCATCCTCATTCATTTTCATGATGTATGTGTTGCGACTATGCCATGATTATTTGTTTGGATGTTCCACCGTTTTACCGTCTTGATACTTTGCTTGCTTGTTTATCGCCTTGATATAAAAATGTGATTAAAATACACTTTGCCATGAAAACTTTAAAAAGAGTAAACATGGTAATGTGGGCGTTAGAAACGAAGTTGGTGCAACCCAAGGGCTACGGCTCGCCCTGGCTTTGGGACACCATGGTATGAGTCCTTTACACGGGGGCGTGGCTGGTACGTGCTTTCGTGTAAGGGATTCTACACGTTCTAACTCCCATAAGATCATGGTCTAAAATTCCCCAAAGTGTGAATTAATCATCCAAAACCCCGCCATTTGACGGACCGCTTTATCCTTGGAAATCAAGGGTAAAGAGATCCCGAATATGGCACCAAAAACATTAATTGTTTGTCCCGGCACTAGGTGTTAGGATTTCAAGTACATCCTACCACCGAAATGCCCGGAAATTTAAAAAATACAAAGATAAAGGATGGTGAAATAAAGAGTCTAATCAAAACCGAACGAAGTCACATTGCGTTTGCCACTTTTGGTATATCGCACGACGGAAATCGGGACATTTGTACATAATTAAAACCAACAAACTTAGGCTTAGCAAATAAAAGAGAACATTAGGAAGGAGGTAACCGTTTTCTTAAACGGATGTCGTGGGGTGCCTAACACCTTCCCCACGCATAAGCAAACCCCCGAACCTATCTCTGGTTCAAGACCATTTAGTTGTTAGATGTCTAAATAAGATAAAATCTATTAGACATAGGTGCCCAATCACACCTTAAAATTTCCCATGGTTGGTGGCGACTCCAAATTTGTGCTCACACGCACACACGTACACAAGTTCCCACACACACACACAACTCATATCTCGAAACGGAAAAGAGATAGAGATCACACACAACACTCGCCAAATGGGGGTCGGTATCAAGGAAAAATAGAATAAAATAAAATAAAAAAAGATTTAGTAGATTTTTCCACCGGTGTCGACACGAAGCAAAGTTGAGAAACAATTATTACTTTTCACACATCACTTTTGCATGCTAATGAGTTGAGAAAACAAAACACTAATAAAAGTATAGACATCAAGACAAAATAAACCCACAAGTGTAAATGAAACAAAAGGATTAGACTCCATAGTAACATAGTAACATACTGCATTAAACTCCAGAATTTCTAATTCGGCCAACACCTTTACGTGCACCCACTAAAAGAGTTTCAGATACAAACAGTCAGAAAGCCACTGGGAAAATAAAGGATATTGCAAAAATGAAAAGAAATAAAAAAAGAACAACAAAAAAGGAAATTTTCGAATTCAAAAAGGAAATTGAAAGTCCATTAACCATTCCAAAAATTGACAAAACATAAATTCGAATGGAATAAATATTGTATGGCCATTTAAGTATAAATGGAATGACATATAATAAATTATAAATGGAATGAAATAAAGAAAAATTAAAAAAAAAAATTGCAATAGCTATAAATAAATGTATTTGCAAATATTAGTTTTGATTCATTGATACATATAAAGTCAAATTGCCAACAACCATACTTCACCCTATTTTTTTTTCCATTCTGTTAATCTCCATTTGCACAGGCTGTGAAACAATGCTTACTACAAAAAAAATATGCTGTGAAAATAGTACAGGTATGGATTCTGATAATGCCATTTCCCATTTCTCCATTCATAACCCACATCCATCTGGTTCTGATTCTTCTGGCAGGTATGGATTCTGGAACTTGAGTGGAGAGGTTAGACCTTCATTGATGAAAATCAGTCCAACTCACGAATTTCACTCCATACGTACACTTGGTTAGAACAAATATATTGTACTTTACGTAGTACATTAGCTAGATCTACAAAATTGTTTTTTTATTGTTCAGATTTATTGATTTGTTGTATTAATCAAACTAATTATTTTTTAAATCTATTTATCTAGCTAAAATTGTTTTATAAATATCACTCAATTAATTAACATGAGAAAACTGCATTTTTTATATAGGTGTTCTATTGGAACATATCGAACACATGTTTTGCGGATATTGGAGATATTATCAAAGATACCAAAAAAATGGCATGTTCGCTGAGATGGTAACCAAACGGGCCATGGCATTTTCATTACATCATTTTTCTTTCTATCAAGAAAAACTCAAAACTAAAGCGGTTCAATAACCGCTAAGTAAAGAACGACTGTGTACAGTGCTATGTAAAGAAGCACAAAATTGCATTGAAATGAAATAGAAACAGATCATTGCAAAACTCTCTATGGGCACTTCTTTCCAAAATAAAGCTATTGCATCTCCATTGTCATCTGTGAAAGGAAGCCATTCCTACAATTGTGACATGTTCTTGAAGCGCAAAGTTTCCAGTGATCCAAATGGCTTGTTCCCAGAAGCAGTAGTCCCATAAAAATCTGTACCAATAGTCACTACATCTAATCCCACAATAGAGAGGTACTTGAGAGAGGGCAATTTCCCAAATGGTGGCAAGGAGAGGGAATTTACTCGAAACTCTTATTAGGTTGCATTTACTAATTTTCAGGGTTTTAATTAAATTTCTATATTTTCTTTTTCTTACTTGGAAAAAGATTTGGTCAATCTGTTAGCCTCAAGGTTTCAATAATTATTAATTGGCTAATTAATCCAAGGACATTCATGTAGTTTTGATGATAACCATGATTTTAAGTTGTTCATTAATGATATTTTCATATGAACTAATGATTTATGTTTTAAAGCTTAATTTTGACTATTGATTTAATTGGACCAAGATGGCCAATTCAAATATCAAGCAAATGCAAAGTTGATAAGTTGCAAATTCATTGAAGATCAAAGTCATCAAGACTCAAGACAAAGAAATCAAGCTCAAAGACAATGATCCGAGACATATGAGAAGTAAGAGTTAGGTTTTGTAAAGTTTATTAAGATTTGATCTTTAAGGCTCAACTTTAAAACCAACTTCAATTGAAAAATCTCTTAAAGTTTTCAAAGACAAACTTGATTGGTTGAAATTCAAATGTAAGACAACCATATCAATTGAAAAATCTCTTAAAGTTTTCAAAGACAACTTGATTGGTTGAAATTCAAATATAAGACAACCATATCAATTGAAAAATCTCTTAAAGTTTTCAAAGACAAATTTGATTGGTTGAAATTCAAATATAAGACAACCATATCAATTGAAAAATCTCTTAAAGTTTTCAAAGACAAATTTGATTGGTTGAAATTCAAATATAAGACAACCATATCAATTGAAAAATCTCTTAAAGTTTTCAAAGACAACTTGATTGGTTGAAATTCAAATATAAGACAACCATATCAATTGAAAAATCTCTTAAAGTTTTCAAAGACAAACTTGATTGGTTGAAATTCAAATATAAGACAACCATATCAATTGAAAAATCTCTTAAAGTCTTCAAAGACAACTTGATTGGTTGAAATTCAAATATAAGACAACCATATCAATTGAAAAATCTCTTAAAGTCTTCAAAGACAAATTTGATTGATTGAAATTCACATGCAAGACAACATATCAATTATGGTTGAAAAATCTTAAGAAGAAAAGTTTTCAAAGAATTGATTGAATTTCAATGAAGACAACCATATCAATTATGGTTGAAAAATCTTAAGAAGAAAAGTTTTCAAAGAAAACAACTTGATTGAAATTCAAGAAGACAACCATATCAATTATGGTTGAAAAATCTTAAGAAGAAAAGTTTTCAAAGAAAACAAGATTGAAATTCAAGCATATAAATGAAAAATCTAAGAAGAATTTTCAAAGAAAGCAAATTGATTGATTGAAAATCAAGAAGAATGCAAGACAACATGATGGCTATAAATACTACCCTTTCTTCATTTCTAAACATCAAGCATACAAGAGAAATCAAAGATAGAAAAGATAACATCTTATACATCAATCCATCCTTCTCAAGCTTATATTTTCATATCATTCAAAATCCTTGATTGAAAATTTCTCTAAACACTTTTTGAGCCATATTGATCAAATCCTTGATATACTATTAGAGTGAGCATATTGTGTACAATTACTCTTTGAGAGAGCCTTATCTTGTACAACAAATACTTTGTTGAAACCATTGAGTGTTTTTGTTAGGGTTTTGGTATAAATCCTAAGTAGTGAAAAGGATTTTTCACTGGGTGGTTACTCTTCACCTTGTAAGGAAGATTTGTGGGTCTTGGTATAAATCCTAAGAGTGAAAAGGATTTTTCACTCGGTGGTTACTCTTCACCGTGTAAAGAAGATTTGTAACGGTTTTGATCTTCACCCGAAAGAAGATTGTCAAATTAGTGAATTTGGGAATCCTCGAGAAGTGATCTTGAGGCGGGGACGTAGGCGGGGAAGCCGAACCTCGATAACAATCACTGTGTTTGATTTTCTCTATCTCTATCTCTTACTTATTCAATTGCTTATATATGCTTGTGTTTGATTTTCTATCATATCTTATTGCAATTGAATTGTGTTCTTAAATTTGTTTTTGCTAATTGAAAATAGTTTTTAATTCCGCATTTAAATCGAAAAAGTTTGCCTCAACCTAAATCACCCCCCCTCTTAGGTTGATATTTGGGTAACAATTGGTATCAGAGCCAAGGCTCTACATATAGATTTAACAATCTTAGAGTTAAGATCATGGCAAACACATTTAGACCTCAAATGGTTGAAGGTCAATCTACAAATAGACCACCCTTGTTCAATAGTAGTGATTATAGTTATTGGAAAACTAGAATGACTACGTACATTAAAGGTCAAGATTATCTCATATGGAAAATCATTGTAAATGGTCCTCATGTTCCTACTAAAATAGTAGAAGAACAAGAAATACCCAAACAAGAAACTGAATGGGATGAAAATGATGTCAAACTCATTGAATTAAATTATAAAGCTATGAATTGTTTATATTGTGCGTTTGACTCAAAGGAATTTGATGAAATTTCAAGTTGTAATTCAGCTAAAGAAATTTGGGAAAGACTTGAAGCTACATATGAAGAAGCAAGTCAAGAATCAAAGATGAGCATGCTTGTTCATGATCACAAATTGCCTCAAATAGAGAAAGATGAATGTACAAGCATTAGCCCTCAAACATCCAACGATGAAGAAGATTCTACCG
This sequence comes from Fagus sylvatica, assembly GCA_907173295.1. Classification (NCBI taxonomy): domain Eukaryota; kingdom Viridiplantae; phylum Streptophyta; class Magnoliopsida; order Fagales; family Fagaceae; genus Fagus; species Fagus sylvatica. The sequence continues at coordinate 11,869,414 of OU015767.1, forward strand.
AAGCTTTTTGCTTAATGGCATATGAAGATGAGGTAACTTCTAAACTTAATTCTTTAGAAGATGAATCTTATAGCTATGATGAATTACAAAATGCTTTTGAAGAATTGGTTGAAGAATTTGAGAAGAATGTTTTGAAAAATAAAGTTTTTAAAAAGAAAGTCACATCTCTTTCAAACGAATTAGATGATTTCAAAAGCAAAAATGAAATTTTAGAAAAACAAATTATTTCTTTAAATGATAAAAATCTATCTTTAGAAAAAGAAATAATTAAGTTGAAAATTGAATCACAAAGCTTCATTGAGAAAATGAAAGCAAAAGATGTGGAAACATCATCACAAATAGCTTATGATTCAAATCTCTTAGTAAATGAAAATAAAGAATTAAAACTCAAAGTTGAAAACTTTAAACAAAATTTTGACTAACTTTACAAATGGAAAGAAAAATTTGGATAATTTGTTAGGTAGTCAAAGATGTGTTTTTGACAAAGCGGGTATTGGATATAACCCGAAAATAAAAGAAAAACACTATCAAAAATTTTTCATTAATGAAAACTTCTTGAAATCTCCCATATGTAAACATTGTGGAAAATTAGGGCATAATATTCATACATGTCCCATGAAAAATATGATTTGGGTTAGTTCAAAGGAACTACTCCTCCAAAAGCTAACCCTAGTGGACCCAAGAAAATTTGGGTACCAAAGAAGGTTATTTGAAGTTGTTTTGTAGGTATGCTTGATATCCAAATCTACCAAGGATAAGTGGTTTCTTGACAGTGGATGTTCAAGGCATATGACAGGTGACAAAAACAAGTTCACTTCTCTTACTCTAAAAGATGGAGGAAATGTCAAATTCGGTGATAACTCAAAAGGAAAGATCATCGGTATAGGTAATATTGGTAAAACACATTCTCTTGTTATTGAAGATGTTCTCTTGGTTGATGGCTTGAAACATAACTTGCTAAGTATTAGCCAATTGTGTGATAAAGGCTATAATGTAATATTCAAATCAATCATGTGCATTATAGTAAATGAAATTGATAATCAAGTTTTATTTGTGGCATTTAGAAATGAAAATGTCTACACTATTGATTTTGATAATATGACTTCAAAAGAATCAATTTGCCTTGCTGCCATAAATGAAAATAGTTGGTTGTGGCATAGAAGATTAGGACATGCCAATATGGAATTACTCTCAAAATTGTCTAAACTTGATTTAGTAAAAGGCTTGCCGGTTACTAAATTTGTTAAAGATAAAATATGTGATGCATGTCAACTAGGTAAACAAACTAAATCATCTTTTAAGAAAAAGAAAGTTATTTCTACTTCAAGACCTCTAGAACTCTTGCATATGGATTTATTTGGTCCTATTAGAACCGCTAGCTTAAGTGGCAAATTGTATGCATTTGTAATTGTTGATGATTACTCTCGCTATACATGGGTATTATTTCTTGCTCACAAAAATGAAGCTCATAAAGCATTTGTTAAACATTGTAGAAGAATTCAAAATGAAAAAGGTTATACAATTAACAATGTTAGAAGTGATAGAGGTAGAGAATTTGATAATCAAGATATTGAACTATATTGTGATCAAAATGGTTTTGGACACAATTTCTCGGCACCTCGTACTCCTCAACAAAATGGAGTAGTAGAACGTAAAAATAGATCACTTCAAGAAATGTCTAGAACTATGCTTAATGAACATAATTTACCTCAATACTTTTGGGCTGAAGCTGTTAACACCGCTTGCTATGTTATAAATAGAACCATCATTAGAAACACTTTAAATAAAACTCCTTATGAACTATGGAATAATCGAAAACCTAACATTGGATATTTCAAAGTTTTTGGATGTAAGTGCTTTGTATTGAATGATAGAGATAATCTTGGTAAATTCGATGCTAAATCCGATGAAGGTATATTCCTTGGTTATTCTACAAATAGTAAAGCATATAGAGTGTTCAATAAACGAACTATGGTTGTTGATGAATCTATGCATGTTGTTTTTGATGAAACTAATCCATTCCATATCAAAAATAATTGTGATGATGAGCCAATTTCTCTTGAAAATAAAGCTAGTTCATCTAACCAAGTTGATTTAAGTGAAAAAGTCAAAGATCAAGTAGATGAACCAAAAGATGAAGAAAAAGCGCTTCCTCCAACCAACAATGAAGAATTACCAAAAAGTTGGAACGTAGTCCATAGTCATCCTAAAGAATTGATCATTGGTGAAGTTGAACGTGGAGTAAGCACAAGATCAAAGCTCAAGAACATCTGCAACAACATGGCGTTTCTCTCACAGATTGAACCAAAGAACATAAATGAAGCTATTGAAGATGAATCATGGATCTTGGCCAATGCAAGAAGAGCTAAACCAATTTGAAAGAAACAAGGTATGGACTCTTGCACCTAGACCCAAGGACCACTCCGTCATTGGTACAAAATGGGTATTCCGAAACAAAAAGGATGAAGAAGGTATAATAGTAAGGAACAAAGCAAGGTTAGTCGCTCAAGGTTATAATCAAGAGGAAGGTATTGATTATGGAGAGACTTATGCTCCAGTTGCTAGATTAGAAGCTATACGCATGTTACTTGCTTTTGCATGTTTTAAAAATTTTAAATTATTTCAAATGGATGTCAAAAGTGCCTTTTTAAATGGTTTTATTGCCGAAGAAGTTTATGTAGAACAACCTCCTGGATTTGAAAATCATGAATTTCCAAACCACGTTTTTAAATTATCAAAAGCTTTATATGGTTTAAAACAAGCTCCAAGAGCTTGGTATGAACGACTAAGTGGTTTCCTTATTGAAAAGGGTTTTACACGTGGAAAACTTGACACAACATTATTTCTAATGTTTGATGGAAAAGACATGCTTATTGTGCAAATCTATGTTGATGATATTATATTTGGTTCTACTAATGAAAACTTGTGCAAAGAATTCTCTAAGACTATGCAGGATGAATTCGAAATGAGTATGATGGGTGAGCTAAAATTCTTTCTCGGACTTCAAATAAAGCAAACCGAAGATGGGATATTCTTAAATCAATCCAAATATGTCATAGACTTACTAAAAAGATTTGGATTGACAAATGCTAAAGCATATGGAACTCCCATGAGTCCTTCAACAAAGCTTGACAAAGATGAGAAAGGTAAACCGGTGGACGTTAAGCTATATCGAGGTATGATTGGTAGTTTACTTTATTTAACCGCAAGTAGACCCGATATAATGTTTAGTGTATGTCTTTGCGCCCGATTTCAATCTTGTCCTAAAGAATCACACTTAATTGCAGTCAAACGAATATTTCGATATTTGCTTGGAACCATTGATTTAGGATTATGGTACCCTAAGTCAAATTCATTTGACTTAATAAGCTACACGGATGCGGATTTTGCTGGTTGCAAAATTGATCGCAAAAGCACTAGTGGTACTTGTCACTTTCTAGGACACTCACTAGTATCATGGTTTAGTAAAAAGCAAAATTCTGTGGCCTTATCAACGGCGGAAGCCGAATATGTAGCGGCCGGTAGTTGTTGTGCTCAATCTCTCTACATAAAACAACAACTAGAGGATTTTAAAATTCTTTTTGATCATATTCCCATAAGGTGTGATAACACAAGTGCCATAAGTTTAAGTAAAAATCCTATCCAACACTCTCGCACAAAGCACATTGAAATTAGATACCATTTTATAAGAGATCATGTGCAAAAAGGGGACATTGAACTTGAATTTGTGAGCACCGATAGTCAATGGGCGGATATTCTCACGAAACCTCTCATTGAAGAACGATTTTGCACAATTCGACGTGAAATAGGTATGGCTAGATACGTTGATATCAAATGAAGTTTAAACTTCTATTATCAACTTGTTAAATCTATATATACCTTAAGAATTGAATATAAAATGATTTTATGCATATCATGTTCATAAAATTGTTCATTTTATATCTTCCTAGTTATATTGTTTGAACATTAAATTATATGCCCAGTTCTATGTATATTTGCGTATATGTTCATGCATAAAATAAGAAATAAAACTCATCATTTAAACAAACTTGAGTTTATTAAAAAGAAAGCCATAAAGGAGAAGTCACCACAAAAGGAAAAACCACTACACTTCCCACTACATTTATTTGGGGATAGAGCGAGAAGTCAATTCCTTCACCTCAGCTAGTAGCTTCTCGTACTGCTTCTGCAGCTTATTAGTGGTCTTGCTCTGCTCTGTGGACCGGATTACCAAATCATCGGCATAAGAATCCACGAGCGCCTTCAGCCTTTTGTTCTCCTCCTTGACCTCCCCTACTTTCTTCTTACTCTCCTTCAGCAACCTTTGTAAAATGGTGACTTGAGAACGCAGCGCTTTCACTTCCATATTCCTAACATGAAGACGACGTCCCATGTTAGAAACAGTGGCAGTACACTGAATCGTGAGTGCCAATGATTCATTTATTATTTGTGGGTCAGTCCTCCCAGCTAAAACCTTTGCATCCTCCGGAGTACAAAGACCGGCAGCTACTGCGGTGGCAGTCTCACCATTCAATATCACTGAATCAGTTACTGATACAGGGCCATTAATTGAAAGGAAGTAAGGACGCCAGACTTCTGGCATCACACTAGGCGTATCATTTAGATTAATTGTTTCTGGTTTGTTTTGAGAAGAAGAGGAAGCCATTCTAGAAAATCTAATAAGAGATTAAGCTAAGAGTTTGAAAATGATGAAGTTCATCGAAAATTAGTGTGTGTTAAATAAACCTCAGATTTTTGAACACCAGCCTGTACCTATCACCCGACTCCCGAGATTTTTCTTCAAAATTCAACGTTCAAATCTCGAGATTTAACGTATACGGAAATATCACTGACTCAGAACTCGATGCGTCGACAAAAATCTTTTTTCTGAAAAAGCAGATATTTTTTTTTCAAACTTCCTGATTTATCGGTGTCTATGGCGTGCGTAATTGGATAAGTCTGACACATAGCAAAATCTGAACCCTTCATTCACACTTACGACACGTAGCAAAATCTGAACCATTCATTCACACTTATGACACATAGCAAAATCTGAACCATTCATTCACACTTATGACACGTAGCAAAATCTGAACCATTCTTTCAAACAGCGCGTCTGTCCTATAAATTCGCTTCACCTCTCCACTACATACTCACACCTCTCAGATAATATTTTCTCTCATTCTTTAGATAACACTCTAAGAGGATGCAGCATCATTTAGAGATTCATAAAATCAAATACTTGATCTTCTCAGATAGAAGCAAAATTATTATTGATCAAGTTTCCACGAAGCAAGATTATTATTGATCATGCTTCTCGGTTGAAGTACCTCTCTCATACACCAGGTTGATGGGAAGATCTTTAGCATACACTCCAAATATATCTTCCTCATCCGAATCATCCCGTTCATACAACTGTTGATACACCTGAAGCTTTGTATGACAGAAGAGAGAGAGTACATAATATATGGGCTTCATCCCATGTCCTTTCCAGATTGCTTAAATCATCAGCATTTTAGGCATATGGCAAGGGACATCATATCCTTTCCTGAAGCATCTTCAACCGAACCCCCAATCCAACCAAACCACTAGGATGAAGAATCTTACAAATATGAATGTATTTGTTTTATTTCTTTGTACCAAATAGGAGAAATATGTTATATTAGTTAGTTGTTCTATGTTTGAACTAAATCAAAGGAGAAATAAATTTTTTTTGGTTGTTTAAAATGTTGAATGATGCTTTGGAGATATTGAATATAATATTTATTTTTGATGATGCCAAGGGGGAGAAAGATATGACATTTTTTGAATGTATTATCTATTGGTGAATTATCATATCTTGCAATAATTGGCAAAAATACGCATATATATTGATTGCTTGATAATACTTAAATGACAAATTGATCTATGCATAAAGATAGGGGGAGATTTAAAAATCTCTAATATAAAGATATGCATTATTTTAGGGGGAGCTTTTCAAGAAAAGCTTCAAAATCATAAATCGTATAAAAATATCATATCATATGTGTCATCATCAAAAAGGGGGAGATTGTTAGCCTCAAGGTTTCAATAATTATTAATTGGCTAATTAATCCAAGGACATTCATGTAGTTTTGATGATAACCATGATTTTAAGTTGTTCATTAATGATATTTTCATATGAACTAATGATTTATGTTTTAAAGCTTAATTTTGACTATTGATTTAATTGGACCAAGATGGCCAATTCAAATATCAAGCAAATGCAAAGTTGATAAGTTGCAAATTCATTGAAGATCAAAGTCATCAAGACTCAAGACAAAGAAATCAAGCTCAAAGACAATGATCCGAGACATATGAGAAGTAAGAGTTAGGTTTTGTAAAGTTTATTAAGATTTGATCTTTAAGGCTCAACTTTAAAACCAACTTCAATTGAAAAATCTCTTAAAGTTTTCAAAGACAAACTTGATTGGTTGAAATTCAAATGTAAGACAACCATATCAATTGAAAAATCTTTTAAAGTTTTCAAAGACAACTTGATTGGTTGAAATTCAAATATAAGACAACCATATCAATTGAAAAATCTCTTAAAGTTTTCAAAGACAAATTTGATTGGTTGAAATTCAAATATAAGACAACCATATCAATTGAAAAATCTCTTAAAGTTTTCAAAGACAAACTTGATTGGTTGAAATTCAAATATAAGACAACCATATCAATTGAAAAATCTCTTAAAGTTTTCAAAGACAAACTTGATTGGTTGAAATTCAAATATAAGACAACCATATCAATTGAAAAATCTCTTAAAGTTTTCAAAGACAACTTGATTGGTTGAAATTCAAATATAAGACAACCATATCAATTGAAAAATCTCTTAAAGTCTTCAAAGACAACTTGATTGGTTGAAATTCAAATATAAGACAACCATATCAATTGAAAAATCTCTTAAAGTCTTCAAAGACAAATTTGATTGATTGAAATTCACATGCAAGACAATCCATATCAATTATGGTTGAAAAATCTTAAGAAGAAAAGTTTTCAAAGAAAGCAACTTGATTGAAATTCAAATGAAGACAACCATATCAATTATGGTTGAAAATCAAGAAGAATTTTCAAAGAAAACAACTTGATTGAAATTCAATGCAAGACAACCATATCAATTATGGTTGAAAAATCTTAAGAAGAAAAGTTTTCAAAGAAAATAACTTGATTGAATTCACATGCAAGACAACCATTCAATTATGGTTGAAAAATCTTAAGAAGAAAAGTTTTCAAAGAAAGCAAATTGATTGATTGAAAATCAAGAAGAATGCAAGACAACATGATGGCTATAAATACTACCCTTTCTTCATTTCTAAACATCAAGCATACAAGAGAAATCAAAGATAGAAAAGATAACATCTTATACATCAATCCATCCTTCTCAAGCTTATATTTTCATATCATTCAAAATCCTTGATTGAAAATTTCTCTAAACACTTTTTGAGCCATATTGATCAAATCCTTGATATACTATTAGAGTGAGCATATTGTGTACAATTACTCTTTGAGAGAGCCTTATCTTGTACAACAAATACTTTGTTGAAACCATTGAGTGTTTTTGTTAGGGTTTTGGTATAAATCCTAAGTAGTGAAAAGGATTTTTCACTGGGTGGTTACTCTTCACCTTGTAAGGAAGATTTGTGGGTCTTGGTATAAATCCTAAGAGTGAAAAGGATTTTTCACTCGGTGGTTACTCTTCACCGTGTAAAGAAGATTTGTAACGGTTTTGATCTTCACCCGAAAGAAGATTGTCAAATTAGTGAATTTGGGAATCCTCGAGAAGTGATCTTGAGGCGGGGACGTAGGCGGGGAAGCCGAACCTCGATAACAATCACTGTGTTTGATTTTCTCTATCTCTATCTCTTACTTATTCAATTGCTTATATATGCTTGTGTTTGATTTTCTATCATATCTTATTGCAATTGAATTGTGTTCTTAAATTTGTTTTTGCTAATTGAAAATAGTTTTTAATTCCGCATTTAAATCGAAAAAGTTTGCCTCAACCTAAATCACCCCCCCTCTTAGGTTGATATTTGGGTAACACATCATCAATAGATTGAAAAATAAATTAGGGAGTTAAAAGAATATGAAAAGGGAGAGATTAAATAGAGGTAAATTTAAAGGAAAGCCCGGAAAATAAAGGAAATCGCAAAAATAAAAAAATAAAAAAGAACAACAAAAAAGGAAATTTTCGAATTCAAAAAGGAAATTGAAAGTCCATTAACCATTCCAAAAATTGACAGAACATAAATTCGAATGGAATAAATATTGTATGGCCATTTAAGTATAAATGGAATGACATATAATAAATTATAAATGGAATGAAATAAAGAAAAAAAAAATTGCAATAGCTATAAATAAATGTATTTGCAAATATTAGTTTTGATTCATTGATACATATAAAGTCAAATTGCCAACAACCATACTTCACCCTATTTTTTTTTTCCATTCTCTTAATCCCATTTGCACAAAGGCTGTGAAACAATGGTTACTACAAAAAAAATACACTGTGAAAATAGTACAGGTATGGATTTTGATAATGCCATTTCCCATTTCTCCATTCATAACCCACATCCATCTGGTTCTGATTCTTCTGGCAGGTATGGATTCTGGAACTTGAGTGGAGAGGTTAGACCTTCATTGATGAAAATCAGTTGAACTCACGAATTTCACTCCATACGTACACTTGGTTAGAACAAATATATTGTACTTTACGTAGTACATTAGCTAGATCTACAAAATTGTTTTTTTATTGTTCAGATTTATTGATTTGTTGTATTAATCAAACTAATTATTTTTTAAATCTATTTATCTAGCTAAAATTGTTTTATAAATATCACTCAATTAATTAACATGAGAAAACTGCATTTTTTATATAGGTGTTCTATTGGAACATATCGAACACATGTTTTGCGGATATTGGAGATATTATCAAAGATACCAAAAAAATGGCATGTTCGCTGAGATGGTAACCAAACGGGCCATGGCATTTTCATTACATCATTTTTCTTTCTATCAAGAAAAACTCAAAACTAAAGCGGTTCAATAACCGCTAAGTAAAGAACGACTGTGTACAGTGCTATGTAAAGAAGCACAAAATTGCATTGAAATGAAATAGAAACAGATCATTGCAAAACTCTCTATGGGCACTTCTTTCCAAAATAAAGCTATTGCATCTCCATTGTCATCTGTGAAAGGAAGCCATTCCTACAATTGTGACATGTTCTTGAAGCGCAAAGTTTCCAGTGATCCAAATGGCTTGTTCCCAGAAGCAGTAGTCCCATAAAAATCTGTACCAATAGTCACTACATCTAATCCCACAATAGAGAGGTACTTGAGAGAGGGCAATTTCCCAAATGGTGGCAAGGAGAGGCAATACTTACAATTATGAATCTGGACCGATACTATATTGAAGGTTGCATGTCCTAACCAATTTGAAAACATTGTGCCACCGTAATTTTCAATGGTAAGCTATGTCAGGCCTGCATGAGGTTGCAATTGGTCTAGTACATCTCTATCATTTTTGAAGCTTAGGGAAGCACACAAAGGTGTTTAAATAGGAGATTGTGGTGCAATCAATCGGGGAGATGAGGAGGTGAGGGAGATGAAGAGGTGAGGGAGTTGGAAAAGAATATGAAAAGGGAGAGAATTAAATAGAGGTAAATGTTAAAAAGTAAGAGAGAAAGAATTAATTAATTAGAGAATTAAATAGAGGTAAATGTTAAAAGATAAGAGAGAAAGAATTAGGGGGAATTAAGGATGTGAGAATAGGAAATCTGATGTGGCATCTTTAGGAAGAAAGCTAAAGTTTCACCTATTAGTTTATATAATAGATTTTCTTACTTTTCACGCTCTGTGTGCATGGGATAATAAGAGCTATAATTGCAAACCTTTTTTGATAGTGGCTTACCCTACTATCAAAATATCCGTTAGATCTATGTTTGCTTCCAAGTAATCAAATGCAATTAATCTTGGCTGAACTTGCTGCCTTTGCGAATTTGCAACAACTTGAGTTGCATTTTTTTGAGCTGCAAAAGATGATTATTATCAAAATTTATGTCAAGCCAATGATACGTAGACACAAACACAATGTGTCAAATAATAGCTTTTGGTCCGTCTGTCTAGACTCATTATGGCCTCATTAAAGAACCACCCAATGGCGCTGCCCATGGTGTGATTGGTGTACGTGGTGGCAGGAGAAAGAGCATGATGAACGTCTGATGCAGTAGCAATCTTTTCTTTTTAAGACAATACTTGCAATAGTAACCCTCTTTCTCTCCTCCCTTTCAATGGTCGCCAACTATCAACATCTCTTGCGCTATGCAAATAAGAGGTTGCTATTAGAGATATTTGGAAACATTGTAGCCCATGGAGAATGAGAGGGTTCGGGCTTTATCGGGTAGAAACTAAGTACAAATTAACAAAAAAATAGTGCCAGAAAAAAATAATAATGATGATGAGGTGTAAAATTGTGAAAGCTCAAAAGGTGATGTGTGAATATGTTGTGAAGTCAACCAAAAGAAAAGAAAAGAAAAAGCCAAAAAAAAACTTGGATTTTACATTACAATATTGATGTGTAAAAAATAAAAGGTAGTTATAATACTCAAACATGACCTAAAGCAAAAAGTGAGAGGCAATTGACTTTAAATCACACTCACGTTACAAAACACTACATAACTTTTATCTTTTACCAAACTCCTAAATCTAATCAAAAATTCATCTTAGAACTGCACCACACCCTAGAAATACATTTAAGAAACCTTAAGTTTTAGTCTTGGAGTTGTCCGTGAAGATATCTCGACTTGTTCTAGTAACACTATCAGAATCAAGACTTGGATTAGTAAATCCACAATTGGTCGTAGTTAGCCCAATACCACTATCTGATTCCAACAGGGGTCCACAATAAATGTCAATGCCAGTAGCATGAAATGATAACACGTCCTAATATGTAATTTCACCATTGGGATTGATTTTCTCTTGGGTGGCATCCGCATTCTATTGCAGCTCCAATGCATACTGGAGCCTTTCCATCACATCATTCATCGTAGGCCGTTGAATCCCTTGATCATGCACACAACTCTCTGCGACCTGCTCATAGACCCTGAAACACTCTGGTGCAATCTTCCCCTTTAAATATGGATTAATGATCTGATTAATGGTCCCTTTATCAATGCATTTCCAAGCCCAAGTGGCCAGATGCCATTGATCCTGATCAAGTTTTGAATTTAATGCCTTTTGGCCACATAACACTTCGAACATCACCACACCAAATGAGTACACATCAGTTTTCTCGGTCACTTGTTGACGCCTTGCATAATCTAGATCCAAACATCCCATTGTACCCTTAACTATAGTATTGACACGGGTTTGGTCCAAACCCACTTTGGACAACCCAAAATCCGAAACCTTAGACATCCATTTCTCGTCAAATAGAATATTGGTCGTCTTCACATCATGGTGGATAATTGGGTTCTTCTTGCATGTGTGGAGATAGTGCAAACCACAAGCTACCCCAATGCATATCTCGAGTCTTTGATTCCACGTGAGAGGAATGTTGTTTGTGCCGTAGAGGTGGTCGTTGAGGGTCCCATTTCTCATGTATTCGTAGACCAAGATCATCCCTCCCTCATTGTTGCTGTAACACCCCGAAATTTTCAATTCAACAAATCCTTATTTAACTCGCAATAAGAAATTTCTATGACAAATAAGTCTAGTTTCAAAATCAAATCACAAGATAATTCAACTAGTCTCCAAAAATAGTCAAATAATCCAAACTCCACAAGATTAGATGGAACAAGACCTCAATTAAATCCTCACAAAAACAGTCTCTTTAAATCAAAACTTAGAATCCTCATAAAAGAATTTCCTCAAGGTTAGCTAAACGCTAGAGATCTCAATAGTAGTCCACTAGCAATAAATGATCACGTACTAGCAACCTTTCCTCACTATAGATCTGAAAAATATAATAACAACGGGGATGAGCTAAAAGCCCAATAAGTGGTATTCACACACTACCATTGAAAGGTAACAGAAGGAACTGGATTTATATGAAGCAAGGAGTAGATAGGATAATAACAGGGTTGGTTAACAATGAACTGGTAATTCCTGAATATTCCAATATAAGAATTTAGGCAATAAATGAGACATGATAGTTAGAGATACAAATTGGTTTGGAATATTAGAAGCATAGCAGGGTATAATCACAATGTCATAAATACATAATTCAAGAAGCCATGTCCTGTGTATTGCCCCCGTAGGAAGGGTCACTCCCATGTATCGCCCCCACAGGTAGGGTCACTCCCATGTATTGCCCCCATGGGTAGGGTCACTCCCATGTATTGCCCCCGTGGGTAGGGTCACTCAAAATTTGCTCAACATCTCATTCTCCACAACATCAATTTCATAATCTAGATTATGGCCCACGTATTGCCCCCATGGACGAGGTCACTGAATTTATTTCATGGCAAAGAATTCAATTAAGGGTACGTACAACATGAACAATTCAGTTTGGCAAAATCAATAGCTCAAGAGTTATGTAAAAATAATTTGATATTATAACGGTCACTAGCTGTCACGATACAACATGAAGGAAAGATCTCAATGGACTAAGAGCACTCAAGAAAGTATAAATTTATCAAGAAAGAAAATCAAATGAGTTTGACAATAATTATGGAGAACGTAAGGAGAGTAATGTGTAAAGTCCCACTTACCTCAATGAAAAACCAATAAGCAAATATCACTTTGTACTAGTTTTGTCACCGAAATCCTTGGAGTTTGGTGATGAAGGTGGAGGTTACCAAGTTAAAGGAATTGGATGAGTTTAACGTGTAAGGGGGAGAGAGGGAAAGAGGTTGTAGGGTTTTCTACTAACAAGGAGAAACATAGGTTTATATATCCCTTAGGGTGTCTAGGGTTTGATGGGATTATATTAGGAAAATATAATTATTATTTATTCTTTGTTAAAATATAAACTTAATTACACTTATTCTATTTTATTTTATTTTTATTTTTCGTATATTACAGTTGCAGTATCCAATAAGAGAGACGAGGTGGACGTGACGAAGTTAAGAGAGCATCTTAATCTTAATCAAGAACTCTTGCTTACCTTATCTGGACTTGGGCTTCAACCGCTTGATTGCCATAGTCATGGTACCATCGTCAATGAAACCGTCATCAATGAAACCCTTATACACATCACCAAAACCACCTCGACCGTTAATCAGGTCTTTGTGGAAATTGAGGGTTGTTGTTTTGATTTCGTCGAGTGAGAAGTGGCCGCAGAATTCTTCGGGCAATGACGAGGCCTTTTTCCTTATTTACTTTCATTTGTATGGATCACGCCATAACCAGCGATTGGTCTTCCTTAGTTTCCAGAGAACCATGCAACCCATTGAAGTGATTACCATTAAGAAGCCCACACCACTTCCAATGGCAATGAATGTCCTTTTCTTTGGTTTGGACTCGTTGGTTATCAAGGGAGGTAGAAACGGCACCATTTCAGGTCCAACCAGGTTACCGTCTTTGTTGCTCAATTTGAAGTGGGTGTTTTTGTAATTTGGCCTTAAAAAATTGAACTCAAACCCATTTAAAGTATTAATACAAAGTAGGGCTGACAGAACCCATTGCTCACTTAGGCGATGGCCTAAGAGCACCTCCAAGAGGCTCTGTATTGGGCTCTGTATTGGGAATGTGGAGAGCCAAACTACAAAAATGGTGCTCCAGCAGCCTCTATAGAGGCTCTCCACATTTCTTAAAAGCTATAGTAGCTCTCCACAAAGGAAGAGCTACTGTAGCTCTCCAGCCGGTTAAAAAAATATTATCAAGTCTTTCTTTATTGTTTCTTTTCTCCAGTCGATTCTCTCACCCCTCTCTCCTCTCAGCTTTTGGTGACAAAGGAAGAGCAATTCCCAAACTGGTGCTCAACTCTCCATCCCATCTCAATCTCCATCTCAAAAAAACTCATCTCCACAAACCCATCTCCGTCTCAATCTAAAAAAAAAACCATCTCTACAAACCCATTTCTTGTCCATTTCAAAACCCAACCGGTACACATTTTGAGCACTGTTTTCCGCACGGGGTGGTGGAGGTTGTGGGTGGGTTTTGTGGGTGTTGTTGGAGGTTGTGGCTAGTCGGCGTCGATCTCAGGCCATGACAACAAGTGGGTTTGAAGCGGTGGCAACGGAAGATGGTGGTGGAAGTCGCCTAGTGTGGGCAGGTGTTTCCGCCAGTGAAAATGGGTCTCTTGTTGCTTGGGCCCTCCATTAATTCCTTGTGACTGTTTGCAAATAACTTCCAACCCGGTTGATTTTGGAATTGGTTAATGGGTTTTGGGTGTTTCTCGAAATGAGTTTTGGTTTGATTTTGAAAGGTTTTTTGATAATTTTTTTTATGGTCTCACAATATTGATTTTGCTGGTTTGGGTCTTTGGTGATTTTTTATGGGTTTGGTTGATGGGTGATTTTTAGGTTTGCACAGCAAGTGATTTTTGGGTTTGCACAGCAACAAAAGGATTTTTGGGTGATTTTTTTTATGGTTGTTGGAGTTGAATTTGGCTGAATAAAGAATGAATAAAAAACAATGAGGAAATAGTGTTTAAATGAGAATAGAGAAAGAATAAAGAGTCTGTTGGAAGGTGAGATTAGTTAAACTAGTAGAGAATGGTTTTTTTCTCCACATATGGAGAAACAAATGAAGAGACTGCTGGAGTTGCTCTAAGGCCCCTAAGTGGAACAAGGCCCCCAAAAAAATAAAAATAAATTAGAGTATAATCTTTGGAAAAGAAAAATAAAAATCTCAATTATAAGCTAGTAAAATGTTTTGGGGAATGTAAAAATATATATATATATATCCCTATAGTTTTTAACATTACGACGAACTAAACCCCATATTTTTAAATGTGATAGTCGACCACTCATTGCTTGCAGTTCAAAGTTGTTGCAAAATTTGTGGTACAAAAGTTATGTCTCTCTTTAGTTAATAAATTAAAATATCTATCTTAGTAGGTTTTGCAGTTTACTTTATCTTACCTTTTATTTTAGACTGTTTAGATTTTTCCATATGGGTTCTGAATCTCCTACACACACCTACACTTAAAATTATCATCTCACTTAAAATATGAATTATCGTTCCTCAATAAAGCCTCACTTAAAATTATCGTTTTAGGCCCCAAAATTCCTTGAGCCGGCCCTGCTACAAACCCTTAATATTAGAGTCAATTAAGTTCTGTCAGAAAACCCACTAATTAACCCAACCAATGGCGCCATTGTTTCTACATTGAAACTATATAAATCCAAAGTCTAACATCCGGATTGGGTGGCACAAGCATCTCTTATAAGCAAATTATGGACCGATGAAAACCCTGCATGCATGCCTAGTGATCATTTAGTAAGTAGTTGCACTTATTTGATCATCTACACAATCACATGTTCAGGATAGCTAGTAAAATGTTTTGTAATCTTGGTTAACAAAATTAAAAATTTAACATGTCGTGGGTGACCTTGTGCTTGCCTTTTAGAGTCTGTCATAATATTTAAAAAGATTTTTTTTTTTTAGAAGAATAATGAGATTTATTTATTATTTATTCAATGTATTCCTTTATTCGAATCAGACATGCATGAATCATGATAATCCCATCAGAATTGAAATCTTTGTGCAGGGTGTGTTGGTAATAATAAAGTGATTTTCTTTTTTTTTTTTTTTGGTTAAATTGTGTAAAACTCGCTAATGATTTCCTCAATTGAAGTTAGTTTTGAAGGAGCAAATTTCACATTGAAATAACTAGTCAAGTCATAATTTTAACTTTTCGTAATCGTTTATCCAGCCCAGTTTGACCTCATAAACAACCGATCGATGTGGAACTCAGTACACACATGCACAACATACACTTATCCAATACAATAAACATAATTCGGGATATCACAATATTATTACGGTATGTTTGGTTCACTGTAATGATTATTACAATGTAATATGAATCGGTATTTCAAGGAATAGAAGAAACTGTAATGTAATAACTATTACCATTCATGTATTTGGTGACAATACATGCATGAATAGAACATTGAATTTGTTTTCTATATTTTACTACAACGTGATTAATATACGCATTATTTGTTCAAAAATAATAATTCCATAAATGTTATAAAAAAAATAATACCTTTTATAATAACTATACTAAAAAAAATAAAAATAAAAAACTATAATAGACTTAGTTTAAAGAACTGTGTCTTAATTTTTAGGGTGGTTTTTCGTATAAGAGTTCAACTAATCCAGAATCTCCATAAAACAAAATTAGGAATTGATTGCTTATTATATAATTTTAAAATATTTTGGAAATTGGATTTTATATATATATATATATATATAGAGAGAGAGAGAGAGAGAGAGAGAGAGAGAGAATTTTTTAAAAAGTTGTAGTTAACTATGATTTTTGGTTTTTTTTTTTTTTTTTTTTTTTTTTTTGTGCTATTACATGACTTAAGGAATAGCTATTTCTCATTTTAAAAGATAATCATTTCTAAGGAATAGTATTCTCTGTAATGAAAAGCGTAACCAAACAAATGAATAGTTATTTTTTAGGAATAGTTATTCTATTACAAAACCTATTACAATATACTAAACGTGCCTTTAAGACATTTTTCTCAAAAATTCAAGCAAAGTAAACAAACAAAATGGAGAATATATATATATATATATAAATGGACAGAGTACCAAAAAAAAAATGTATAAGGAAGGTTACTAATTACTCAGTATGTGTTAGATGTGATGATCTTAAATTAATGGAGCAAACTAGTTTTACTTCTAATTTAATTTTATATATCCATTAATTGGTAAATTGTCTACTCACGATAGTTAAGTCCAAATGTCTATATCTCTATATGAATATATATCCCTAGGATACCATAAATACAGCAACTGTAGATTTCCGGTGCAACAGAAAGCTTAGAGCCATGGTCCCATTCGAGCAACCAACAAGCAAAGGTCGAATTGAGTTGTCTATGTCATCAGATGTTGTGCGATTTAGGGTACTGGGACTCTCCAAAAAACTCTTTTTTGCCAGGTTTGTCCATGTCGGTAAGCTAAAATTAGTCAAATCATGTTTCTTGTGAGATTTAAATTGTGTCAACATAATAAACCAATATTTGCGCAATATACTTTTTCACTATTCTTGGATTTAGCACGACCTGATAGTGCAGAAATCGTTTTCGTTGCTCTTTTTTAATTATTTTTAATGAATTCCAGTACTCTATCTACTCTTTATATATATATATATATATATATATCAGTGAAG
The DNA here is from genome assembly GCA_907173295.1 of Fagus sylvatica. Classification (NCBI taxonomy): domain Eukaryota; kingdom Viridiplantae; phylum Streptophyta; class Magnoliopsida; order Fagales; family Fagaceae; genus Fagus; species Fagus sylvatica. The sequence goes on from OU015767.1 coordinate 11,886,725, forward strand.
CATTTTTTTTCCTAAATAAGTCAAGCAGTCTTTGGTCTACTCTTACTTTCTTTCTTTGCTTCGATAGTACCATCAGCATCACTTTCGGTAAAAGCAAGTGGTCCACCTTTAAAGCTATATTTGCCTCTTAAAGAAAATGAAATCAAATTAATAGTGCTAAAAAGGTAGGTAGCATAGTCACCAGAAATACAAAAAAGAAAGAAAGAAAGAAAAAGAAAAAAGAAAATAGTTTTACTTCTAATTTAATTTTATATATCCATTAATTGGTAAATTGTCTACTCACGATAGTTAAGTCCAAATGTCTGTATCTCTATATGAATATATATCCCTAGGATACCATAAATACAACAACTTGTTGATTTCCGGTGCTAACAGAAAAGCTTAGAGCCATGGTCCCATTCGAGAAACCAACAAAAAGGTCGAATTGAGTTGTCTATGTTATCAGATGTCGCGTGATTCGAGTACTGAGACTCTCCAAAAACTCTTTTTTGCCAGGTTTGTCCAAGTCTGTAAGCTAAAATAGTCAAATCATGTTTCTTGTGAGATTTAAATTGTGTCAACGAATATACACCAATATTTACGCAATATACTTTTTCACTATTCTTGGATTTAGAATGACATGATAGTGCCAAAATCGTTTTTGTTGCTCTTTTTTTAATTATTTTTAATGAATTCTCTCTCTCTCTCTCTCTCTCTCTCTAATTCTCTCTCTCTCTCTCTCTCTCTCTCTCTCTATATATATATATATATATATAATATAAAACAGTGAAGCATTTTTTTTCCTCAATAAGTCAAGCAGTCTTTGGTCTACTCTTATTTTCATTCCTTGCTTTGGTAGTACCATCAGCATCACTTTTGGTAAAAGCAGGCGGTCCACTGTTAAAGCTATATTTGCCTCTTAAAGAAAATGAAATCAAATTAATAGTGCTAAAAAGGTAGGTAGCATAGTCACCAAAAAAAAAAAAAAAAAGAAAGAAAAAGAAAAAAGAAAATAGTTTTACTTCTAATTTAATTTTATATATCCATTAATTGGTAAATTGTCTACTCAAAATGGTTAAGTCCAACTGTCTATATCTCTAGATGAATATATATCCCTAGGATACCATAAATACAGCAAGTGTAGATTTCTGGTGCAACAAAAAGTTTGGAGCCATGATTTGGTTTAACAGAAGCATTTTTTTGTTTTTATAAATTAACGGAGGAATTAATGTGAAAGAATTTGAATATCATTGCAAATACATTATTTTAAGGTTATGTAAGTGAACTAATAACTTGTCACAATCTTACCCTTTTATTTTCAAATGAAATGTAAGGATTTAAAAAACTCTATGTGATAGAGTTCTCTAGAAACTCTAGAGGATCTTGATCCTTGGACTTCACTAGGTAAGTGAAAGCATTAAATGATTTTCAGAGGCCAGCACATCCAAACAAGAGAAAAGTGAAGGGTTAAAGGGACAACACCTATATGCATGGCTAAGAAATGCCACTCTAATTGGGCAACACATCCCCCAAGTGGACACCTTGGTCAATGGTGTGGTAGGCTCCCCTTAGCTCCTTGGAGAAGCTCCCCAACCAATTCCAATGCTAAGCTCCCATGGTTATTACAAAAAAGAGTTGAAGAATTGCATCGCAATCATGGATCTGTTGACACCCTATTTTGCTACCTCTATTCTAACCCTCACACAAATTAGGGTTTTTTACAAATTAAAATTCTAAAAACGGAAAGTGCACAACTTGCCTAAATTAGGGTTTTAAACCAACAGTGTTTTTTGACCGTTTGATCGACAACTAAAAGTAATCAAACAGATCTTTAAATTGAGACGATTAAAATGACGTGTCATATGTTTGAATCGGACCACGTGTGTGAAAATTATATCCGGTTGAAGTTTTAATGAACAGAGTGCATAATAATTAAATGGCATTGAGCACATAAGATTAATCCAAATTAATTATGATTTGTCCATTAATTGGATTAATTTTAATTAACAAGGTGTAAATATCTTATTGGCTCAAAGTGTTAAATTATCATGGACTCTAGCACATTGGATAAACTGAGCAAGTTAATTGGATAATTGTTGATTAATTAATTAATTAAAACATTTGAATTAAATCATTCAGTGTTTTAAGGAGTTAAAAAAAATCACCTATTATCTGATAATATCTGGAAATCAACTGGCAATAATTTGAAATTCAAGTTTTAAACAAACAGATAATACTGATTCATTTGATATAAAAAGGAGAAGAGAGTCACAAAACAAGGCAGGCAGCACAGGTAAGGTTGGAAGGTAATCAATGTATCATTTCTTTTATCATTCTCACAGTTTGTTTTAATTGATGATACTAATATTATTTTATTTGTTTTCTTTCATGAACATGAGCATACAACCGTGGTTAACAAAGAACACACAACAAATTTAATAAAGCACAACAATACAAAACAAAACAGGGAGTAACCTACACAATTTCTTTCTTTTCTGTATTTCTGTATTTTGTGTGCACTTTCAATACAGAGTGATCTCACATTTATGATCTTTCTTTCAGGAATATGAGAATGAACCAAAGGAACAGTCATTACAAGAAGGAAAGCATATACATGGCGAAAGGTTACTCGATTTTACATTCCAATCACCACACATACAGATTCTGTAATTCACACACTCGGATTCGTCACATTTCTCTGTAAAATCATACACGAATACACACACACACCTGCATTTACACATACAGATTCAACCCACACGGCCATACTATCATACAGCATCAACCCATACGGCAAAAATCCAGCAACACCATCACAACCCCTCAACATTACCACTACCCAATCACACCCCACACACGGGTTCACCCAAAGTCACAACACCTAACCCACACACAGGTTCACCCTAAACATCACCCAAACAACCCAAACCCACGGCCAAAATTCACAAACCAAAACCCACGGCCAAGTCCCCCACCATACCCACTACCTCCATAACCCACAGTCTACCACCAAACCCCACGGCCATGACATGGCCTTGGCCCAATCTAGGTAAGAGAGAGAGAGAGAGCCGTGAGCTTGAGAGAGGGAGAGAGGCCACGGGTTGAGAAGGGAAGAGCCGAGAGATAGAACCACCATAAGTGGTGGTGGGGCGGCCTTGAGTGGTGGCAAACGGAGCTCGAGCTCTTATTCTTGGCCATGGAGTTTCGGTGAGAGAAAGTGAGATTAGAGAGAGAAAAAAGAGAGAAGATGAAAGGCGGCTGGAGTGGCTGGAAAAAAAAGAAAGAAAGAAAGAGACGGGTCGGGTCAACCCGACCCGGTCTTTTTAGTGAAACCCTACCCAGTTACAAAAGTGGACCGGGTTGCCCCCCTCATTTAACCCAATCAGACCCACGGGTCATAATCCAAACCCAAAACCATTTAACAGCCCAATCCGAAAACCCAACCAAGCCCAAACCCAATTCCTTTAAACCAAACCTCATTTAACCCAAAGCCCAATCCCAAAATAAATAAAACCTCACATTCACACTCACACTCAATCCAAGCCCAAAACCAAAATCCAATTAGCCCATACTTCACATAAATTGCAAAAACACCCCAAAACTTTCAAAATTACATTTTGACCCAAAAATTCCCCAAAATCACATTTTGACCCCAAATTTTCCCAAAATCACACTTTAATCCCAAACTTCCCAAAATCACATTTTGACCCCAAAACTTCCCAAAATCACATTTTAACCCCGAAATTTCCCATAATTGAATTTTGACCCCTAAGCCATACAAGCATTCCTCACAAGCTATACAAGCAATTCTTCTCAAGCAATACAAGCAATCTTGAGGTATTCTTTACAAGCCATACAAGCGTATAGGTATAAATTCTAAACTGAAATTTATTTACTTGTATTTGATTGTTTTGTTTCTTTTCTTGACTAACATGCTTATATGACTATAACATGATATTTCACATGAAATAAATTAAACAACAACTTGAACATTAAAATTGGATTTTGATGCGAACATGAGTTTATGTACTTTGACATGATATGAATATTGGCCAAGTTTAATCTAGAAGACCGACGTATGTCGGGTAAAATGGGGTGCAAACACCTTCCCATTTTATAACCAAGCCTCCGAATCTTGAATTGAAGGTTCGTGTTACAAAATGTCTTACAAACAAACAGTTTTTCTTTTTACTAGACTGTAACTAGGAAACTCATTTACATGTAATTATTTCTTTTTACAAATTCATTGGCAATTGTACAAATTCAAAGATGAATAAAGAGGAATTATTTTTATTGTGGAATTTCTTATTTTGTCCAAATAATTAAAATAAGTGGCGACTCCATTTACATGTACAATCAACCTTCAAATCAAGAGGGTTGGTCCATTGTCAGTTGGGTCACATTTTGAGGCCCATTTGACCCTCGGGTCATGGTTCTCACAGGATCACAAGTATGTTTCTTAGTAAATGAGATGTGTGCCTTCAATGAGGCTTGATGCCCTTAGTGCCCGAATGATGATGAGACCAGCTTGCAGCTTGCACATATTATAGAATTGCCTAGTAGCGAAACAAATATGGGATACATGCCAAACATGAGGAAGGGGACTTCCGGTTTGTCCATAAGGATCGGACACCCATATTCCAGGGCCATACAACCCCGTTACATGAAATGCGCCAAACCCAAAACAAGCCAACCCTGAAAGAAATAAATGAATTCCAAAAATCTTAGGTAAATCTAAAGAAGGTTTTCCTGTACGTTCATCAGAAAATATTTCTAGATCCCAGTACACCCAATGCCAAATAGCTGCCAAAAAACACAAGCCGGAAAACACAATATGTGCCCCCGCCACACCTTCGTAACCCCAAATACCCGAATTCGTTATAGAACCTCCTGTGATACTCCAACCGCCCCACGAATTGGTTATTCCTAAACGAGTCATGAAGGGTATAACAAACATCAAATTTCAAAGTAGACCCAAAGCTTTTAGTGATATAATAGTTCATGGAAGAATATTGAGGAATAAATTTTGAGTTGTCCATGACCATCGAGTGGAAGATATGAGGAGCTAGAATCCAACTATGTATTGAAGAGAAAACAACAGATGCTATGCATATCAGAAGAGAGGTAGCAAACTGTATCAAAGAGTATGAAGCACTTCATGTTTTACCCACGACACACAATAAAGGACAAGGAAGAAATGAGATTCGACCCCTCAATATTTATACAAAATGAATGTGGACGATGCACTGCACAAGAAATGCCAGATAGTTGGAGTCGGAGCGATCATTCGAGAAAGTGTTGGAGAGCTCATCGAGTGTTTAAGAAAGGAACATATTCCAGATTTCCAATGAGATAGAACATATTGCACTACTACGAGGATTATAGTTTGCGAAAGACAGTGGCATTCATGAACTCATTGTAGATAGCAACTTAGTCGAAATAGTGCAAGCCATCCTGAGCGAAGAAGGCGACTTGACTAGGTAGTAGATATGGCGACTTAATTGAGGACTGTACCAAGAGAATTCCTGGGTTTCAAACAATTATCATAGCTTATGCCAAACGAGAAGGTAATAAGTAAGGGTTGACAATGGGACAGGTTGGGTCAACCCGACCTAGTTTTTTTTCCTATAGGCTTGGTGGACTGGGCTTAGCAGGCCATTGACTTATTAGCAAGTTAAGTTAGGCCGAGCCCTAGTTAACAGCTTGGGCCGGGTGGCTATGGGGAAAATTCCAGGCTATGGGCAGTGCCCATTGGGCCTTTAGCAGGCCGGGTTAATGTGCCAAGTCTGATATATATATATATATATATATATTGAAGTAAAATAAAGCATTACTACTAATGTGGCATAGTGGTTAGGTGCATAGTATATGATTTCTCACCTTGATATCACAAGTTTGAATCCCTCCCCCCTAAAATATTGTGTGTTTATAACAGACTATAAGGCCGGGCTAGTGGGCTGGCCTAATGGGCTACCCATGGGCTTAAATATGACTGGACCAGGCTGCCCATAAGCCCGATGGGCCAATGGGCTATGTGGCCGGGCCATGAGCTTGGTACTCATGCCACTACTATAGACCAAGAAAGTATTTGGCTAGAGGACACTCTAGATTTTTTTAATAGCCACTTTGGCTGATGATGTATTACAATTTTCTCAATAACGAAGTTTTAAAAAAGAAATAGAAATTGAACATTATGGAAGGTAAGTAATACATATCATTAAATTAAAAGTTTTCTATATAAATCTTTTATGTATTCTTTGTAATTTTTTGTTCAATATTTAGCCTTCTCTTCACTAACTATTATAATATTATTACAATTTTCCAACATTGGAAAGGAATAGTTTTACTTTGTATTATTATCCTATAGTTGACTGCACTCACATTAATTATATTTTGTCAAAGCCATTTTCAAATCTTTGAGTGGTTTTGAGGAGGGGCAGAACAAAAAAAAAAAAAGAAAAAAAATTATTTTGGGACAAACTAAAATATTTGTACAAACTTAAAATTATATAAAGGGTATATGCAAGAGTTCTCTGTAATCCACGAATACGGACCTTATTTATTAAGATACTTCTTCTTTCATTATGGTCCAGCCTTAGATTACATATTTAAATGCAGGACACAGGAATCCAACCAGGATTAACATCATTGCAAGGAAAGAGCTAGAGAGGATAATAGTGTATCCATCTATGGAACATGTCATAACATTCCTTGCGTTTGTACTCTGTTGGTGAGTGTCCAGCTCCCTACACAAATAAATAAATTACATGTAATTTGATTTACTTTTAATTTATTGCTTACATCAACGAAGTGTAAAATTAAGGTTCTTTTTCTTGCCTTTACAGTTGCGTATGTCAAGCGGTATCCACTATTTGTATATCTCTCTGTGTACCTAAAGAATAATGCACGTTATTAGCTAGAAGAAAACGATTAAAAGTAAACCAAAAATAAAATAAAAAGAAGAGAAAATAAAATTGCTAATGTTTGATATAATAAAAAACAAAAACAAAAACAAAAAACACTCACCCAGCAACTTGTCCATCAACAAACCATGGTCGCCAGTCAGTATCAATTGTCAGGTCTAGAGAATTTATCCATTGTTCAATAGCAATGTGTGTGACATACATGTCAAGATCGCCACTGCGGGAGAGAGTAAAAAAAATTTAATTATCTGCACATACAATTTGCTGTAATCTAATTATGTGACTTTAATTCTTATATGTCATGAGTTTGGTTTATTTTGAAAATTCTAGAATAAACTACTAGGTTGTGGTTTTTGAAATTGTCATTGTCACATCTCACATCTGTTGATAAAGGAATTATATTAACATAAAGCCAAATTACATAATCATCCCCTAGGGTTTGGCTCAGTTGCAAACAGACTCCCTAGGGTTTTGATTTTGCAATATAACCACCTAGGGTTTTTAAATTGGTGAAATTGACCCTTCTAAGTATTTTTTTTGTCGATTTTCCTAGTAGAAATTTGTCACGTGCATTATATGTTATCACTTTATAATAAAAAATTCATTATTATAAACCTAAGTGCAATGCATGTGACAAATTTTGTTAGCAAAATTGACAAAAAATGTACTTGGAGAGATAATTTCACCAATTAAAAAACCTCAGATGGTTATATTGCAAAATCAAAACCTCAAAGAGTCAGTTTGTAACTGAGTCAAACCCTATAGGGTGATTATACAGTTTAACCTTAACATAAATATCCTCGTGAAAGGTAAAAACTATAAATTTTAAAATTAAGCGTAATTAACTAATAATTAACACAAATAAATATTTAATGGAGTGAATTCCAGATTGGAACCTGAAAACCAGGATTTGCAATCCTGAATTGGTCAGATTTTTATGATAGGGGACCGCATCAGTGACATCATATGAGTACTCCGAGGTCAAGGTTAGGTTGCATCTAAAGACTTCTTTGACTGTTCCCTGTTGAGATAAACTCATAAAATAACATTCACCTAAATGTCATTGTACTTTAAATCTCAAGAATATATCACTTACCGGTCGAACATGAAGAGCATCTTGGACACTTTTATAATTTACCCAAATGTCAAAGAGCAAATAATCAAAATTCTGCCAAAATTAAGTGGCAAAGAAATAAAATTAGATGCACTATCTTACGGTCTAGCATTTATAACAAGTGCATGAGAGAGAGAGAGAGAGAGGGATTTACTTTGCACCAAAAGTCATCATTCCTAGGCGATGGTAGAATGAAATTTCCTGAGTTTTCTTTGAGAGATCTTTGATTGCTTTCTTCTTTTGCTCTCGGTGATATGAAAGCACAATTGGGTTCCAAGATATTTTGTTTACTTACCAGCTCTATGCACTAAATATTCAGATTAATGATCACTTACTCTTGCTGCCCATAGAATTGACCAAAATCTATGATATTAATTTTAATAAACATAACTCATAAGTCATAACCCATCCAACCTGGTATATTGCTGCAAGTGCCTTCGTGCAGTTTGCATTTGTCGAATCGGTGTAATTCCCATGGCAACTAGTTTTGGCTGACTGAAATAGCATGAAAATGATAGTAGCCAAAACATGAAACGGAGCCAAACACAAAATGTTAAAGAGGGCAAAAGCTTAGGAGCAGTTTTGTAAGTGCTATATATTAAATTCAATCATGTAGTCGCATTGATTAATAACCAAAATGTGTTATTTTCTTTCCAGCACAATTAAATTCAATTATGTGACTTATTAATTAATTAATGTAACTACCTGATTAAATTTATTTGGAGAATCTAAGGTATACTATTTAATGAACCTGAACCAAAATTTTGTCCATAATGAAAACTATGGCATAATTAATTTAGTTGCTTTAGTTGCTTATAAAAAGTTGTTTTAACTACCTTATACATAGCATCTGATATTAGAGCCATTCGGTGCGCAAATATTATTATTGTGTTTGCTTCCAGATCTGAATTTGTATGTGGGCATCCAATCGAGAATCCCTGGTAATATTTTAAAGAGCATTATATTCATTCAAATACCAAATGAAAAGGATTAAGACAAAATAAGAAGTAATTCAAGTCCTTTAATTAGTTCATTTACTTTGAGATTCACACGAGGTTCAACTCCTGCTTCGTTGCCTGCAAGTCAATTAAAAGAATCAGGTTTTGCGTTTGTGATTAAATATTGAGTTTACCATAGGCATGTTTCAATGAGGTAAGCTCTATTAGATGCTGGTGATCAATATAAGTTACCATTTATTATATCTTGAGCAAGAATTGGAGTTACTACTCCTTCATATGAATCGCTTCCAAGATAGACTGGATTGTCCAAGAAATCTGAGTGTTCGCTCAACCACTGTACAGTGTCACGGAAAAAAATATTTACATATTAAGAATTAATTAAAATATGCTGGCCTTTCATGGTATTCCTTCAATTGTCCATGTTTTCAAGACAATGTTTCATTAATTATATTATGGTTCCGGATTAGATTAGACCTAGACACATCACTCATGGAAATCCACGTTGTAATTGAGAGTTGAAAATGCTAAAAAGAAATATGATTGATAAATTTATAAGATTTATATATTAAAATTTAGGTTAAACTATTGTTTTTGCTCATAAACTTTGCATGAAGTTCATTTTTCATTCATGAACTTTGAAAAGTTCGTTTTTTGTCCATGAACTTTGAAAAAATTTGTTTTTATACATAAATTTCGTCCCTGATTTTTTTAAAAAAATTGAAATTCATGTGTAAAAACGAACTTTTTTGAAAGTTCAAAGACGAAAAATAAATTTTTCAAAGTTCAGAAACGAAAACAGAATTTCATGCAAAGTTTAAAGACGAAAACAATATTTTACCCTACAATTTATAATACCTTCAACATCAGTTGAGAGTTAGAGGAACTAAGTTATAAACAACAAATTTCTCTCCCTTAGAGAGAGAGAAAAAAAAAACATTATTTTTCTCTCCCCTCTCTTTCTCGAATTTTCTTTCCTTCTAAATATTTTTTTTTTCAAGGGGACCAAGCATTCTTTACCCTATGTTTGGATGGAAGGAAATGATAAGAGATGAGAGAAAGGAAATATGACCGAAATGTATTAAATTTTACTGTATTTTAATGGTTTTTCCCTCTACTCTTCTTTCATTTCCTAACCTTCCATTTTCCTTTGTCTCAATTACACAGTTACACTCACATTTCTCAGAAACTCATACGCTTGTGTCGCTGATTTTGTGTCTGATTCGCTCCAAGCTTCCGTGGTTGTTGCATATGAGAAGCCAGCACCCACTGGCACATCTAAAAATATTACGTTGGCAGTCTGCAAAAGCATTATTATCACTTAAAAAAAAATATGACAAGGAAAAATCTAAAGAAAGTTATGAAAATTATATTTTAAATCCTATAATTTAGGAGTGTAACAAATTATCCTATAGTTTTAAAAAGTAACAAATTAAACCTCAAAATCTTAATAATAATAATAATAATAATAAATCAAATCTTCAATGCATATTAAACTTCAAACACAATGTCTTTCCATTTCAATGAGTTGAATATTTAATTTGTGTTTGATTAAAATCTCAGGGTTTCATTTATCACTTTTGAAATCATAAGATTTTATTTGTTATTTTTTAATAAACTTTAGAGTTTAATAGGTTGCTTTTGAAACTTTATAGAGTCTGTTTTTTTTTTTTTTGTTAAATTATTGTTTTCGTCCCTAAAATTTACATAAATTAGTCCGGTTCCAGTTGAATCAGTCTAGTTCCAATTTTTACTGGTTGAACCATCGGTTCCCGATTTTTCCTGATTTTTAGACCTATTCCTGTTTTTGAAAGAAACCGGACCAGATTAGGCACCGATCCTCGATTCAACTGGTTGGACCGGCCGGTCTAGTCCGGATTTTAAAACCATACATGCACCTCGACTAATCTCAAGGGGACATGTAATACCCTACTAGCATGTGTACCACGATAAACGCAAAACTTTTCTTTGGGTAGGTGGACTTGAGTGAACTCGAACTAGTAATCATTAGAAAGTAGACTCAATGCTAAACTAGTTAAGCTATCCTCTCAGGATTCTACAAAGTCTAATTTGTTATACCCTTAAATTACTTGGTTAAAATTGAATTTTTCTTTAAAACAATTTGCGTAGACCATCGAAATTAATGAAAAATTGCTGTAAGTACCACTTCGTACCTTTGTCCATGCGTTTGGTTCGTATATTAGCGTTGGTAAGCCCCCAGTGTAATCAGTGATTTTGAATTTTAATGGACCTGCAGACGAACATGAAAGTCGTCAAGGTGAGAATGTCTTAACATACATAAGGCCACTTGCCTATGTTAGCACTGAAAAAAGTAAAAAGAAAATGCAATGTGCATGTTGCTTCGATGATTCTTTCTATGGCTATGTTAAATTGTTAACGCGACAAGCAAGTCAAATTAGCTATATTTGAATGTTCTAGGCCAAATTATATAATCATCTCCTAGGGTTTGGATTAGTTGCAAACAGATCCTCTGGGATTTTGAATTTACAATATAACTACCTAAGGTTTTTACATTAGAGAAATTGACCCCTCTAAGTACATTTTTTTTCTTTTATCGATTTTGTTAGTAGAAATTTGTCACGTGCATTACATGTGATCACTTTATAATAAAAAATTTATTATTATAAACCCAAGTGCAATGCATGTAACAAATTTTATTAGTAAAATTGACAAAAAAATGTAATTAGAAGAGTCAATTTCACCAATTAAAAAACCCTAGATGGTTATATTGCAAAACTGAAACCCCTGGGTCAGTTTGCAAATAACCTAAACCCTAGGGAGTGATTATGCAATTTAGCCAAAATTTTATAGACTGCAAGTACCACGTTACTTCTGTCTTCATAACAAAATAAATTAGAATAAATGTTTATATGAAGGATAAAAGCCAGAATTTGTTTTTTTATTACTAATTGCATATACTCATACAATAAAAGGATTAATTAAAATTCAAATGTAAACAACTGATTATTTAAAAAATCTAAATTAAGGGAATTATAGATTAAAAGAGAAGTCATCCAATTGACGAAACTATATATATTATGTATAATACAATTTCATTATATAGTATATGATTTACTTTGGTAATATCCTTAATTTGTATTGCTTAGCATATATATTTAATAAGTATAGGTCATTGCTAAGAGCCTTGTAGTTTAATTAATATTTCTTATTTTCCTTTATGAGGAGAATAAGAAATGTATAATTCCTCCTCCCCCAATTATAGAATTAAAAAAATAAATAAAAAACGATAATATCGCGTGAATGATACTTAATTACTTATCCACAAAAATATTATTTAAAAAAAAATATTCATTTTCTACCTTTTTTTATTATTATTATTATTTTTTTTAACAAGGATGTCCAGATTAGCCAAAATAATGATATATTATTAACTCATGATTTGTGTTATTATTACCAAATATGAGACTTAATTTACCAATCACTTAGCCAATCACATGTGAATAAAGGAAAATTATTCAGTAGTCCAAGACTTCAAATAAATACATAGTCTCCCCTCTCATAAAATGGTGGATCATACCATAAATTTAATTAGTGGAACTTACTATTTATGTGGTAGGACCCACTATTCATGTGAGAGGGAGACTACGCATTTTTTTGTAGTCTTGAATTATTGAATAATCACTCAATAAATTAGTGCCGAGCAAAGAGAAGAAAAAGAAGAAAGTCATACCAATTTGGTAAAAAAATCCATTCAAGGCAGAACAACCAGGGCCTCCATTAATGTAGAGTAGGAGAGGGTCAGCTCCCGGGTTCCCTTCCGACTCAACAAAATAGTAGAACAATTCCACTTCGCCAACACTTATGTATCTATATACAAATTCCAATTAAAATCATCACCACTCATTTAACCCGTGCTCATTTTGCTGTTTTTTTTGGGTAAGTAGATTAGTTAACTCCTTGCTTCTTGTTAGCATTAGCGAGAGTGCTACATATTATATAGAAGAGCAAAGAAAAGAAAAGTAACGCATACCCAGTTTCAAGTTTAAAGGGTAATTCGCCAGGAAAGCCGGGAAGAGTCTTGACAATCCAATGAGAGACTGCAGTGCGTGATATAAGCAGCAGAAGCAGCAAATACAAGCATACTGAACTTGCTTTGGAAGACATTGTCTAGGGGATTGAGGTCAGGTGATTAGCCCCCCAGGCCCCAGCTATATATGTATACGTACAATAACTAGGCTTCAAAGTTACTAGTTCAGCTCAGCTGTTGGTTGTTTGATACTAAATTACAGGTATAGAAGATTAGGAGAAGGAAATGTGGTTGAGTTGAGTTCAACGTGATAAATAAAAAAATATAAATTTGTTTAAACGTGCGCATTAGGAATAGCACACTTAGTGACAGCGCCGGCTCAACCCTTAAAGCAAGTTAGGCATTGGGCTCTCTTTTTCTTTGCTCAGACTTTTCTTCTCATCAGCTCATCACAGGGTTCTCCATTTCTATTCCCTCTTCTCTTTTAATTTTTTTGTTCTATTTTTAAGTGCCCAACGTGGCTGCCCAAAGCTTAATGAAGATATTTTGAATTCCCACCTACCAAGCCACGTGTCCAATTCTTGTCCTCATATATTTGATGCTTTTTTTTTTTTTTTTTTTTTTATGAAATGGTTTTTTTTCCTTAACTCTATTATTATGCTTATTATTGGACTAATATATTGGGTTAGTATTTAAGATATGATGTTATAATATACTTTTAGACAGTGTTATTTTCACACCACTTTTTGATATTTCGCACCATTTGCCATACTTTTTAGTAGATTAGCAAAAAAAAAAAAAAACTTTTCAGTACAAATGATTAGGTCTCTCTCTTATTACTTATAAAAATCTCTCTTTAACCAATTGAGACTTTCAGTACAGGTGCTATTACTTTTTTTTTTTTTTTTTTTGAGATCTACAAATTCCTTAGATGCCAAAATGCAAGTGTGATTAATAATTAGCAAGAAGAATAAAATTACAATAAAAAATTTCTTAAATATTAATTTAATTTAGTATTGAATGGTCAAAAGGCCCCAAATTGAGATTTCACTTTGCACCATAGAACTTTCTTTTATCCCTAAATTGCACCACAGGAGCAAATTACAATTTTCTAGTGTAATCTTTCTCCTGATTTGCAAATTTTAATTCACCCCTAAGTTGAGAGAATTTTTACAATGTCCCTCCTTGTTGAACTAAATTGCTGTTAACTTTTATGGAACAGTCAATCCATGGGCCCACATCACTAGCTAGAATCCACATTAAAAAAAGTAATTCCAAAAAGAGATTAAATTCAATAGGTAAAACTTAGATACAGTTCTTTATGTTAAATACATTAGGTTTTTCAATTGAATTCAAACACATGGTTGCATTAATCAATAAAACACAATCAATGTTATCTTTTTTAAGAATATTTAAATTAAATGTATTTGAATTCAACTAAAAACTTAATATACTTGACCTAAGGAACTATACTTAAATTTTATCCAAATTCAATAAAAAACTGGTGTAAAACACATGGTTTACACCATCCAATGAAATAAGCCCACATCAGATTATTCCAAATAAAAGAATAGGAAAGCCCACACATGATTACAATCCCTAAATATAAACTTGAAAAAAACAAATGAAAATAACGGAAGAAGCATCACGGAAATAAACTACCGGTGATACTGCCGGAGAGATAGAGAAGCTGAAGAAACTGTCAATCAACCCAAATGCTAGAAGTTTGGGAAATTTTGGGTTGATGTTCTCTTTTTTCCCTCTGCAAAATTTTAGCCTCCAAAACATCCGTTCCGATGACTGGTGAGTTAATCTTTAAATTTGATAGAGGAAACCGAGTATGTGAATAAATTTAAAATTTGAAAGACATCACAAAAATAACCAAAAATAAATAAAAAGTTGATACCGCTTCTGGTTGTTTTAGTTTTGTTTAAAGAGAATAAATTCAACAAGGATGTCGTGTAAAATCCCATATTTACACCCTCTAATAAGGAGATGCCACATCAGAGTATTACAAATGAAAGCATAACTCATACCACACCCGATCAAAATCATAAATTATATTCAACAAAGCAATATTAAGAATAAAATAAAAACTGTCAGTGATGCTCCCCCAGGTTTTTTTTCTTTCTCTCTCTCTTGTCAGCCAACCACCATGACTTCTCATTTGCTGCAAATCCCTTTCGCTCTTTGGTCATGGGGGTTTTAGGTGGGCAAAAGCCATTCGGTCAAAGTTTTTGAAGTATAATGTTGAAATAAAAAATTATGGTAAAGGAATTGACGACTCCGGCGGCTCCTCTGCTCCGGCGTGGTGGTCTAGGCGTAGACCTGAACCCATAAAGATCTAATCTGGCTCCACCCCGGCAATAACACCAATAAATCTCACTTCTTCTACAATTCCTCTCCCTATTTCTCTTTTGTTTGTACATTAAAAGAATGAAAACTGAAACATGACATAAAACATTGAAAAATCAAATCTTGGCTTTTTGGAGCTTGAAGTGGAGCATGAAGACTCTTGTTGTGGGTCTGGTGGTTTAGCTCATTTAGGTAGCTTTGGGTCTGATTTTAATGGGTTCTTTTTGGAGTGGGTTCTTGAAATTTGATGGGGATGGTGATGGTTTTTTTTTTTTTTTTTTGGATTTTGGCAAGAGGATCATGATGGGTTCAGATCTGGGCCAAGACCACCATGCCCAAGGGTGCTCCGGCGCTTTTTCCAGAAACCGGCGTGTTGGAGGAGGAGTCTCTGTTGCTGACTTTGCAAATCGCGCCGTTCCGGTTTAAGCAATTTACAACATTTTTCTTTTTATTTTCTATTAATATTTGGAGTGTTTTGGAAGTGTTGTGATCATGTGTGTTACATCCTATTGTTTTGTTTGAGAAACTCTGATGTGGCATCTCCTTATTGGAGGGTGTAAATATAGGGTTTTACACACCATCCTTATTAAATTTATTCTCTTGTTTAAAATCTAAGGTTTAAGTTCTAGAATATCACAGAACTAACCATTTTCTTACCTAATTTAAATTAAGATTCTGATACTTTCAGTTCTCTATTTTATAGTTTAAAAAACTTTGAGAAAATGGCGTTGGTGGGAGGAACTCTCCGGCAATTTCTTCAACCTCTCTCCGTCTATAGCAGCTTCACCTGCGGTTTCTTTTTTTCTTTTTTTTTGCTTTAGAATAGGTATGGAATAGGGTCTTTAATGGGATTGTAATCATGTGTGGGAGTTCCTATTCTTTTATTTGAAACAATCTGATTTGGGCTATGTGGTGTTATTTCATTGGAGGGTATAAGAGAATTCCCAACGGAACAAAATTTTGGCCAAAATTTAGCAAAGGGCTACTTTTTCTATTTTACCTCTTCACTTTTAATTGCACCCCCATCCGATAATCTATTTCTTATTATTCTATTAAAATATCATTTTTACTCTATTTTTTTAATTATTTATATTTCTCTTCTCTCTCTTCCTTTTCTCTCAATTTTCTAGAGCTTCCTGCCATTTTTCTAAAAAGACAAAAGCTCCGGCCATGGTTTTGATCTCCAAATTATCCACTGCCAAAATATGAACTCTCATTGTAAAATCTTCTTCTGTTGCAGCCGAATTTTTCAAACACACGTTCTCGCCTCCAAACGACAATTCCACTTGGACGTGCCGAACCTGGGTCGTTTCCGGTGGCGGTGCAAATTTGAAATTTCCTGGTGGTCCAGTCCGAGATTTGAAACTGGAGTCCGGGAGCGAAAGACGGCGTTCCAAATTCCGTTTGCTTGTCGAAAGTTGTGAGGAAGAGAGAGTCTTCACTGATTGTGACTAGAAAAACGTGAGTAAAAATTACCAAAAACTTTTGGTAATCGTGACTAGAGAAATAAAATTTACATGAATCAAAGACTAGAGAAATAAAATTTACATGAATCAAAGACCATACGAGACTCGTTTTCTCATCCCCATAAACCCAAAAATCCACAATAGACCAATTACAAGAGCGAGATATTGGAGTTTTGCAGTAAGCCATTGGAAAGGTGCTTTGGTGGAGGAGGGGGTGAAGATGGGCTTTTGTGGCACATGGACTTGAAGCCCAAGAATTAGGGGACTAATCGACACCATGGACATGAGTTCACCTCTCCTTCTGCCACCTACATTGGGGTCTACAATGGCCACTGAAACTTCTCGCTTCATCACCTTGGGTAATGATTCTAAATTCCTAAACAACTAAACCCTATATGCACGAGACCAGCACCGCCCTCATCCACCATTTACAGAGACCACCACCATCCTTATTTTTGGTGGCCACCATCACGATCAAGCTGTATTTTTCGGTGCTTCAGTCTTCAACCACCACGATACACACATTGGTTCGGCCGCATGGGTTCTTCGCTCCAGCTAAAGCATTCACCATGGAAGACTCTAAAAACCAAAGCAAAGCTACTAAAGCTTTCTCAATTGAAGACTCCAGATGACTACTATGGAGAATGGGGCTTGAGAAAGAAAATGCCTGGTAGATTCAGATTAGGAAAAAAAGCAATTTACAATGTGTATGATTGAATGTGATCGAACAACTAGGATTTGGAGGGGAGTGTAGTGGGATTTGGATGGGTAGAAATTAGCATTTTGTAGGTGACACCAGCTGAAAATGGACCCACGGGTCAAGAGATAATAACATGACTAACCCAATACGGTTAATTAAATAGATTATCCACATATATTATTTGAAAAAGTCACAAGACTCATTAAAAAAGTCATGTTACTAAAAGTACACGTAGATAGTCTATTTACTTGCCACGTAGTGGATTGAAGGTAAATTATTTCCACTTTTAAATTAATGCCAATTTAGATGGTAGAGGGGGACATTGTAGCAATTCTCTCAAATTAGGGTTTAAATTGAGTACTTTTAAAGTTTAGGGAAAACATTGTAAATTAGGTGAAAGATTAACGTGAACAAGTGTAATTTTCCCTAGAACTTATAAAGGACAAAATGAGCGCATTGGGTTTGTCGATAACCTCACGGGGGGTGGAATGTGATATTAAAGAGAAGTGGCCAAGCAGGTATTCACACTATTGAATTTTGCATAGAGTTGACATAAATCATTGGGATTATAATCAAAATGATGATCAAAATTATATCTGAAACCAAAAATATAGATTGGGCAGTTTAGTTATGTATAGGAAAGGTCTTACACACCCCTACGACATACGTCAAACGACGACTACTTCATTTTGACAATATTGTGCCACGGCGCCTTGAATGTATCAAAAGTGATATTAGATGAGATGACCATAGTGGTTCATGTTAGAGATCTATATTAATCCATGAGGCCTAAACTTAGAGTAGGAAAACTTATTCCTAGTTAGTTTAGGACTAGTATGGGTTTTTCTAGTACAGTAAACCCTATATTGGGTTCATTATAACACAGAAAGAAAATTTTATAGTAAAAATGTAGCGGTCAAAGACCTTTCGTGAACATAGGTCCTAGTGACTGAACAACGTTAAAAAATTTTCTTCCACTCATTCTTTTATATTTCTATCACTCAATAACTAAACACCTTTAACATGGTATCAACATTCACCTCGTTATTGGGTGTATTAGGGATTTGGGATTGTGAGGTTTGTGAATGTTTATGTGGTATGTGAGTTTGTGCTTATGTTTGTGAGATTTGGTTGAGATTAGTTGTAATCCTTATCGTTAATAGTAGATTTTGGTTTCCATTACCCGTGGATATAGGCTTGGAGTTGACCGAACCACATTAAATATTGTTGTCTTGTATGGATGTGTTATTTTATTGGTCATGTGAATGCACTTCCACTATCCCAACTCTGGTTATTGTTCCTTTCTCTTTCATTTTTTGTCCTCCTCTCTCCATTCACCTCGTTATTGGGTGTATTGGGGATTTGGGATTGTGAGGTTTGTGAATGTTTGTGTGAGTATGTGAGTTTGAGTTTATGTTTGTGAGATTTGGTTGAGAGTAGTTGTAATCCTTATCGTTGAAAGTAGATTTTGGTTGGCATTGCTTGTGAATGTAGGCTTGAAGTTGACCGAATCACGTTAAATATTATTGTTTGGTATGGATGTATTATTTTATTGTTCGTGTGAATGCACTTCCACTATCCCAACTCTGGTTACACCTTGTTCCAGCAATTCAGAAACATAATGGGGGGTTTGACACAATCTTGCAAACAATGGTGGGGGGTTTCTCTGTGCCATTTTTTGTCTTCTTTTTAGAAATTTAGGCCTGTTTTTTGAGTGAGTGAAAATACACAAAATCTCCAACAAAATTGAAGTCAATATTGAAGACAAAGACGAACTCTTTATTGGGACAGATGTACCGGTTGGCCACCAGATCTGAGCAGGTTTGGGAGCGCCAGCCAAGGGCTTGTGAGCTCCGTTTCCTGTAAATGTTTGTGTGTCTTCATCATCAAGCCCATGGGTCCACGCAGATGTGAGTTGAAGATGAGTTTATGGTTGAGACCCACGAGTCCACGCCTCCACAGTCCGATCCGAGCCGTTGAAAAGCTTCTCCACTTTGACCGGATTGAGCTGTGAGTATTCTCATGGTGAGGTGGGGGTTTTGTGATGCCCATGTACTGAAACCAGCTTGTTAAAGATTGAAAGTCAATATGTTCGGAGCTTTCTTCGGCGCAGCAACTAATTTCTTCATCTTCGGCTTTACCGGAGCAGCGGCGACTGGTGATTTCTTGACCGTAGCGGAGCGAGTGGAGGAGATAGGTTACAGAAGATTAAGAAAAAGAAAGAAAAAAAATCTGGGGAGGAATAAGAACGAGGAGAGAGAAAAGAAAAAATGGATGAAAAATAGAAAAAGAAAAAATAATAAAAATAATTACTGGTTTAATTAAATTATTTTTTATTATTTTTAAATGGAATTTCCGTTTGCCACGTTAATTTTTAACGGAGTTGACAAGGGTAAAATTGATAACGTTAAAAACACAGGGACCCAATATTTTTAAAACACAAGGACCAAATTGAAAACACCCCCTAAATATAGGGACCAAAAGTTATTTCTGTAAATATTATTGTGGATGTGTTATTTTATTGTTGAATGCATTCCACTATCCCAACTCTAGTGTTCCTTTCTCTTTCATTTTTTGTCTTCCTCTCTCCATTCACCTCGTGCTTGTGAGTTTGAGTTTATGTTTGTGAGATCTTGTTGAGAGTAGTTGTAATTCACTATAGTAGATTTTGGTTGGTGTTGCCTGGATATAGGCAGTTGAAACCACGTTAAATATTGTTGTTTTATATGGATGTGTTATTTTATTGGTCAGTGAATGCACTTCCATAGCTTCATTTTTTGTTTTTCTCTCTCCATTCACCTCGTTATAAGGTGTATTGGGGATTTGGGATTGTGAGGTTTGTGAATGTTTATGTGAGTATGTGAGTATGTGAGTTTGAGTTTATGTTTGTGAGATTTGGTTTAGAGTACTTGTAATCCTTGTCGTTGATAGTAGATTTTGGTTGGCGTTGCCCGTGGATGTAGGCTTGGAGTTGATCGAACCACGTTAAATATTTTTGTCTTGTATGAATGTGTTATTTTATTGGTCATGTGAATGCACTTCCACTATCCCAACTCTGGTTATTTTTCCTTTCTCTTTCATTTTTTGTCTTCCTCTCTCCATTCACCTCGATTGGGTGTATTGGGGATTTGGGATTGTGAGGTTTGTAAATGTTTGTGTGAGTATGTGAGTTTGAGTTTATGCTTGTGAGATTTGGTTGAGAGTAGTTGTAATCAAAAAATGAGTGCTGCTCATGGAGAGGCTTGAAAACCGAACCACGAAATATTATTGTCAATAATTTTATTGTTCTAATGACTTCCACTATCCCAACTCTGTTATTGTTCCTTTCTCTTTCATTTTTTGTGTAGATTGGGGAACTTGGAGATTTGGTTGAGATGGTTGTAATCTTTATCGTTAATAATAGATTTTGGTTGGCATTGCTCGTGGATGTAGGCTCGGAATTTATTAAACCACGTTAAATATTGTTGTCTTGTATGGATGTGTTATTTTATTGTTCATGTGAATGTGCTTCCACTATCCTCAAATCACAATAGCTTCAATGGCCCTTATGGTGGAACCTTAAAGAGGTGAATAGAGAGAGGAAGACAAAAAATGAAAGAGAAAGGAACAATAACTAAGAGTGGTGTAGAAACGGTAGATTAGTTATCTACAATGTGTTTATTATTGAACTGAAATCATTTAAGCATCTATTTGATACCAGCTTTTTCTTTTAGCGTTTTAGCTTATATGCTTAAGTACAGTTTTTTAAAGTCAAATATTTTTAGGTATAACTATATTTTAACAACTTTTAGCAAAAAAAGTAAATAAATTTTCAACAAAAAACTGAGCATAAAAATAAGAGCACTTGTAAAATCAACTTAAATTAATAAAATAGTTCTTTCTCATTATGGTTTACTCTTGGATTAGATATTCTAAACCGCATGGTCCGCATACAAGACTGCAACACAATACATCGTTGGAAACAATTGTGGCGTGGGCTCGAATTGCAATTATTAACAACATATGAAAATTTTGCCTAAATTTAAGAATAAAAAAGATAAAGAAGAACTACAGAGGATAATAGTGGACCCATCTGTGGAACATATCATAACATTCTTTGCGTTTGTACTCTGGTGGCGAGTGTCCAGATCCCTACACAAATTAAAAAACAAAACATATAAGTTTTTCCCCTTTTAGTTTAATTAATAATCTAGACCAATGAAAATTTAAGATTTTTTTTCTTGCCTTTATAGTTGCGTATGTCAAGCGGTATCCGTCATCTGTATATCTCCTTGTGTACCTAGACGATAATGCTCATTATTAGATATATAAAAAAAATTATAAGCTAAGAAAAAATATTGCTAATTTTGATATATTAAAAACTCACCCCGCAACTTGACCATCTACAAACCAGGGTCGCCAATCAGTGTCAAGTGTTAGGTCTAAATAATTTATCCATTGTTCAATACCGTTATGAGGAATAACCATGTCATGATCACCACTGCAAGGGAGAGCAAAATTTTTAATTCTCAGGCACATAGAATTGGTACCAATCTTATAATGTTACTGTAATTTTAAGCGATACTTAAGTTTGGTTTACTTTGTAAGTACTAGAGTTAAAAACAAAAACAAAAAATATTTTAATATAATGCTATTTTCATTTTTATTTTTATTTTTTATGACATTGGTATAGAGGTTTTATCCCAACTAATCATACGAGCGTGTGTAGTCCTCTTGTTCCACACAAGCCAGATAACTATTAGGAGTAATGGTTTTGAGTGACCCTAAAGGGATTCGTTGTAATGGGGATTCGAATACGTAACTTACACTTCTTTAATTAGGTGTATATTATTACCATAGGATTAATATAACATTGTTTTAATTTCAAATAGTCACCCACCCAACGTGTATTAATTAAAAAAGTTTTAATTAATGCATTTCTCTTTAAATATATATGTTTTTTTTTTGGGTACAAGTTATAACTTATAACCAATAATTAATTCAAAACAATTACTTAGAGCAGAGAAATTCCAGATAGGAACCTGAAAACCAAGACTTGCAAGCCTGAAGCGGTAAGATTTTTATGATAGGGGACAGCATCATCGGTGTCCACTGTGTACTCCAAGGTCACGTTGCACCTAAAGAATTCTTTGACAATTCCCTGTTTTCACAACACAAATACCTTAACACACGAGTTTATATTAAACCAATTACAATGTATTGTACTTAGTCTCTAGAAGCACCTACCGGTCTAACATTAAGAGCATCTTGGACACTTTTATAATTTCCCCATATGTCAGAGAGCAAATAATCAAAATTCTGTCAAAATAAAGTAGCAAAGAAATAAAATTAGTTGCACCAAAAGTGAGAGATGTATAACAAGTGCATGAGAGAAAGAGAGAGATTTACTTTGCACCAAAAGTCACCAACTCTGGGCGATGGTAGAATGAAATTGTTTAACTTTTCTCTTAGTGATCTTCGAGCCCTTTCTTCTTTTGCTTTCGGTGACAAGAAAGAACAAGTCGGTTCCAATATATTTTGTGAACTTATTAGCTCTACACACTGAATATTCAAATTAATGATCATTCATTCATGCTGGCCAAAGAATTGAGAAAAAAAAAAAAAATGTTTTTAGTACAAAAACTTATAATCCACAAACCTCGGTTATTGTTGAAAGTGCCTCTGTACAGTTTGCATTGGTTGGATCAGCGTAATTCCCATGGCAACTAGTTTTGGCTGACTGAAATAGAACGAAATAAACATGAAATTGGAACCAATGCCAATTTTAGATGTACAAGTTATTTATCAAAAGGTTTTCTAATTACCTTATACATGACATCCGATATCAAAGCCATCCGGTGTGCATATGTTACTTTTGCGTTTGTTTCGAGATCTGTATTTGTATGTGGGCATCCAAGCGAGAATCCCTGATATTATTTTAAGGAATGTTATATGCACTGAAGTACCATTGATAAGAAAATAATAATAATAATTGAAGTCATTCAACTCCTATGGTTAGATCATGTACTTTGAGATTCACAAGAGGCACAATTCCTGCTTCGTTTCCTGCAAGTCAATAAAAAATCAAACCAAGTTTTGAGTATATGATTCATAATGAGTTTACTAGAGTCTTGGTGTCAATGAGGTAATCTTTATTGGATGTGCAGTCTATATATCTATGTTTGAGTCATTCTAAGGACACAACAAATTCTCACAACATTTTCACAATAAGATGAGGTGTCAATTCACCACAACTCATAACAAGATTCTTGTGAAAATGTTGTATGATTTTACTATAACTTTCTCATGTAATTTACCGTTTATGATGTCTTGAGCTAGAATTGGAGTAATAATTCCTGCATATGAATCGCTTCCAAGATAGACTGGATTGGTGGCGAAATCTGGGTGTATGCTCAACCACTGCAACATTGATAAACAAATATTAAATTAAACAAATAATGAGTAATATAAATATACATTTTCTTAGTATCACTTTAATTGTTCGAGTAATTATATAATACTTCAAGAGTATAACGACATGATATTTCATCTTCTCAAATAATAATGTGTCTCATTAATTAAATTCACGATGAAATCTACTACTTATATACTTATATGAAATGAGGGAATTGTTGGGGAGATAACACCTTGTCACCTTGGGGAGCCTACGAAAGGGACCTTCATAACTTTAACATTTTTACTCTTTATTCATGTGAGACTTCCATGCTCTAACTAAGAAAGGAACCCGTCCCCGCTCCATCTACAAAAGGGACCTTCATAAGGTTGCCACATTTGCTGCAACACCATGGGCTTTGATACCATTTGTTGAGGAAATACCACATTGGAGAGTCTTTAATTAAGACATTAATATTACATATAGAGACACATTTTACCTAAAAGTTTAAGCCTATGAGTTTAGGCTCAGTTATATTATATTAATTTCTTAACATCTTTACTATTTTTCCATGTGGGACTTCCACTCGTATATACCCAACAAGAAAACTAAGTACTTAATAATTTTTCCAATTGTTCATGATTTCAAGGGGACTTTTTAATTATTTCATGTAATAAAGTTGCTCTTTGAGAGTAAGGTTTCATCCTCTTACATGAATAATAGGTCCTACTATTAATTTAATTAGTCAAATCCACTATTATGTAAAATAAAGAAGCATTGTTAACGTAATACTAAATAACTACTCTTCAGTTAGGACAGAGTTTACCTCTAATCCGGTTTGGAGGAATCCTCATTCAACCCACTACGTGGCAAGCAAATAGATTATACACATGTGTATTTTAAAAAATCACATGACTCATTAAAAATATCATGTGACTAAAAGTATACGTGGATGGTTTATTTACTTGCCACGTAGTAAACTATTTCCCTTCAGTTATACACTCCAAAGTATTTCCAACATAGCACAGAATAGGGAACTAATATCCTTTAGATGAATTTACCAATAAGCAATTTAATTTTTTTATTCATCAATTAAACTCACATTTCTTAGAAACGCATCTGCCTGTGCCGCATATTGAGTGTCTGTTGTGTTCCAAGCTTCTTGCGTCGTTGCATATGAAAAGCCAGCACCCACAGGTCCATCCAAAAATATTATGCTGGCAGTCTGGATAAGAATTATCATTATCAGGTAACAAAAGTATGACAAGGCAAAAAAGTTGTACGGAAAATTTGACTAGACAAACCAAAAATGAAAAAATGCAACAGTGCTAAATTTTGTACCTCTGTCCATGAGTTTTGTTCATATATCAATGTTGGTAAGCCCCCAGTGTAATCAGTGATGTTGAATTTTAATGGACCTACAGGCGAACATAAAAGTCATCAAGGTTAGAACTTAGAACCATAACAAATCAAGGCCATTTGCTTACTGCTAGCGTCGAACAAAGTACTACATGAACAAAATCCTCAATATTCCTTTATATACTTTGTCAACTAAATATGGTGTGCCATTTTTTTTCTTTTTTTCTTTTTATACTTGGATTATTTTATAGAGAAAAAAAAAAGATGTGATATGCTACATTGAACAAAGGATTTATTAATTCATTATTTAGGAAAACAAATTTAATTAAATTTTAATATATATTAAAACAGGGGTATAACAGTGTAATGACTTTATCTTGCTGAGCATACTTAAAAAGTCTCCAATTGAATCTTGGATGGTACCTTAATAACCAGTCCAACTAAAAGTCCAACCCTTTTTTGTCTTCAAATGGAATTTGCAACTGACACTTTTTCGTGTTTCCAATAAAAACATCTATTTTCAAATTCTCCATCTTGAATTATGGAATTATCAAAAAAAATGGGATTGGCATTTGGCACAGAGCAACATCTTAGTTAACCTAAAGAAAATCCCTTCTAAACCTAACTCATATATTCACCCCTACACATGTGCATGTATGAATGATCACTTGGTATGCTGTGGTATTTATGTTCACTGACAAAAAGAAAAACATAAATCCTAAAAGTCTAAATTCACTGATCACTACATTAACCACATCAATTGCTGTATGTCTAGATGTAACAGGAGGAAAAAGAAGAAAGTCATACCAATCTGGTATAAAAATCCATTTAAACCAGAACAACCAGGGCCTCCATTCATGTAGAGTAGAAGAGGATCAGCTCTTGGATTCCCTTCCGACTCAACGAAATAGTAGAAGAACTCCACATTGCCCACAGTTATGTATCTGTATAGAAAAACCCATCAACATAAATCTCCAGTCAATTAATCCCTACTAGGATTAACTCAAATGCTACATTATATACAAGAGCAAAGAAAAGAAAAGTAACACATACCCAGTTTCAAGTGTAAAGGGTAATTCACCGGAGAAGCCTGGAAGAGTCTTGACAATCCACTGAGAGAATGCAGTGCTTGATACAAGCATTAGAAGCAGAAAATGCAAGTATCCTGAACTTGGTTTGGAAGCCATTGCTAAGAGGCCTATTGGTCCAGCTGATCAGTCCCCAGCTATAATATACAATAACAAGGCTTCAAACTTTACTTGGTAATAAGCTTTGAGTGTTGGTTCTTTGATACTAAAAATTTTAGGTATAGAAAGTTAGGAGAACGATATGCGGGTTTAAATGAAATGTTAGGTGAAATGTTGTCAGCTCTGAGATTCACTAGTACTAACATAGTAAGACTGGCCTAGTATAAGACCATTCTTCTCTATCTGCTAGTTATCCCAACATTGAAATGACAGTATACTATATTTAAGTCTTCTTCAATTAACAAAAGAGAATCACGTTTTGCCTCTTCAATTCAAATATTTTTATATATAATTTTGAAAGTTTAGACCAAAGAATCTATATTTGGCCACTTCAAAGTTTAAACTAGTCCTCCCAAATTGTAAGTTGGTCAAAAGAACCCATTTATCTAATTAAAAAATAAATAAATAATTGACCACCCAATTCATATTTGTGTTTGGTATGACATTTTGATTATTTACTGTTTAGAATCCAAAGTTAAAAGTTTGGAAATTTGAGATTTGGGTCTCGTCGCTTGCTATATTGTTTGGCTCCACCTAAAGGATAAAAGATTGTATGAGTTTTTTGTTTTTTTTACTTGGCAACAATATAAATTGGTTTTTAACTAAAAGAATATTGAACATATAATGAGATAACAAATACTTATAAATTGTTGGGTATAAATATGGAAATTATACTTATAAAAAATTGTGAAAAATTGTAGACAACCGTAGAGACTTATAGAAAATTTGTAGAAATTGTCGAACTTTTATAGAGAGATTTTGGGGAAATTGTATACTAGGTATATATTTTTTATTTTATTCCGTACAAAATTATCTTATTAAAAATATGCTTTTTGTTTCGATGTATAGAATCAGCTCTACCTGATTCCTTTTACGATAGGGTGATTAATTTTTTTTTTAAATTTCCAATTCCATAATATATTAATAATTATTATTATTTAATGAAAAAGCAAAAATTCTCAAGTGACAATGAAATACGTTTTGCACTCAACGTAGTTTGTTTTTAATAAACAATTTAGCGTAATACCAAATATTATTTCTCAATAGTATATTCTGTCAAAATTCATTCCGTGTGAAATTTAAAATCTACATACCCTAAATAAAGGTTCAAAACATAGCATTTCCACTTCTATATATAACATGCTTGAATTTTTATTTTTATTTTGATAAAATATAACATTATTGAATGAGAATATTAAATCGAAACTATTATTGAATTAGATAGAGTCGCCATTGTCTAACATTTCTTGTCAGTTGTCACAGTCTCACAGAAATGTATCATATTTTCATAAATGGTCAATTAGAACTTTTGGTGCACCTAAGTTTTTGAAAGTCAACGCTATGATTTTACAACGATTTTATACTTGGACAGTTTTTTTTTGCTCAGTTATACTTGGACAGTTTTTTTTTTTTTTTTTTGATTTGAAGATAGAGAATCTTTATTGAAGAAATGCTAGCTCTATGATCTCTCAACAAAGTTTTGGATAAGAGGAATGCTAGCGCTATGATCTCTCAACAAACGGTTTAACGCCGCTTAACGTTCAACAGTCGTTATGGAGAAATGCTAGCGCTACCTCTACGGGGAGGTAAGGACAAAATACTCCCCTATATTTTAGTAAATATATACAGATTTTCCTGTATTTTAAAAATTATTCAAATGTCTTGTATGTTACATACGTGACAATAATTTTGCTATTTTAATCAAATAAATATATATATATATATATATATATATATATATATTTTTATTCTGCGGTGCCTCCATTACTTGCGTGCAACTTGACTACATTTTTTTAATTAAAATATCTACAATATAAATTTTGCTATTATAAAATTAGATAAGCTATATATCTACATCTATATATGTATAATACTATAAAATGAAGCCTTTTTTTTTCATTGAGTTCTCTTAATGTTGTCATATAATTTTCAAATGACAGAATTTTCTTCCAAATCCAGTTTGGAGGAAAGTATCTACAACCTACTATGTGACAAGTTAAATAACCATTCACATATACTTTGTAGTCACATGACTTACTTAATAGTTGTTGTAACATTTTAATATTAATTTGAAATAATATTAATTTAAATTGAAAAAAATTAAATGTGAAGATATGAGAGTTTCATGTGGTTAATGAGTTTAAAGTGAGGAGTTAGTGTTTTGAAAAAAACTGAATCCCACATTGATAAGGGGAGAGAAAAATTATATATTTATAAGTCCATGTAACTATTGTGTTAATGTATCCAAATACATTCTGAAAAATATTCACCTAGCCATTAGTGAGTTAATGGTCACGTTTTTGTTAAGAAAAAAATCTGTCATTGACCATTGGTGAGTTGTCATATTTATACACGTATTTAAGGAAATAATATTCAGACATTGACTCACTAAATGGGCTAGTTGTTGGACTCATTAACTCTCTCTATAACTTCTCATCTGACTCATTAACACATATAACTCCAGCCCATCTAATTAAAATGTCACCTAATAATATTTGAAACCCAACATCAGATTAATTGGAGACTAATTTCAGGCCACATCAGATTATTTGGGATTAAATTCGGGAGGTCCAATGAGCCTATAAAGAGACTCCATAAGTATCAATCACAACACACAACAACACACAAAAATATAAGCACATATTGAGAGAATTTCAGGCAAAGAAAAAGTGTTATTCTAATGGAGCTTTGGGCTCACCCACTTGTGCAGAGTTGGGTCTGAGGCCAAACAACTATTGTTAGGGCTGTTGTATCCTGGAGTGGCCAAGTCAAGAGAATGGTCTACTGCACCAGGTCTTATTGGCTAACTACCCTTTTCGCTGCTGTTCTTGTTTGTATCTTTGGACCGTCTACTGGCATGGTGCTACTTGCCTCTATCGAGGAGAGAGACTTCAACTAAATTGGTTCTTTTGGATCCAATCCCATTGCCTAAACAAGTATGTAATGTCAATACATAGTTATAAATCGGGAATGACATAGCTTATAAAATGAGCTATGTTACCGTGTACATTTATTTTACAATAATAATGATGTAATCATTACCCAACTCTACTATTATAGAAGGGACATAAATAACCATCCCAAATTTAAACTACAATAAATGGGGAGAACAATTCAAATATTATCAAATAAAATTGTACCAATAATCCTGTTACACACTCTTGAAATGTCCATAAGCTTACAATAGGTAACTCTATATAATAAAAGAAAAATACTAAGGTATTGGAAAGCACTCTTGTAGTCCATGTGATAAACGTGTAGGCTACAATGCCTATAATTAAATTATCCCAACCTTATGAATTAATAAGGAATAAAAACTATGACACCTAGAGTAATATAATGGATATAGTGACTCCACTTATTCCAATGAATAATAAGAAAACAATGTAAGGGAAAAGTGTAAGCATCATTGATGGACCTTCCTATATTATTGTTAACAGATAGATTTTTTTTTCCCCGTCTTATTGGCTCGTACTATCTTTCTCTGTCGATTTGCTTCGGTTTTTTTTTTTTTTTTTTTTTTTTTTTTTTTTTTTTTTTTTTTTGTCATGTTAAAACACGAAAAGTCATATAGTTCTCCTCCTAGGTGTTCTGAAGGGATATCGAAGAGTCCTTGGTGTTTGAAGGGGTTATTGGGGACTCGTTGGTGTGCGGAAGGGTTATTGAGGACTCCTTGGTGTGCGAAAGGGGCATTGGGGACCATACCTGCATTACCCTTCGCTATTTCTTGCAAGATGTCTAACTTAAGTGTTATAAATAGCTCGGTAATCATTGAAGCAACTCTTTTATGCATGGTTTCAAATTCCCCCTCGTAGTTGTCACGAGGCCAGTAAAGGCAATCAACTCAAGCTTCATAGATTTAACGTCTTCTCTCAACTCTTCAAATATGATGCTGTTATCTTTGTTGTGAATAATGGTTGAGTGTTGTTCTACTTTAGACCATGCATTTAATCGATGGCAATGCAACATGAGATTATGCGAATGACACAATAATACAGTTCCAGTGGTAATGTTGTGTATAAGTGAGACAATGCAATAACACTCTTCTTCTTCTCCTCCTTCTTCGTCATTTTCTCATTCTTCACAAGGTGGGTGGTCATTGTCTCTGCCAAGCAACTACACGAGTGATAACATGCATCATATTTCGAATAACTTCAAAATAATGAGTTAAAAATGTAGCTTAATTATGCATGAAATACACCAGATAATAATCAATTCGTATGACATACCAATCAAGTGGAAGATGCAAGAAAGTTTTACATATGCATTCTTGTACCCATCAAGCTTCTTCAGATGGCGTTGTAGTAACTTAACCCTTCGCTTTGTCCACATACTTAGCCGAATGGGTGGACGTTATGACAACGGAAGTACATACAAGCCAACACCACTTTTTCGTATCTGCCGACAACAAAATATGGATGCTTAGGATAGTAATGAAATAGAAATTGAAGGATAAAAAACTATAGGTAGGACATGAATATTTATACCTGCAGAAAATATATACAACCACATATATAAGCCTTATTACTATGCGGCTTATACACTATCACAACATCTTACAACTTATTGAACACAAACAATGCCGAATTATACCCGCTAACCTGGTCAATGTCTTTTACGACATGTAGATAACCCATATGAATGTTCAAACTGGTCATTGGGTAAAAAACTGTGGCTAGTAAGAACAACACTAATTTCTCCTTAAATCCAACATCAACTACCCCATCCTTGGCACCTAATGCGCACTCTAGACAGCCCAACATTACAGTTTCTGTCCCACGAAAACCGTGCTTCTCACATAACAACTTTATGTCCTTCTAGACGTCTTCTCTCAACTCAAATGATGCCCTTATCTTTGTTGTGTATGATGGTTGAGTGTTCTATTTTAGACCCTGCATTTAATCAATGACACTGCAACATGGGATTATGCGGATGACACAATGATGCAGTTCTAGTGGTAATTTTGTGTATAAATGAGACAATGCAATAACACTCTTCTTCTTCTCCTCCTTCTTCGCTATTTTCTCATTCTTCACAAGGTGGGTGGTCATCGTCTCTGCCAAGCAGCTATACGAGTGATAACATGCATCATATTTCGAGTAACTTCAAAATAATGCGTTAAAAATGTAACTTAATTATGTATGAAATACACCAGATAATAATTAATTCATATGACATACCAATCAAACAGAAGATGCAAGAAAGTTTTACATATGCATTCTTGTATCTATTATGCTTCTTCAGATGGCATTGTAGTAACTTAACCCTTCGCTTTGTTAACATACTTAGCCGAATGGGTGGACGTTATGACAACAGAAGTACATACAAGCAAACCACCACTTTTTCGTATCTGCCGACAACAAAATATGGATGCTTAGGACAGTAATGAAATAAAAATTGAAGGATAAAAAACTATAGGTAAGACATGAATATTTATACCTGCAGAAAATATATACAACCACATATATAAGTCTTATTACTATGCAGCTTATACACTATCACAACATCTTGCAACTTGTTGAACACAAACAATGCCCAATTATACCCGCTGACCCGGTCAATGTCTTTTACGACATGTAGATAACCCATATGAATGTTTAAACTGGTCTTTGGGTAGAAAACTGTGGCTAGTATGAACAACACTAACTTTTTCTTAAATCCAGCATCAACTACCCCATCCTTGGCACCTAGTGCGCACTCTAGACTACCCAACATTACAGTTTCTATCCCATGGAAACCATGCTTCTCACATAACAACTTTATATCCTTCAATTCCTCTTCATAGGTAATTAGTGGACCAGATGTACACAATCCTAAAATGCATCCTACTTGTTCTAGGGTGAGGAGTACAGAGTGACTGTTTAAGTCTAAAACAAACTTTGAGACCTTAATTTTATCAAGAATAAATAGACACAATTGTTAATATAACTTCCCACACCTGGTATTCAGCCAAGAAGCAAATCCTAAATATCGAATTGTTTCTTTCTTCGCCTCATCAAATTTTGCAAACAGTCTTCGTACTCGATCTAGCGCACATCTGCTGTTTAACACCCTAGGCTGTTAAAAAGAAATATGATATGAATGTTTGTAAATGAATCATCCATAATTTTAAATTGAATTAATCTATAGATATACATTACATTAACCATAACAACTTAAGTACTACACGTACATACAAATCATTTCTACTTCATCTTTTTCTTGATTTGCTAACGATTTTTCCAGTTGCTGTTGGTACATCACAAAATGTTTTCTTGCTTGCTCCATGAATGTAGCTTTTTCCTTCGTGGGCATCACATTGAAGTGTACATCATGTATCAAATTGAATTCATATATCATTCCCATGACAAGAAGAAATTCTTAATTATAACATGAAAATAATATTTACCTTATTCTTTGTTTTTTATTTCAACAATTCGTGCCTTCGAGCTTGAATTGCTTGTTTGCTGCCATTGAAGCATGAACCCCAATATTTTCAATGAATGAGTTATATATGCAATGAACTAATAAAAAAACATGGTACAAATCGATTGAAAACATCAAACATTGAAAAACATTCGATCCTATGTTAACAACATACTTCACATTCCTAAATATAAGTTGTTATATAAACAACATTTTAACGAATGCTCTATTCCAACAAAATCCTAATAATCAACTAAGTAAGACGTGTATGTGCAACACCCAATTGAAGTCCTCGACAAAAATATATTAAACCAAACAATAAACTATCAATTTTTAACCACAAAAATAAACAACAATCTGAGTAGGTGTAGGATCTTACTAATAAAGTATATATCCATTGAGTGGATTTTTTACCTTGAAATTGTCACCTACAACAATGACGTCAGGGTCGCGTTCCTCTTCATGATGCTCTTTGGAATCATGTTTCTTCTTAGGGGTTGTACTTGCATCATCGTCATCATTCTTTGTGGGTCCACGTTTCTTCGTTATTGGCTGGGTCATATCATCTATTGATCTAGGTTGCACATAAGTCCCAGCATGGGGTAAGAAAACACACACTTTTTTCTCTATTGAGAAGTTCATTACCACGATGGTTGGTGCAACCATGGTATCCAATGGCTCTCCGCCTCCAATTTGGTCTTGGTCTAAACTGTTTGTCCGTGTATTCTCTATTACTGCTAAATCATAAACTCTGTTATCACATATTGTTTTATTTTGTACAGGTTTGATGTATTTTAATGTAGAAATTATGAACGAATACAATGAAATTATGTTATGGTGTGTTATAATCCGTTAAGACAGTTGTACATTTGGTGAAATAACACAAATATCAATTGTAGTAATGTACGTATCAATCTACAAATAATACAAATATTACTCCCCCAACATCAAATTATAGGGCCTACTATGACAATTCACACCACAAACAATCTAACATGTGTATTTACGTAAGGCAAAAATGCACTTTTACTTCTTATATTTTGGGAGTGTTTTCATTTTGATCCTTATGTTTTATAATGTTTACTTTTGTCCTTGGTTTTTTGAACATATGTTATATTTGATGAGAATGTTTCAAAAAATTAAGAAAAATAAGGTGGGTAAGAACACAAATGAATCTATATCCAAAAATTAACGACTAAAATGAAACATTATAAAACATAGGAACCAAAATGAAAATACCCACAAAATATAATGACCAAAAATGTATTTTTTCCTTTACATAATTCACAAATAATATAATATACTTTTCAAATTATTAATATATTAATCAGATTTTGATTGTATATATTCAACCACTCCAAGAATCTATCATCATATGCAAAAAGTTAAAATAACCTTATCTGAAACAAATTTATTGGTTTGTCTTATATGCTTTACTAAAAAACAAAAAAGGCAATTTCATTCACTTGAAAAAACTCACAAAACACATTAATATTTAAATACCCAAAACCCAACAATGATACAAATACTTTACAAGTTTGTTTGATGTGCTTTAACAAAAACCAATAAGGGACTAGACTTTCACGTGGCTCACTAGGGAACTCCTACATTTCTATCTATACTTTTAGTCAACAAGACAAGACAACTCAATGCAAGATCTATGAATTCAAGGGATACACATCAAACAAACCAAGCAAAATCTATACTAGTCACTCTCCCATAATATACACACTCACTTCCTACTCCAAGAAGTTAGTAAGAGCAACCAGTCACATATCACATATCTAGAATATACCCAATAATGACATTTTCTACAAATGAAGGTAATTTACCTGCTTGTTAGGCCGAAAAAAGGCCTGAAATCAGTGGTGGTGGTCACGCGGTAAAAGGAACTAAAGCGATAATGGGTGGAATCATGTGGACTGCGATGGTATTTAAACAAATACCACTGATCACGGGATTTTTGGGTTTGTGCTGGTCGTGGTTTCTTAAAATTTAGAGGTTTTGTGTTAGTTCACGATGTCATAACCCCATTTTTACCCACCGGGATTTTCTCGGGTGTCGGCACGCAAAACGAGGCAGAGCCCGAACCAAGCCGGTCTGATCCGACGAGGGCTGGTCCGCATCAAATACTCCCAAGAAGAAGGTCCGAGACACATTTCCCAAGGTTTGACCAAGTTTGACTAGGGTTGACCAAGTTTGACTAGGGTTGACCAAAGTTTGACCGAGGTTTGACCGAGCCGTTTCCAGCCCGACTAGGGTCCACCTGCCCAGAAACCCTTGAAATGAAGTTCCGGGATACATTTCCAAGAGTTTGGAGAGCTTTGACCAAATTCGACCAAGTTTGACCAAGGTTGACCAAGTTTGACCAAGGTTTGACCGGACCATTGACCAGACCAAAAACTGGATCGAACTGACCACCCCTTGACCAAGGTATAGAGAATATCAAGAGCTTCGATTCCGTACTTTACGGGTCGAAAACGGACGAGAAACGAGAGAGTTGTGGCCAAAACTGCGAAAAAACGGTCCGACACTTAGCCAAATTTTGGTAAGTGTTGTTGACAAAACAGCCTATTTGGGAGGCAACGTTTGCGCAAAGATTCTCTCCGACCCGCTGCAACTTGGTCCACGAGCCAAGACCCTTAGGCAAGAGGTTCACTTCAGCTACCACACGCAACTTTCGGATCGTCAAGAGCTCCTCCGGTCAAGCCGGAATCTCAGTCAGAAAGATTGACCCCTTGGCATAAGGAACATTCCGACGGCCTCCGTTCGCAGGATCATATCTTGCGAACCCAAGCTCGCCTCTGTGCAAGGCCTGTACCGTTGGAAAAGTAGGTAGCACCAAGCTTTCCGACGATACCAAGATCGTCGAAATCCGACATCGGGAGCTACGTCTACCACGCGCGTGAAAACAGGCCGACGAAATAAGGCTGTTGCTGAAATTTCCGGAATTTTCCCACCGACGTTGCCACGCTTGCGCACAGAGTCTTCCTGACTCGCAACAAGTTGATCTGCGAGCCCGGGCACATTGGAAAGAAGGACACATCATGCACGACGTGGAACTCTCGGATCGCCAAGAATTTATCGGGGTCAAGCCGGAATCCTGATCGGAAAACTGCCCTCAAACGGACCAAAAACACCCCGGTGGCCTCTGCTCGCGGGGCCATATCTCACAAGTCCAAGCTCGGATTTCCCGCAAATCCGGAACCTTGCAAAAATAGGCAGCGCAAGCTTTCCGACGGTACCAAGAACGTCAAAATCCGACATCGGGAGCTAGGTCAAATATGCGCGCGAACTGGGACAAGATTTGAGAGAAAAAACGCGCTGGGAGCAAAACGCATTTTTTCTCCCGGACAGCCGCCTTCGCGCGCAGAGTCTTTCCTGCTCGCAACAAGTTGATCCGCGAGCCCGGGTGCGTTGGAAAGATAATGACTCCAGGCTACGTCGTGGAACTCTCGGTTCGCCGAAAGCATCCCCCGTTTGATCCGGAATCTTCACCGGAAAAGTGCACGAAAACAGCTCCGATACCCCGACTTCCGGGAGCCATAACTCCCTCGTCCGAACTCCGATTCGCGCAAACTTTATATCGTTGGAAAGAGGACGTCGAGAGCTTTCCGACGATATGCCGCATGACCCATTTTGAGTTCCAGGAAGACCTCCAAAACTGCCCTCCGAAAATCGGATCAAAAAGAGGAATACGCGCACGAGAATCGAGGAGGATGCAGACAGCTGTCTCGGGAGGCGTGCACGCGACGGCGCGCCACCAACTCACGCGGACCGCATGCGCCGCGCATCATGGCGCGCCCCGCGTGCACGCCCCCCTATAAATACCGCCTCCCCCCCCCTCATTTGCACACAGTTTTTGCTCGGGCTCTAGGCCTTCTTGAGCGTTAGTTTAGGCAGAAAATAGGGGTTTAGGGGGTTTTAGGAAGGGGTTTTTGGGTAGTTTTAGAGAGAGAGACTCCTCTCTAGGTAATCTCTCTCTCTCTCTAAGCTCTTTCTCTCTCTTCTTTTTCTTTAGGGATTTTGGGGGGTTTTTAGAGTGAGAAGCATCCTATTAGGTGCTTCTCTCTCTAACCTCTCCTCATCTTCCCACTCCTCTCTCTCTCTCTCTCTCTTCTTTACATTCTTTTCATTTATGCTTTACTATTTATTTGCTTTATTGCTTTATTTACATTTCCTTGTCATTTTTATTGCTTTATTTACATTTCCTAGTCATTTATCGCTTTCTTTACATTTCTAGTCATTTATCGCTTTCTTTACATTTCTAGTCATTTATCGCTTTATTTACATTTTATATTTATCGCACTTACTTGTGAATATTTGTTGTGATTATCCCCCCCTCCCCCGGTGTGTTTTAGTACGGCAATATTGAGTGGCTTTGGCGGCTCGCGTAAGTCCTCTAACAAAGGCCGTTGACAACCATGTTAGCCCACGAGGTCTTGACCCGAAAAATACACCGGTTTCCTCGTGTTTTAGTACGGCAAATATTGAGTAGCTTTGGCTCAGTTGCGTAAGACCTCTAACGAGGCCGTAACAACCTTGTTAGCCTACGAGGTATTTGACCCGAAAAATACATCCCCATGTGTTAAATATTGTCATTTATCGCTTTATTTACATTTACTACGTTGTAAATATTATATTGTGAATATTGTCATTTTCCCATTTTTCTTCCTTTGTGATTTGGGCGTGATAATCCCGATTGGT
This sequence comes from Fagus sylvatica, assembly GCA_907173295.1. Lineage (NCBI taxonomy): Eukaryota > Viridiplantae > Streptophyta > Magnoliopsida > Fagales > Fagaceae > Fagus > Fagus sylvatica. The sequence continues at coordinate 11,924,318 of OU015767.1, forward strand.
CGTGGTGGACTATGTAAGACCTCAAAGAGGCATTTAACCACCACGTAATTCCATAGGCATTGGACCCATTAAAAATCCCCCATGTTTAAATATTGTCATTTATCGCTTTATTTACATTTACTACGTTGTAAATATTATATTGTGAATATTGTCATTTTCCCATTTTTTCTTTTACGCGCTTGTGAATATTATTATCCTTTTTTCCCTTTGTGATTTGGGCGTGATAATCCCGATTGGTCGTGGTGGACTATGTAAGACCTCAAAGAGGCATTAACCACACATGTAATTCCATAGGCAATTGGACCCACGAAAATCCCTTTGTAAATTCCATTAATTTATTGCTTCCCGTTATTTAAATTTCTTGCCATTTTTACTACGTTGTTGTAAATATTGTCCATTTATTCATTATTTTGATTTGGGCATGAAAATACCAAACGGTATTGGCGGTTTTAGGTAAGTCTTTCAATAGCACTAAACCCCATGTAAATCCATGAGGCGTTGGACCCGTAAATTGAAAAACCCGTTTTCAAATGATTTTCCTCATTTAAGTCCTATTTGGCGTCGAAGGTTTGGATAAGTCTTTCAATAGCACCAACCCTTCGTGTAAGCCCGAAAAGGCATTGAAACCCCGTTTTCAAATAGATTTTCACCATATAAGTCCTATTTGGCGTCGAAGGTTTGGATAAGTCTTTCAATAGCACCAACCCTTCGTGTAAGCCCGAAAAGGCATTGAAACCCCATTTTCAAATAGATTTTCTCATTTTAAGTCCTATTTGGCGTCGAAGGTTTGGATAAGTCTTTCAATAGCACCAACCCTTCGTGTAAGCCCGAAAAGGCATTGAAACCCCATTTTCAAATAGATTTTCTCATTTAAGTCCTATTTGGCGTCGAAGGTTTGGATAAGTCTTTCAATAGCACCAACCCTTCGTGTAAGCCCGAAAAGGCATTGAAACCCCATTTTCAAATGATTTTCTCATATTAAGTCCTATTTGGCGTCGAAGGTTTGGATAAGTCTTTCAATAGCACCTAACCCTTCGTGTAAGCCCGAAAAGGCATTGAAACCCTTTTTTAGATTGTTTTGTTTATTCATGTAAATCCTATGGTGGTGTCGGGATCCGAGTAAGTCTTTCAATAGCATCGAATCCCGACCCCACGAGGTCTTGACCCTTTCCTTAAAAATTCTTGTGTCATAATAAATTGCACTTTGCATTAAGCATTATATTCATGCCGACCCATATTTGTCATCTTCCATACCATGTTTTGTAATTTATGTGCTGCAAACCATGCCGTGATTACTTGCTTGATTGTTTATTGCTTTGATATAAAAATGTGATTAAAATACACTTTGCCATGAAAACTTTAAAAAGAGTAAACATGGTAATGTGGGCGTTAGAAACGAAGGTATGAGTCCTTTACACGGGGGCGTGGCTGGTACGTGCTTTCGTGTAAGGGATTCTACACGTTCTAACTCCCATAGGATCATGGTCTAAAATTCCCCAAAGTGTGAATTAATCATCCAAAACCCCGCCATTTGACGGACCGCTTTACTCTCTTGGAAATCAAGGGTAAAGAGATCCCGAATATGGCACCAAAAACATTAATTGTTTGTCCCGGCACTAGGTGTTAGGATTTCAAGTATATCCTACCACCGAAATGCCCGGAAATTTAAAAGATACAAAGATAAAAGGGATGGTGAAATAAAGAGTCTAATCAAAACCGAACGAAGTCATATTACGTTTGCCATTTTTGGTATATCGTACGACGGAAATCGGGACATTTGTACATAATAAAAACCAACAAACTTAGGCTTAGCAAATAAAGAAAACATTAGGAAGGAGGTAACCGTTTTCTTAAACGGATGTCGTGGGGTGCCTAACACCTTCCCCACGCATAAGCAAACCCCCGAACCTATCTCTGGTTCAAGACCATTTAGTTGTAGATGTCTAAATAGGGTAAAATCTATTAGACATAGGTGCCCAATCACACCTTAAAATTTCCCATGATTGGTGGCGACTCCAAATTTGTGCTCACACGCACACACGTACACAAGTTCCCACACACACACAACTCGTATCTCGAAACGGAAAAGAGATAGAGGAACACACACAACACTCGCCAAATGGGGGTCGGTATCTAGGAAAATAAAAAGAAAACTTACTTAAAGAAGAAGATTTTCCGCCGGTGTCGACAGCTTGGCGACTCCACTGGGGACTTAGAGGGTTTAAGCCTATAGTCTTTCGGTGTTTTCTTTGCTAAGCATGTGTGTATATATTTGTTGGTATTCATTATTTGATTCATTCTTTATTTCATCTTGTATAGTGTTTTGATTTTAGCATGTCTATATTCTTGTATATAAACTGCGAACATAGGATAGAGATTTATTTTATGCAACACATATTGTATATTGTGCCTTTGTACAAAAAAGTCTTTTCCCTTTTTACTTTCAAAATCATGACATATACACTCATTGGACTTTTGGGTCGAACCCGGACTCAGGTGGGGCTGGGCTGGTAGTACAGGCTCCACCACGAACCCTTTTATATCTAGGACATGGAACACGAGAATCCACCCTTCTCCCTTCACACCCGTGGAGATCGAGGGGGGCGTGCAAGTGCTTCCCCGGTGATCCAATACCCTTTCGACTTCCTTCGGGAGGATGAAACGGGCATGATCATCGGCCCCTTTAGGAAACAGAATTCCAAGCTGTGTCATACCATGTTGCATATAGTAAGCTATAGTGTAGAAAACTTACCTGTGAGGGCTCTGGTAAAAGCCAACCGAGTGAACATCCAACCTAAGATAGGATACCCAAAAATAGGATGTGTCTTTTCAAAATGAGTCAAGGGAAAAGCGTTGTGCTATTTTCCAGGTGGTGATAAAATAATTGGAGCCGACTCAGGTTCTATCTATCTAAACCTTTGTTTGCATGTCATTGTTTGATAAAGGGATAGGATAACCACGTTGTCCATACCCGTTGCAAACCACTCAAACCCAAAGAGTTCCAAACTCTACATGGGATGTATAGAGTCGTGTCGTATCCAACCAAAAGTACGACCCTCACATTAACCGACATCGGTTCCCAAAAATCTTTCAAAAATGGAACCGAACGCCGAAAGGCTCGTCGAATTTCAGTAATGTGAGAGTCTATCTTTTCGTTGATACGCGTGTACATAGTCTTGTCGTACCCCAACCAAAAGTACGACCCTCACATTAACCGACATCGGTTCCCTCCAAAAATTTTCAAAAATGGAACCGAACGCCGAAAGGCTCGTCGAATTTCAGTAATGTGAGAGTCTATCTTTTCGTTGATACGCGTGTACATAGTCTTGTCGTACCCCAACCAAAAGTACGACCCTCACATTAACCGACATCGGTTCCCTCCAAAAATTTTCAAAATGGAACCGAACGCCGAAAGGCTCGTCGAATTTTCAGTAATGTGAGAGTCTAGCTTTTCGTTAGTACGATCATACCCGTCATGTACATAGTCATGTCGTCCTCAACCAAAAGTACGACCCTCGCATTAACCGACATCGGTTTCCAAAAAAAAAAAAAATCTTTCAAAATGGAACCGAACGCCGAAAGGCTCGTCGAATTTTCAGTAATGTGAGAGTCTATCTTTTCGTTAGTACGATTGTACATAGTCTTGTCATCCAACCAAAAGTACGATTATCACATCAACCGACGTTGGTCCCTCAAAATTTTTAAAAATGGAACCGAACGCCGAAAGGCTCGTCAAAATTTTGGATGTGATAGTCTACCTTTTCGTTGATACGTATGTACCCATTGTGTATAGAGTCGTGTCGTCCTTAACCAAAAGTACGACCCTTGCATTTATCGACATCGGTTCCCTCCAAAATTTTCAAAAAAAAAATGGAACCGCACGCCGAAAGGCTCGTCGGATTTTGATAATGCAAGAGTCTATCTTTTCGTTAGTACGTCTGTAAACCCCAAGAGTTTCCAAACTCTATAGAGTCGTGTAGAGTCATGTCCAACCAAGAGTATGACCTTCGCACTAACTGACATCGGTTCTCAAAAATCTTTCAAAATAGAACCGAACGCCGAAAGGCTCGTCAAATTTTGATAGTGCGAAAGCCCATCTCTTCGTTGACAAATCCATACATGTGTCAATCCTAAAGAGTTCTCAACTCTACATAGGAATCTAGATACTTACCCGTTGTGCTTGTCCATCAACCAAGAATACGACCTTCACACTTATCGACACTGGTTCCCTCCAAAAATTTTCAAAATGGGACCAAGCGCCGAAAGGCTCGTCGAATTTCCAAACGTGGTGTGAAAGCCTATTTCTTTGTTGACAATACCACTATGTACATACATGAGTTCTTAACTCTATAGATGTCTACTTGTGTCATCCCGACCCTCATATTGATTGATGTTGGTCACCCAAATTTCAAAATAAGCCATGAGCCGAAAGGCTCGCCAATTTCGGCAACCCAATGGAAAACCCATCCATTTGTCAATGCATATTGCATTCATGCATACCATGCATACGCATACATACTTAGCCATGGTTTACCCGCAAAGTAAGCCAAGGTCATGCATCCAATTGTGAATTCAAAGTCTAACTTGACGTTGTTTACCTCTCTAGGTTATATTTGCATTCACAATCAAATGGCGGAGGAAGCAAGCAAACTCCGAGGATTGGAAGCTCGGGTGGCGGCATTAGAAACCAAGTTTAACTTCTTGCTACAATTCATACGTCGGTGGACCGAACGAGAGGAGGAGAAGAAGAAGGCAACAATCAGCAAAAGACAAAAAGAGATCTATCCAGCCCTCAGCCTGTCAAAGGCAGCTCAGACTCTACCAACTCCAAGAAGGCCAGCCTTCCACATTCCTAGGCCGTCCCGGACAGAGCCTCGGCAGTTCCAGCCACTGCCAATCCCAGTCCTACAACTATATGCCTTGCTGATCAAGAAGAAGATGATTACGCCCGTCAACCAGAGGACGCGTATCGGGCCACAGCCCAAAGACTACAACAAAGACCTGACCTGTGAGTACCATCAAGGAGAGGTCGGGCATACAGTGGAAAATTGCAGAGTCTTGAGGCACCGTATCCAAGATCTGCTAGACCAAGGAGTGTTGAAATTCAGAATAGAGGGAGTCATAAATACAATTGGGGCAGAGAAAGATGAAGAAGTCGACATCACCTCCACAAAAATACCATGGGAGCCACTCTTCCATGAGCTAAAGAAGCGAGGGCTACTCCCTGCACCAAGGGCACCAAAAGAGTCGACAGAAGCAGGCACGTGCCAGTATCATCCCGGGGCTCGAGACCACAACCTACAAGGATGCGAAGAGTTCAAGAAGGAAGTCGCCGGTCTGATAACAAAGGGATTGATAAGAAGGAGGGGAGAACAGCCGGAGAGAGATTGCATGACAATCGACCAGCTGAGACTCAGCCCTTACGAGAAGACAAACTTCCAGGCAAGGATGGAAAGAATTGAAGAGGATTTTGAGAAATTCTGTGAGAGAAAGAAAGAAGAGTTGGGGAAACTCACACCAGCCACACCACTGGAAATGTCCGGGCCCGATCCAGTGGTCATCCGTTATGTTACCAAAGAAAAGGTCGTGCTTCAGACAGCTTCGGTATCCGCGGTTCAATCTTCGGAGAAAGTTCCAAGCGTGGTGATCCAAGTTCCGCAACCCTTCCCCTACCAAGACAGTAAGAAGATCCCCTGGAACTATGGGATGAAAGTAATATCGACACGGGAAAGCCAGCCTAAGACGAAAGAGGAGGTAGTAGGGAACCTCACGTCCGGGCTCGGTGGAATTACCAGAAGCGGCAGGTGCTACACTCCGGAAGAGCTAGAGAAAAGGAGGAAAGAAGCGGGAAAGGCAGTGGAGGATCCCACAAAAACGAAGGCAGCAGAGGAAGGAGGCCGCAGATTTCCTCCGAATCATCAAGAGTAGTGAATACAGCATAGTGAAGCAGTTGAGCAAGATGCCCTCTCATATATCAGTACTGTCATTACTACTCGCATCCGAATCCCACAGGAAAGCCCTGCTGAAAGTACTTAACGAAGCATACGTGCCAGAGGATATCACTGGGCCGTCTTTCGAGAACATGGTGACCTCCATACTAGTCACCAACCAACTAACCTTCTCTGATGATGAGTTGCCCCCGGAGGGGAGAGGTCATACCAAAGCTTTGTATATCTCTGTCAAAACCAATGACCGCGTCGTGTCAAGGGTGCTGATCGACAATGGGTCAGCTCTAAACGTATGCCCTCTATCGACCTTGGAAAAGCTAGACATTGATCCCACTCGTGTGAGGGTTAATAGCATGGTCGTACGAGCTTTCGATGGAACCCGCAGAGAAGTGTTAGGAGAGATAGACTTGCCAGTAGAAATTGGCCCGCAAGTCTACGACATCAACTTCCAAGTGCTGAGAATCGATTCTCCTTACAACTTGCTATTAGGGAGACCATGGTTACATACAGCCGGAGCAGTACCCTCCTCCCTACACCAAAAAATGAAGCTCATCATCGGCAACCAATTGGTCACCATCCTAGCCGAAGAACCCATATCCATTTACAACGACGGAGAAATTCCTTACATTGACGGATGTGCACCAGAAGAAGCATCATTCCACAGTTTTGAGTTCGTCACCGTCATCCATAGAGTGGCGGCCGTTGAACCAAGATTGTCCAAAGCTGGGATCATGGTAGCCAAGGAATTCGTCAAGGCGGGGTTTCAGCCTGGGCAAGGTTTAGGCTATGCGAACCAAGGAAGAACCACAATTGTGACCCTGGAGGGAAACAAAGACAGGTATGGACTGGGGTATACCCCGACCAGAAGGGATCGTCAGATGGCCTATGAAGCCCGGAGGCAAAGAGCTGCAGCGAAGCTCAAAGGAGAGAAATGGCCTGAGAGGAAGATAGCCATCCCCCACATCCGCGCCACCTTCCCCGCATCAGCAATGTTTCAAGTTGATGAGGGCGACGTAGACGAGCTGGCATTACTTTTCACTGAGGATTTGAATGTCAATGCCATTACCACGGAAGGAGATTCCGCGGCATTCCCAGTCCATGCCGATCAGCACGAGGAGATAGATCTTGAAGACTTTCTAGATGAAGAGAACCTCAAGGGTTATCGTATAGATGAAGAAACACTTGATGAAGACACATGGGAAGATGATGACCTCCCCGACTTGCTCCCGCACTTGAATGGTTCCACGCGGGCTCGACACCCTGGAATTCGAGATATTTTGCGAGCATGGAGACCCGGAATCTCATCTACGGAAGTACCGCGAAAAGATGGCCTTGCATACTAACAACGAGTTCTTGATGATCTCGACATTTCATGAGAGCCTACCAGAGTGCGCGGTCACCTGGTTCTATCAGCTGAAGAATCTTGCCTGTTGGGGAGATTTGGCGAGAAGCTTTCCTGGACCGATACCGCCACAACATCAAGGCACCACCACCAAACCTCATCACCACCGCTGTTGCTGAAGAAGAAGACGCTGGCCCTATGGTTGAAGGGTTTGAGCATCCACACCATTGCCGGAGAGGAGGATTCCACCACCACACCACCGACCCGCCACTGCCAACAGGGAGAAGAAGTCAAGACGTGGACTTGCGTACCATTGCTACAGCGTGTCTCGAGTAGTAATGAGTAAGCGGTATCCCAGCTAGGGGTAACTCGGTTTTGAGTCTACCAATAGCTCGGGAAATTTTTGTATCAAACAATTTCGGGTTTCTATGTTTAGTTTATGCTTTTCAAGATATCATGCCACAATCATAATCATTTCATCACTGTAATATTTCCATTTTCATATTTCAAATGATATGTCACATGTTTATTCCATGAATTTCTTTATCTTAAATACTCCAATGTGCATTAAATAAATCCAACACGCCATCGCACAAAACGAATGGCTTCCCTTTTTAATTTTCTTACCGTTTTTCCATCCGCCATCCTTTCCAGGATTACACGCAAAACCTCAAACGATCCCCACGTCTCCAAAATTGACAACAAAACGGATTGCTCACTGGATAACATAGATAATTCCGACGAAGAAATCGAATTACCAAGTGACATCCTCGAGGCATTAGAGAGACAAGATGAGGGGTCCAAACCCAACATAGAGGAGTTGGAAATTGTAAATCTAGCCAACGAGGGTGAAGAGCCGAGAGAAGTCAAGATTGGAACCCGCTGCGCCGCAGAGCAAAAGGAAGCACTCATCGCACTGTTGAGAGAGTTCCATGAAATCTTCGCCTGGTCTTACCAAGACATGCCAGGCCTAGACACAGACATAGTGGTCCACAAGATTCCGCTGAAAGCCAGAATGCAAGCCCGTCAAACAAGCACTGCGACGGATGAAGCCCGAAGTCATTTTGAAGATCAAGGAAGAGGTGGAAAAGCAATTGAAGGCAGGTTTCCTAAGCACAGTAACCTATTCGGACTGGGTAGCCAATATAGTCCCGGTGCCGAAGAAAGGACGGAAAAGTCAGAATGTGCGTGGACTATCGGGATCTGAACCGAGCCAGCCCGAAGGATAATTTTCCTCTACCTCACATTGATACCCTGGTCGATAACACAGCAACGAACGTCGTATTCTCATTCATGGACGGATTCTCAGGGTACAATCAGATCAAGATGGCCGAGGAAGACAAGTCCAAGACCGCTTTTGTCACACATTGGGGAACCTTTGTGTATGATGTCATGCCTTTCGGCCTGAAGAACGCCGGAGCCACTTATCAGCGAGCCATGGTCACCCTCTTCCATGACATGATTCATCATGAGATAGAGGTTTACGTGGATGACATGATTGCCAAGTCTCGTACCGCACAAGATCATCTCACAGACCTACGCAAATTGTTCCAACGACTGAAGAAGTATCAGCTCCGATTGAACCCGAACAAGTGTGCCTTCGGCGTCACATCCGGAAAGTTATTAGGCTTCATCGTCAGCGGCCGGGGAATTGAGATTGATCCTGCAAAGGTTCAAGCCATACGAAGCATGCCCGCGCCAAAGACAGAGAAAGAGATCCGAAGCTTCTTGGGAAGAATCAACTATATAGCTCGCTTCATCGCACAGCTTACGGCAACCTGCGAGCCTCTGTTCAAGTTGCTGAAGAAAAGATGTGAAGATAAAGTGGACTGAAGACTGCCAGAGAAGCCTTTTGACAAGATCAAGGAGTATCTGCTCAACCCACCCATCCTGGTTCCACCAACTCCAGGACGTCCCCTCATTCTATACCTCACAGTCCAAGAAGCATCCATGGGCTGCATGTTGGGACAACAAGACGAGACTGGGAAGAAGGAGCAGGCAATCTACTATCTTAGCAAGAAGTTCACGGAGCCGGAGACCCGTTACTTGTTGGTTGAGAAAGACGTGCTGCGCACTAGGCTTGGGCCTCCAAGAAGCTGAGACAGTACATGCTCTACTACACCACTTGGTTGGTATCCCGGATGGACCCGATCAAGTACATCTTTTGAAAAGCCTGCCTTGACTGGGAAGATCGCACGGTGGCAAGTACTCCTATCTGAATTCGACATCTTGTTTGTGGCTCGAAAGGCGATCAAGGGACAAGGCCATAGCCGATTACTTGGCAGATTACCCGTCCGAGCAGTTAGAGCTTAATGGACTCCGAGTTCCCAGACGAAGATGTAATGACAGTCGAAGAAGACAATCAGGGTAGATGGAAGCTTTACTTTGATGGAGCAGCGAAACGCTGTCGGAAGTGGAATTGGCGCGGTCTTGGTATCGCCAAAGGGACAACAAACTCCTATCGCTGTTAAGCTGGGGTTTGATTGCACCAACAACATGACTGAGTACGAAGCATGCATTGTCGGTCTGCAAGCAGCTTTAGGAATTCGGTGCTTATGAACTGGAAGTCTTCGGAGACTCTCTGCTAATAGTGTCACAGACTAACGGAGAATGGCAAGCTCGGGATCCCAAGCTCATCCCGTATCAACGATACATCAGCCGGCTAATCCCAAAGTTCAAGTATGTCACCTTCACATACACCCCAAGAGCTCACAATCACTTTGCTGATGCGCTCGCCACACTGGCAAGCCTAATCAAGCTAGTAGAAGGGGATGATGTGCGACCATTACGGATCGAGACTCGAGACATCCCGGCATACTGTGTGTGCATAGAAGAATGCATGAACGTCGAAGCAGAGATAGACGATAAGCCTTGGTATTACGATATCAAGCGCTTCATCCAAGACAGAGAGTATCCATCACGGGCGACCGAAAATGAGAAGAAATACATCAGAAGGATGGCCTTCCAGTTCTTCTTGAGCGGAGAGATTCTGTACAAACGAACTCATGACGCCACCCTCCTGCGATGTGTAGATGCAGAAGAGGCCAATCGATTGATCCAAGAGATGCACGCGGGATTGAATGGGAGCCCATGCCAACGGACCCTTCCTGGCCCGGAAGATCATGAGAGCTGGCTATTATTGGTTGACAATGGAGAGGGACTGCATCAGACATGTCCAGACGTGCCATAAATGCCAGATGTATCAGAACAGCAAGAACGCACCTCCCCAATATCTTCACACTATGGCCTCGCCATGGCCTTTCTCAGCTTGGGGAATGGATGTGATTGGTGCGAATCACCCCAAAGGCGTCTAACGGGCATGAGTTCATACTGGTAGCCATCGACTATTTTACCAAGTGGGTGGAGGCATGTTCCTTCAAGAATGTCACTCAAGTCGCGGTCACCCGGTTTGTGAAGAACAACATCATCTGCCGTTACGGAATGCCAGAGAATGCTCATCACCGACAATGCTTCCAACCTAAACAACCGCATGATGGATCAGCTATGCCAGCAGTTCAAGATCCAGCACCACAACTCTGCTCCATACCGTCCGAAGATGAACGGAGCCGTAGAAGCTGCCAACAAGAACGTGAAGAAGATTCTGAGCAAGATGACGGAGACTTATAAGGATTGGCACGAGCACCTGCCTTATGCCTTGTGTGCCTACCGAACGTCAGTGAGGACATCCGTTGGAGCCACCCCCTACTCTCTGGTGTTATGGGATGGAAGCAGTACTACCAGTCGAAGTGGAGATCCCTTCTTTGAGAATCCTGTCACAAACTCAGCTGGAAGAAGCCGAATGGGCCCAAGCACCGGTATGAGCAGCTGAACTTCATAGATGAAAAGAGATTGGCGGCACTGTGCCACGGACAGCTCTACCAGAGACGGATCGAAAGAGCTTACAACAAGAAGGCTCGACCTCGCACTTTCCAACCCGGAGATCTCGTTCTGAAGAAGAGGAATATGGCCCTATCAGATCCACGAGGAAAGTTCGCACCATCATATGAGGGTCCGTACGTGGTGAAGAAAGCCTTCTCAGGGGGAGCAATCATTCTGGCTGATATGGATGGCGAAGAGTTCCGGTCACCCATTAATTCTGATTCTGTAATTAAGTACCATGTATAACTTTAGTCAATTTAATCAAAGAGGAATATTCTTCAAAGTTTCCAATTTGTTATTTTGATAATTTTGAAGAAGGCCCGGGAAGCAACGAAAATCCGTAAGGACGTTGCCCTCGGATGGAAATTACCGCGGGTATGGTGAAAACCTCGGAAGAGGCGCCATAGGCAAAAGTAACGTGGAAAGCTGGACTTGGCGTAAGCTGAGGGTAATATATGGCTAAAAAAAAAAAAAAAAAAAAAAAAAAAAACCGGTATCACAACAAGGCGAGCATCAAATCAGTGCAAGACTAGTGATCGGGGTTGTTAGGCGGTGAAGAGGTTTTCGACGAAAGAACGACCTATGTTATCCTTTGAGCAGTACGGTTCGTTCGATATAAAGAGAATGTTTGGGGATCAAGAGGTGGAGCACAAGTGTATCCTTCCAAACACCCAGTTTCAAAGTGACATATCATTAAATTCTCACAAACCATTCATACCATACTTATCTCTTTCAAATTTGTAAATTCTCATATTCATTTCCACAATAACATTCAATCCTTGCCATTGATTCATAAAAAGTCAAATTCATAGGATTTCATATAGATATTCACAGACAAAATACGTGCTTTCATTCATTCATAGTTCATAAATTCATACATTTGATTTTTCATGATGTCTTGAAAGCATGTCTAAATATATCGACTTAGAAGTTGAAAAATGGGAGCCATGCATAATCCGACTCGGATTTATGAATGACTCACCATCTAAATACAAAAACTACTGACTACTCACTGCTACCTGAAATATGCTATCTAATGACCAAGACGTATGCAGGTCTCTCTGCAGAATCTCCCCAAGGCAGTGGAAAGGGCCGGATCCCCCTCATCATGCTCCTCCCAGACGGCGCGAGCTCTGGCACCCAAAGAATCCATCACCTGGTTAATCTGGTGAAGAGAAGTGACCACAGGGAAACCCTCCTGATTGAGCCAAGAAGCATTGGACTCAAGAGCATCATGCACCAGAGATCCAACTCGGACTGCAAAACCCCGTTGTCACCCTGGAGAACGCTGATCTGAACCCTCATGACCCCCATGGAAGTACGCGCAGACGTGAGCGCCTCCTCACTCGCATCTAGCGCCCGTCGGAGAGCTACAATGTCCTGAGGACGACCGGTGGCAGGATCAACCAAGGCCTGGGTATATGAACGAAGAGAATCAAGCTCATCCTGGACCCGAGTCCTCTCCGCCTGCTCAGTCTCCAGCTGCTCCCGAGCCTCGGCCAAGGTTCTCCTCCAGCTGTTCCTTAGCATCCTCAGAAATCTCGAGCTGCTCTCTGATGAATTCATTCATCGTGCGAAGAGTAGAGACGTTCCCCCTCTGAGCCACCAAGTCGCGGCGAACGTTCGCCACCGCCACACTATTGTGATGCAAGGTACTCCGCAGAGACTCTACACGAGCCGCAGACGCCTCTCTCTCAGACGCCCTGGCAAGGCGTAATGATAACAGCTCTGTCTGAGCCTCCTCAAGCTCTCGCTCCAAAGCAGTAACTCTCTCAGGCTGACCAGTGGAGGCTGATACCCGAAGGGAGCGAGATATCAAAGGAATATGGTGCACCTGGCCGTACTGTAGGCCTGAGGGTGAAAAAGGGAGTCCACCCCTCTCTCCACTCGACAAAGTCCGAGGTAACAGAGCTATCTCCGGGCGAACCCTCCTCGATGAGGACCATCTCCGAAAGACGACCTCCCCAGATATCCTCAATCCTGAGGAGGAGCCTCCACATGTCCTCACCGGGAATGTAGTCAAAAGTCACCGCATCCAAGTCACCCAGGCGAGGCGGGTACTGGAACACCGCTAAACTGACGAAGAGCAAGGCTGGGATAGTGGCCTGTACAACCCCACACCCCAGGAAGAGGCACTCCATCGAAGAGGGCACAATGAGTCCAGGGCATCCACGATGCCGGCCCCCAGGTAACCTTCCAAGCCCACCCACTCAAGGGCAGGTCAAGGAGGTATAGCGCCCAAGCACGACTGTCGCCAGGTGAAGGGAAGTGCTATCTGGACGGTCTGGCTCACCGTATGCCTCTCAAAATGATAAGGAGTCTGGAGGCGATGGAAATGCTGCAGGTGACTGCAGAACCAGAGCTGGAAGGAGCTGTGTGCAGAACATCGGAACCCCCTCTCCCTGTCTCCTACAATAAGATAAAGACCGCACGGTCTCGCACAATATGGCAGGGATGATAGACCTGCCCTCGCTGAATACTATAGGAATGACACCCAAGTCTATCCTACCAGCGGAAGTGGGAAAGAGAAAAATACCTGCGAAGGCGATCTTGAAGGCATTGATTCGGAATTTCTTCCATTCCTTCTTGCCCGCAATGAAGTCTCTAGCAAGCCTCGCCGGAAAGGCACTCCGAGAGAAGTACTTCGTCAACAGGTCTAGAGAAATGTTGGCTTTCCGCCAAGTTGCCTCAGGTCGGGCGATCTCAGGACGTAGAACCGCAGTGGTCAAACCCAAGTATTTCTCCAAGCATCGGTTGGACCGAGGACCCTGAATGGGTATAACCGGGGTCTCGCTAAAGGGGCTGTCTAGCTGGAGAAGCTTAGCATACTCCTCCATGGTGGGAATGAGATCCACCTCTCCGATGGAAAAGCAACAATGGGTCGGGTCCCAGAAAGAAGCTAGCGCCTCGAGCAAGCCGCGATCAACCTGTAGCCGCATGAAAGGGGGAAACTTGCCAAAGATCCCCACGATATCGGCGTGGTCATCCTCTCCGAGAAGAGTCCACCAATGTCTCATCCGCTCAACACGGAAGTCATGGAAACGAAGCGTCACCAAGGAGTCGGGATCACTTACTTGAAGAAGCCATGAAAATGAGAAAAACGAAGAGTTTTTGGTGAAGAAGGGGAGAGGAAAACTCAAAAAATGGTTGCTGGCTCGAAGGAGAGCTGGAGTTTAAAAAGCCAAGAACTCGCGCATCACCATCATGACCATCATGCGCCGCGCATGACGGTCATGCGCGAGTCCCGTTGGGAATCCCAACGGCTCTTTCTCCCATGTCTCGCGAATTTGAACCTGTTCGCTCACTCCCAGAGGTCCGTTTTGCACTATATAAGGGCCATTTCGCAAGGAAATCACCTATGGGGAAAGTCTTGGGCGGTCCGGTGATCGAAGATTTCGAGTCAACGAACAGAAACCGGCCCGAAACCCTAGAACCGGTCCGGAGGTCAAAAGTGGGACCAAAGCTGGCCTCAAGCGGAAGCATTTGATACGATGTAATCAGGATCGACCACCCGCCAGCAGGATGGCCCGAGAACCGAGAACTAGGCTCGACAGTCAAGAACCGGCCCTGAAACCCTGGCTCAACTCAGAAACCGGGAAGTGCAAAGATGACTCGGGAATGCCACGCAGGCGAACCCCGTGGTACACTGGGGCAAAATTTTTCAAAAGAATTTTGAAAAATTTCGAAAAGAAGTAGACTGACTCTCTGCGAGCCGTCGTAGCCTGACACAAGGAAAGCGGAGAAAGAAATCCAGAACTCTGCATCGAACCTACGTTGCCCTACACTGGGGCAAAATTTTTCTATCTTCAAGAAGCTAGAAAAATTTGTTTGACACTGCATACTGGGGCAAATTTTTCCATTTTTGTCGAAGAAAAATTGGAAAAATTCGGAGAGTCATACAAATGGGCCTCGTGAAGGAGTAAGTCCCAATGATGATAGAAACGGGCCTCGAGAAGCGAGTAAGTCCCAATGATGATGGAAACGGGCCCCAAGGAGAGGTAAGCCCCGATATTTATTGAACCAGGCCTCGCGGAGGATCGAGACCCGGTATCCATACACATAACCCAAACACATACCCAAACACATACCCAAACACATACACATATCCATAGCACATAACCATAAAAGAAAACCAAAACCATCCATAAAACCACAAATGTCATATATACAATAGTCAATGTCTGTACATCCCATATAAACACAAAATGTCTGGCCAGAATACAAGGCCACAAAAGAAGACAAAAATAAACAAAAGTACATCATGAGGAAGGAGGGTCGTCAAAGAACCAGTCTCGAGAAACAGGATCACGAGGTGGCGAAGAAGAAGGCTGACCAAGACCAGACAGGTCAGCTCCGGTAACAGGAGTAATGCCCATGCCCTGAAGCTGCTCCTCTAATCTCCGTACGGCGGCAGCAAGACGGGCCACCTCTGCATCCCGGGAAGCCAAATCCCTCCGCATCTGCACCATCTCCCCCTCTCGCTGTGTCGCCTCCGTCTGCATACTGGCCATCTCTCCCTGTACTCGGTCCATATCAGCCGTATGACGATCCACGCTGACCGACAGCTCAAGCTGGAGACGCAGTATCCTCACTCTCAAGTCTCTCGATCTGCCCAGAAGACCGAATGAGATGACTGTCCATGGCCACTCCACCCATGACACGGCCACCCTCAACCTCGTGAAGAGACATCAGGGATCCCAGAGAAACTCGCTCGAACCACTCCTGGTATGGCACATCCCTCTCGGACCAGACTCGGATATGCGCTCACCCCTGCTATGTAGGGATCACTCGGAGCTCGCGGAATGTACGTCCTCAATAGTCATCAAGGGAGAGGGGTCTACAGGGACAACGGCCTCATCACCCAGCTGTCGTACAGTCCGCTCACCCAGCAGAAGCTCCCAAGACCGAGAGGTCCGGATCCACAGCCTCAGACGAGACAACGCTACAGCCCTAAAAACCTCAGGTCGCTGGGACAAAGCTGCAGAGTAAGGCTGGAAGATGATATCAGCATCCCTGATGCAATCAACTGTCATGCGAAGCTCAAGGAGTGTGCGAGCAGTCATCCTCTCAATCCTAGAAGGTATCCCAACGCCTGGCAAGAGGAAAATCCGGGTCAGAAGCCAACGGAAGCCGACTGGGAGCGAAAAGTGGGGAAGTGCTCAAA
This sequence comes from Fagus sylvatica, assembly GCA_907173295.1. Lineage (NCBI taxonomy): Eukaryota > Viridiplantae > Streptophyta > Magnoliopsida > Fagales > Fagaceae > Fagus > Fagus sylvatica. The sequence goes on from OU015767.1 coordinate 11,940,651, forward strand.
GGCCCAGAAGACGGTAAACTGCCAGAAGCCAAGAAAGCTGATCGACTCCCGACGAGAATAACGGCGCAGACCCCGGATGTAAAATCCATATGTCAAGGCACCCCAGTCATACTCCCTCAGGGTGTCGATGTCCCGGAACATACCAACAATGGGCGTGGGAACGATGGACCGGTCATTCCCGAGAAAGCAGCTGAAAATGAGAATATGCTGCCCACTGGCGATATCGTAGCTCAGTAGGAGGCTCCTCCCTATCTCTCCTCAAGACATCCGCCAGATGCCGAATCCTCACGGAAGGACGCCGGACGCCCTCTATAGCATCACGATCAGCAAGACCCAAAATCTCCCTAGCCTCAAAGCCATCTATAGGCTCGCTAGGGGGAGCTCTCCCTCCAAAACGGATGCCCAAGATAGCGCTCCAATCTACAGGAAGCACCGCCATCTCGCAGGTACTGAGGTGGAAGGTCCCGGTGTGATGAAAGAATCTCTCTATGAAACACCACACCGCCGGGTGGTACACTGACACATAGGGGATGCTAAGGAAAGGGCCGAAGCCCAGCTCTATCAAAAACTCTCTATACTCCGGACGGGAAGCCGCCAAGAGTCTGCAAAAATCAGACCACCCACCTCGGCCAGCACTATCGGGAGGCTCCTGCGCAAAATTCGAAAGAAGAATGTCAATACAGAGATTTGCAAAGACCAAGAACAAAAGAGACATATGAAAGTATGAGGGTACCTGACAGCGACGGACCAAAGAAGACGGATGAGCAAGGAGGTTCGTCAGAAGGGGCGTATCAGATATCTCAACCGCAACAGGGTAACGCGGTCGAATGCCACCATGGGGAGGATATCTAAATCCTGGCGCAACGTAATCCTCGGGAATGGTGCCCGCAGAATCAGGAATCCCCTCAGTCCTCTGCCTCTTCAATCTCGAAGGGGGAATACCCGTCGACCTGGTATGAGGACGACGAGGTGCGGCAGAAGGAGCATCGCTGGGACCAGTAGTGACACCAGGCTGTGGAGAAGGACGAGTCGTCTCAGAAGGCCTAGCACTACGACCAATGACGACTCCAGGTCGAGGAGGAGGCCGAATAGTACTAGAAGCAGGACCAGTAGCCTCGGCATCAAACTCAGCCTGCAGATCCCTGGCAAGAGATGCGTCAACACGAGTACGTACGTCCTCCATAGCATCGTACTCATCGTCCGTATCGGGAGAACTCTCAGGAGCATAAGCTACAGCCTTGCCTTTCGCAAGGCGATCGGACCGGCGATGGCCCCCACTCCCACTACCTCGATCAGACATCTGCAAAAAGAGCAATGAACAGTCAAAGAGTCAGAAAAGTCAGGTACATCTCATTCTTGAAAAGCATAGGAAGTACACAATGATCAAAATTATGCAAAACAAGAAAAAAGGAAGGAATAATCAAACAAACAATTTTTCCTTGACACCGTTTGGATGAATTTCCAAAATAGGTCTAACTGGATTTGCAGCTTGGGTAGTTCCCAAGTCAGATCACCCCTCAACCTGTTTGGACTGAGATTCCAAACCGTTGAAACCACCCGATTTGCAGCTTGGGTAGTTCCCAAGTCAGATCACCCCTCAACCTGTTTGGACTGAGATTCCAAACCGTTGAAACCACCCGATTTGCAGCTTGGGTAGTTCCCAAGTCAGATCACCCCTCAACCTGTTTGGACTGAGATTCCAAACCGTTGAAACCACCCGATTTGCAGCTTGGGTAGTTCCCAAGTCAGATCACCCCTCAACCTGTTTGGACTGAGATTCCAAACCGTTGAAACCACCCGATTTGCAGCTTGGGTAGTTCCCAAGTCAGATCACCCCTCAACCTGTTTGGACTGAGATTCCAAACCGTTGAAACCACCCGATTTGCAGCTTGGGTAGTTCCCAAGTCAGATCACCCCTCAACCTGTTTGGACTGAGATTCCAAACCGTTGAAACCACCCGATTTGCAGCTTGGGTAGTTCCCAAGTCAGATCACCCCTCAACCTGTTTGGACTGAGATTCCAAACCGTTGAAACCACCCGATTTGCAGCTTGGGTAGTTCCCAAGTCAGATCACCCCTCAACCTGTTTGGACTGAGATTCCAAACCGTTGAAACCACCCGATTTGCAGCTTGGGTAGTTCCCAAGTCAGATCACCCCTCAACCTGTTTGGACTGAGATTCCAAACCGTTGAAACCACCCGATTTGCAGCTTGGGTAGTTCCCAAGTCAGATCACCCCTCAACCTGTTTGGACTGAGATTCCAAACCGTTGAAACCACCCGATTTGCAGCTTGGGTAGTTCCCAAGTCAGATCACCCCTCAACCTGTTTGGACTGAGATTCCAAACCGTTGAAACCACCCGATTTGCAGCTTGGGTAGTTCCCAAGTCAGATCACCCCTCAACCTGTTTGGACTGAGATTCCAAACCGTTGAAACCACCCGATTTGCAGCTTGGGTAGTTCCCAAGTCAGATCACCCCTCAACCTGTTTGGACTGAGATTCCAAACCGTTGAACCACCCAATTTGAGACTCGAATAAATTTCAAGTCTCCAACAAAAAAGAACACACATTTCCCAAGTTTGTGCAAATCTCAAACTTGACCCTTAATTTTCGAAATACTGACCTCACAAAAAAAAATGCACGACGTAGTGCCCTAAAATAATAATAATAATAACAAAAAATGTATACGCAGCATTTCAATAAATGTTGTGTTACCAAATTTGTGTTTTTCACCTCATGTGCTTCCAAGCACATGTACGTGCGCATGTGTGCCTACAAAGGTTCATTTGTACATGCACGTGTTTCTATACCCAAATACATTTTTGTGAACAAACATGCTTGCTAAGTATGTATTACATCCCCAAACATACAAGGGAACTAAAGAAAATAAAAGCAGAAGTACATAAAGCAGAAGCATGGGACATAAAAAAGGAAGCAACCAATCCGACCGTTCAAAACTGAAAAGAAAGGTGGGGATGGAAAGGTGCTTACCTATAGGACGTGTAGGCGAAGACTGATCGTCAATCAGAGTCCTGGATCATAAGAAAAAGACCAAAAAGACACAAAAAGAGAATAACCCAATCAGCACATTTCGACCGTTTAAAACTGAAATAAATGGTAGGGATGGGAAGGGGCTTACTCGTGGAGCAGCGCGTAGGCGAAGACGGCGCGTCAATCGGAGTCCCGGATAGCAAGATATGAGCAAAAGAGTGAAGAGGGGCGAAGTGGGGTCCAGAGAGCGAAAAGGGAAAGAAAACGACAAAATGAAGGGGAAAGGCCGCGCGGGGCCTGAAGTAGTGGGACCTCGCGCATGACCGTCATGCGCCGCGCATGATGGTCATGCGCGAGTTCCCAAAACTGCCCCGTTTCACCATTTCAAGCCCCGAATCGTCTTTTCGCATCCCGACCGATCTTCTCCAAGCCCTGGAATACCCATTTGGACTCCGGAAGGACTGGCACGCAAACCGAGACAAACTACGCGACAGCCGTAGGAGAACGCGGAAACCGAGAAAATCCGAGCGGGCAAAAATCGAGTCATTTATTCTTTGTCCAACGTTC
>OU015767.1:11944306-12022225 GCA_907173295.1 Fagus sylvatica
TTTTTATTTTTTATTTTTTTTTGTGTGTGTGTGGTCATAGGTTGACTTGAATGTGACAAATATGTTTGGAATGGCCACAAGTTTAAACTGTGATTAAAATGTGGACAATGTTAGGGTTTTCTGGACAATTTAAGGGTATTCTGGACAATTTTCACATTTTCTGTATAATAGTGCTTCAATTGGCATACATTTTATACAGCATCCTTGTCTTGGCATTACTACTAGGGTAAAGATGATTAGAGTGCCAAAAACAGAAAGAATAAGAATTTGTTACATGTACAACACATGAAACTTGTTACTACATAATGGAATAGTGTGAATCCTACAATAAATCTATTGGTATCTTTGTGTGACATGCTGGCTTCAAGACATAGTGTCTTTGGATGAGCTTATTCTTGTTAGCATCTATCCTCTATATCTTCTTGTTTCTTTTAAAGTGAATGATTTTATGAGATATTCTAATTCTATGGATTTCCATTTTGCATGTGGCCAAGGCAATGGCGAGTATTGAAGCTGCACCTCGTATTCGCCATCAGTGCAGTGTTACCAAATTGATGGAGGTTAACAACAGCTTAGCTGAAGAATGTAAGAGCCAGCTGCAAACCACTCCATTTGGGTGGTTGCTGAATCTCCACTGCAACATTGAGGCAAGTGGACGGATCCTTGAAGTGATGGCTACAAGGTGGAATGCCGATGCACGTGCATTCCAAGTGGGTGATAGGCTCATACCTTTCACCCTATATGACATTGCCCTCATATTGGGGTTGCCTGTGAGGGGAGAGCCAATTGATTTGAACCAAGCTCATTCTGGGGGGTCTGTGGTGGAGAAATTGTTAGATAGGCATTTCAAGACAACTTCACCAGACCGAAATAAATTGGTGACATTGCTCACCAAAACTTCCATACAAGTCCCAAATAGGGTTAGGTTGTACATTGCCCTAGTCTTTAGCTATTTTTTGTTTCCCACCACCTCCAAAAAAGTCAACCCAAGCCTCCTACCATTGCTTGATGATAGAGCCAACCTAGGTACATATGCATGGGGGAAGGCAGTGTATGACTTCTTGGTTAGTGGTTTAAGCCGCGCAGCTTCATCGATGCAAGCGAAAAAAGGTAGAGGCAACTTGCACATTCAAGGTTGCACTGCCTTGCTTCAGGTAAAATTTTTTTTATCCTCATTGTTTACTCCACAACCATTCTAAATTTTGTTTTATTCTTAAACTTGCCATTGATGTCATGATTTTTGCAGATATGGGCATGCGAGCACTTGGGGGTTGGTTCGAAGAATGCTGAAATTAACCAACCTTTCCCAAGATTTTTAGCATGGACGCACCAAAGAATGTATACTAAGAAGGCAAGCGAGGCCTTTAGTAAGAGTGCCAATGTAAGTATCTTACACTAAAGTTGCATACTAGTTTAATAAACATGTTAATATTCTTATAAAGATCTTATATGTTAGTATTTTAGCGTTCTAATTCATATATCTTGTTGTTTGCAGGTGCTGTCCGTGCTTGTAGCAATGCCGTGGGAGCAAGACTTCAACGTGGTAGAAGAAGCCATGGAGACCTTGCAAGAATCCCATGGCAGCTCGCACCCAATCATGGTGAGGGATGATGGGGCTGGACCAAGCTCAATTCCTCAAACGCCGTCCAATGAATTGCAGCTAGAGCTCCAAGCTGAGAGGGCTGAACGGGAAGCTCTAGCACGACAAGTTCGGCGCTTAAAGGACGAGCTTGACCATGTGAAGGGTTTGGTGGCCGCGGTCCTAGAGAATAGCCCCACTATTCAACAAAACCAGGCCGCAACCTCACAAAACCAGCCCCCACCCTCACCCTCACAAGACCAGCCCCAACCCTCACCAAACCAGCCCCAACCCTCACCAAACGAGCCCCAACCCTCACCAAACCAGCCCCAACCCTCACCCTCACCAAACCAGCCCTCACCCCTCACCCTCAACCAGCCCCCACCAAACCAGCCCCAACCCTCACCAAACCAGCCCCCACCCTCACCCCAGCCCCCCCTCACCAAAACCAGCCCCCCCTCACCCCAGCCCCCACCCTCACCCTCACAAAGCCAGCCCCCACCCTTACCCTCACACAGCCAGCCCCCACCCTCACAAAGCCAGCTGCCCATTCAAGCCCCCATTGTGGACTTGCCAAGTTCACCGTCCAAGGCTGCCAAGAGAGGCAAAGCTGCCAAAAAGAAGGCCAAGGTGGCGGTGGTGGACGTGGCAAGCTCACCATCAAAGCAAGACAATGCAGGGGAGGCAGCTGCAGCTATGGTGGATTTGGTGAGTTCACCATCAAAGGGGGCTGCTAGTGTGACGTATGCAAGGGCGAAAACACGAGCCCAGAAGAATCTAATGATAGTGGCCCCCCATTCGGAACCAGTTATAAATGAGGTACGTGTGTTGTGTAATGATAAACTTAATTTATGTACTCCATATGAAAATCACATATGAAACACTATGAATGACATATGAAAATCACATGTGAACTAACTTTATGTACTCCATATGTTGTTGCTTTATTTTGGGTTCATATGTCATTTAACTTTATGTTGGGTTAAATGCTCATGCTTACTTTATGTTGGGTTAAATGCTCATGCTTTAACTTTTTTTTGATTAAAAATCACATATGAAATAACTTAATGTACTCCATGTTGAAAAATCATGAGCAGTGGGTGGATGCTCATTTCCTATACCAGCCAACAGCTGCTGATGAGGCTGTCTTGGCTGATTTTAGGAAGAAATGGGGGGCTCCGAAAAGGCGGGGCAGTAGGAAAAGGTTGTAACAATCTCTTCTTTCAATTATGTAATGATTTATGAAGTGATTATCAATATTACCTCATACTGGTTTATAACACGTTTAAAATTTTCTAGGCCCAACGAGGTTGATAGCAATGAGATGGCAATCTCGACCGACACATATGACCTCACGGGTCGAGAGGTGTCATCATTGTTAGCTGATCAAGCTCAGGATGATGGTTCTAGGTGGATATCCACCGCGGTAATTACATATTCATTTTGCATTTTAGATCCTTTATTTATTGCATATTTGAGACATGAGTTTTACAATTCCACATCGTTTACTAAGCAAGTGTGACACACGCAGGTGGTGGACGCTTTTAAGGATGTCCTTATGCGAAAACTCACCCAAACCGGCCATCCTCCACCGTACATCAACTTCGTAATAAGCGTCCATGGCGGGGTAAAATAACAAAATTTCAACCTTGGCCAATACTTGTTCATACTTTTACACTATGCATGATGTCAATACAGTGAGCTCTTTCAACAAATAACTAACTATGATTTATGCAGACTACGATCTTGGGTATGGCTCCGTCAACCTCAACACAAAGAGGGAAAAGAACAAGAAAGGGTAAACAACCCATTCAAGATGACCAGCCTCAACCACAAGCCATGTTCCGCCCTAGTTGGGTACGCTCAATGCCGACAAATTGCAACCGGGTAATTATAGAGACCTCCAACTTTCATTTTGTCAAAAACTGTTGTTACATATCTATTTTCATGTGTATGACCTACCCTTTCGTGTTTCTTAATGCAGATTTTTGCCCCAGCATGCCACAATGGCCATTTTGTTATGATGGTTGTAGATTGTCTACAAAAAGTTTTCTATTTTTTTGATTCTTTGCCTACTGCAACCCATAGAGCTTTGGCACCAACATTGGTAAACACTTGTTTTTCAATTTCAATTTTCTTGCTAACCCAGTATTATATCCCACTGATACTACTTTTTGCTGCTTGCATCATAGAGAAAAGCTTTGGAGCAGATATGCATGGAGAACTTGAAGCATACGGATGTCCATACATGGCTCCTACAATACAAGGATGACATACCAACCCAAGATAAATACGCGTAAGTACCAATATCTATCATGACCTCAAATGTAATTGTTGCTATGTTGGTTCTGGGTTCACTTCAATGTTATTACCATTTACCAGAAAATGTGGACAATAATGTCCAAACTTAAAGATAATTGTCCACACTTTCTATGGATGTTATGGATGTTACATAGGTTGTTGGTACATGTTGGTTTCTATGGATGTTATGAAAAATAGTTACAAAAAAATATAAATAGCTTGTTGGATGTTATGGTACATGTTGGTTTCTATGGATGTTATGGTACATGTTGGTTTCTATGGTACATGTTGGTGTCAATTGAGAAACAGTACAAGAATCCAAAAACAGTCCTAAATAGCTTCATTTCAGAACATGGAACATGAAAACAGTTAAAAGGGTGTACCTGCATCTTCATGATATCTTGTTTACTCATCCTTTCTGAGAGAGAGAGAGAGAGATAAATTTAATCAAAAAAGAAAGGAAATGGGTCTTTAAGGCTGAACCTGTAAGCTGAGAATAGTGAGACTTAAGAGGTGGGATAAGAGAGAGAGAGAGAGTGAGAGAGTTCAAGGGCAGTTGGTGAGCATTAAAACACTTATCTTTAAGCTTTGTCTTTCTGTTTCATGGTGTTTCATGGTTTTTTGAACTTTATTTTAACATGTTAGTTGCTCAAGCTACAAGAAATATCTTATAGTATATATAAACAATTGGAAATGGTTTTGCTGGACATTACTTTTTGGCTTAAAGTGGTTCATAGCCTAACTTGGCAATAAGGAAAGACATAATTTCCATAAATTATGTTGATCAATGCTTGATTTTTATGTACTTTTGCCTCAATTTTTCCAGTTCCGACTGTGGCATTTTTATGTTGACATTCATGGAATCCTTGATTTTTTCAAACAAGATAGTACAGTTCAAAGAGGTATGATTTCCACACCTTCATTTCATGATGCATTAATGCATTCATTTTAAGTCAAAACAACTAACCAATAATTTCTAAATCTCTTTTATGTTTTGTAGGCTGATTGCCCAAGAATAAGGGAACGCATTCTCCTAGAATTGTATTACACTTCCTTGCTGCCCAAAGCTGTACAAAGCTGAAACTGTGCTTGCGGCTGCCCAATTCTTTACCGGCATATAGTTGTTATGTTTTGACACATTTGTTATTTTTGTATTTACGTTTATATTTTTTGTATTTAAAACTCTATTCTTCCTATACTTGAGATTCTATTAAAGGTAGTGAACAGAAACAATATCTTTTTTTTTTTTTTTTTGTAAATGGAGTAAATAAATAAATGAAATGGTGGAATTGGTTGGATATTTTAGGTTACCCATGAGTTTCTTTTATATTTAATGTTACCAGGAGCAACCTATTGCCATTGGAATCTTCACATTACTTGTTGTGAAAGATATAAAAAAAGGATGTCTAAAAATGTTTCCCAAATTGTGGTGAAACTACATATGTTCAAACAAATACCCAGGAGCAAACTATTGCCATGTCTAAAAGGAAATAATAAAATTTGGTTTTTTTTATTTTGAAGTGATTTTGGTTGGTTGAGATAGAAAATGACAAAATTGTTACAAAGATGCTAAGAAACATGTTTAATAGATGCCAAGAAACATGACCAATTCATATGAACATGTTTAAACGTTCATACAATTTTCTGGAAAATGTGGACAAAAACATGAAATTATGGACAAAAACATGACATTGTGGACAAAAATTTCGAATCTACTTATGAACATTTAAGTGAACCTCATACAATTTTCTGGAAAATGTGGACAAAAACATGAAATTATGGACAAAAATATGAAATTGTGGACAAAACTTTCGAGTCTACTTATGAACATTTAAGTGAACCCAGAAATGTTCATACAATTTTCTGGAAAATGTGGACAAAAACATGAAATTGTGGACAAACATTTCGAGTCTACTTATGAACATTCAAGTGAACTTAGAAAGTGTATTTCATGTTTTTGTCCATAATTTCATTTTTTTTGTCCATAATTTCATGTTTTTGTCCACATTTTCCAGAAAATTGTATGAACATTTCTGGGTTCACTTAAGTGTTCATAAGTAGACTCGAAATTTTTGTCCACAATGTCATGTTTTTGTCCATAATTCCATGTTTTTGTCCACATTTTCCAGAAAATTACATGAACATTTAAACATGTTCATACGAATTGGTCATGTTTCTTGCCATCTATTAAACATGTTTCTTGGCATTTTTGTAACAATTTTATTAATTTTTATCTCAACCAACCAAAATCACTTCAAAATCAAAAAACCAAACTTTATTATTTCCAATCTCAACCAAAATCAACCAAACCCTCAAAAAAATATTGAACCCGACCAAACCTCCAAACTTTATTATTTCCAATCTCAACCAAAATCAACCAAACCCTCAAAAAAATATTGAACCCGACCAAACCTTTAACTTTTATTATTTCAAACCCTAACAAAATCATCCAAACCCTCATAAATACAATCAAACCCCAACTTCAAACATCAAAACTTCGTTATTCCCAAACCCAAATAAAACCCAAATCAGATCCATGGCTTCATGAGGACAGATCGGGGAGAGGAGGAGCAGAAAATTCGGGAGGAGAGAGCAGAGCAGAGCAGAGCATTCGGGAGGAGAGAGAAAATTTCAGAAAAAATGAGGAAAAATGGGTGTTTGGTTACACGGATAGTGGAACTTGGAATAGCAAACCGGGAATAGCGGGTTTGTCTTTTAGTGGGGGTGTGAAACAGTGTCTTTCACACAGGGTGTGAAAGAAACATTTCCCATCCTTTAATTTGTGCTTTCTTCATTGTCAATGGATATTAAGGGTAATTATGTGACGACCCACAAAATTAGCTATTTTCATTTTTTATCTATCATCATATTTATTCTCCTACATTTGGGTTTTGCAAAGGGAAAAAATAAAAATGTATGATTTTTATTTTTTCTTTTGCAAATTTCTTATTAGTATTAATTTTTTTGTTGTTAATATTTACATATAAAAGTAATTTTGGTCCTAGATTTTGACTTCTTTAATGTAGATACATGTAGTAAAAGATAGTTTGTGTAAATTTTATATTATTAATGAGTTCTTAATTGTCATCATGTGAACAAAATCTTGACTCTGTTCTAGCAATCACCATCACCAACTGCAAGCCATTGACTACCACTTACCCTGCCATTTGCTCAGTCTCTAGCATTTACCTGTTCGTTGTCACCGATCATCAGCCACTGTTGCCACCACTACCATCATCACTTTTTTTCCTCCATCCAGTAAAAGAATATTTACTGTGTCACAAACAAACAACAAAAAAACAAAACAAATTTACTTACATTGAAAATGTTTTCTATAGGAAAAGATATAATGCCGAAATAAACATAGCCGTAATTTCATATATGCTAGGTGTTGCTGTGGTAAGAGCCACATTTGTTTCATTTTAAAATTAGTACAATCTTATTTTAATGGGTTGGCTGTAGCTGTATGGTGTCTAGGATTCAACAACTGAAGCCTTTTTTTTTCTTGTTTTTTCAACATATATATAGCATCATTGAGCAAATGTTGTCAACTCTTTACTCTTTGATGTATCATGTACGTTGTTATTTACCCCCAAGAATAAACTTAGGTGCCACACTACCACTTCTTAACAAATGTGTTACGTTACGACTAAGGCAAAAGAAAAAGAGAGTACACATTGACTATTTTAGAGATAAACATTACTTGGGTTGAAATTGATTATAAAAGAAGAAGATAATTATGCTCAGTTTCCAAGCCAAAAATGATTAAAATGCCAGGAACAGTCATAAGGTGAAATTAAGTTACTTTGTTGCGAAATATCTGCTATATAGATTAACATAAATACATAATGTGTTAGCAGCTCAATTTCAGTTCACTAGCAAACTACATTAACCCATTTCTGATACACACCAATTAATACTTGCATTATAGACCTTTCAGAGTATTGCAATGATCCGTTTGATTTTTGTCTTGTAGGTATGAGCATGGTTTTAAAAACCGGACCGGGGAGAGAACCGGAAAGGGGAGTGGTTCCCGTACTAGTGGTCCGACCCTGGTGGTAGAACCGGTGACGTCATAAATAATTTAATTAATAATTTTAAAATTATATAAATAATTAAATAAATACAAAAAAAATTGTAATTAATAATATAGGGTTAACAAATATATAGCAAATTTTAAAATATTTTATATGAGTTTCAAATTTGTAAAGACATATCAAATTTGTAACTAAAGTAATACACTCATGGTTAGCAAAATAACAAAAAAGAAAAGAAAAAAGAAATAGTAAAAGCCAAGTCAATTTTTACACTTACTAACTCACTAAGTCACTATAGCCACAACTCACTACTTAATAAATAAAAAGATAAAAAAAAAAAATCACAAACCACACCACACACAAACCTTTTTTTGGGGGGCTAAATAAACAAGGATTTCATTGAAAATCAAACAATGGAAACGCTTCCACTCAAACGAGATGGAAGGGAACCATAACTGATTACACAGAAAAGCCCATACCCTACAACGAGGGCGGCAAAAAAGACGTACATCATAATCCAAGACCCTATAACAAGGACGGAAAATAAAAATAAAAAAACAACCAAAGCAAGCGACTTTGGAACCACAAAAAAACCAGTAGAAGCTTCAGCAATCCGACTTGTCCAAATCAGCAAATGGTAAGTGAAGCAAGATTCCATCCAAGCGAGGAAGGAATAAATTGAATCGGATTGTCCATAATAGCCAAAACCATGGGATTCGAGAGGGGCACTCTAAGATGAGATGCTCAGGGTAACCTACCCCCACACACGGAGGGTAGGAGAGAGTTCGAAATTTGAAACTCTCAAATAGAAGATCTCAAGAAGGGATAAGCCCCTAAATCAATTGCCAAGAGAATAGGATCTTCATCTGAAGAAATTGCCGGCATTCCAAAGTTGACGCACGCCGAGCCACTACGAAGAGAGAGAGAGTGGAAAAGGTGTTGTGCTGGTGTAGGGGGAGGGAGAAGACGATGACAGTAGCAGGGAGTGAATTTGTGTGAGGCAAAAAAACTATCCGGTGGGTAAGGGAAGGGACGGCGGTGGCAACAGTGGAGGGTCGCGCGACCTAGATCTGGCCACCAATGGCCATGATCTCCCTCACACGAAGGTGATGGTGGCCACGCGGCCCCATGAAGAGGAAGCACACCAGTCAGAGGAAGAGGAGTGGGGGTGGGCAGCTAGGGTTTGGAGAAAGCAAGAAGGGGCAGCTAGGGTTTGAGTTTTGTTTTTAAGAGAGAGAGAGAGAGAGAGAGAGAACTGGAGAGGAGAGGCGTGAGTTGGTTGAATTAGATCTTTAGTTAGGCATAAATGACAAAGAGTTCCAAATCTTGATAATTGCATTGCTTGTTATTGGATTAAGTTTCACAACAAATATGTTATACTGTAATATCTTTATGCATCTTTTTTCTCAAGGAGATTGGGTGTAATTGTTAAATTTAAAAATACAAGATTGACCTAGAACTCATTATAAATAGAGCTCATATATTATATATGGATGTTTAATTTGTGGAAAGAATTGTGTTAGTTATTGTAGACATTCTATTTTGTACCTACCAAAATTCTGAATCCCCGATCTTGATGATGATACTATCTTGTCTATCATTATGCAACTTCGAATAATGAGCCTAAGAAAAAGGTTTGGAAAGGCCCATAAGCTCAAAACCAAAGTCCTAAGGAAGTAGTTGCTGGCATAAGCTTTCATCGAATACCTGGGCTTGCCATGTTCTACTCAGAGCTTGTTCAGGGTATCCCACCAATTTTCAAGCACTATGTAGCCAATGTGCCTGCATTGCACTCTGTCCTTGTTTTCGTCTCAATCAAGTCACTACCCATAAGCAAGGTTCCAGTCAACGAGCGTTTCCTCTTTCGTCGCGTAGAGCCTAAAGATCTTAATGTGTTTTGTTGTGTTGTAAGATATGGATACATAGATGTGCAAAATGAGCAAGAGCCGTTTGAGAAGGTTTTGATTGAAAACTTGAAGGTGTTTATTAGAGATAGTTTTGGTATGCCCCAAAGCGTACTGAGTAATGGTGAGAACGGTGGAGAAATAATGGATGTGAGGCAAGTTGAAGAAGATATGCAACCACAGGAAATGGAAAGAGAGATTGAGGCAGTGGACAAAGCATGGCATGCAGGTATTGTTCACTTAATTGGTGAGACTGAAGTGGTTGCAGGAAAAGGAGCTAGTATTGGAAAGAAGATTTTGATAGATTATGCTTACACTTTCTTAAGAAGAAATTTAAGGGAGAGTGATGATGTCCTTACTATTCCTCACAAACGTATGTTGAAGGTGGGCATGACTTATGAACTTTAAAGCATAATATGATCAATGCATGCATGTGATGTGAAACGTATGAACACATGACATACAGTGCAGATACCACCGTCCGATAAATAATAGTTGTGCAAGAAACTTTTCTTCTTAAACTATCATCAGGAGGCAGTTAGCTAGCGTGCAAGGAAAAAAAAAAATCACTTTCTTAAAAGTAGGAAAATGTAGATCATGTCATGTGTAATCAAGTAGTTCTCCTGGAAATAAAGTGAACGGATGGCTTGCTAATGCATGTAACAACTTTTCAACATATATATATGAATGTAAGGATTGTGTGTTTGTGTGAAACTTTTTTATTTCTTGATACACGTCAATAGAATTTTTTTTTTTTTTTTTTGGGGATGTATTTGGCTAATACAGATGTAAGATACAATATCTATATTATCAATATATAATAAGTATATATAAATAGAAAACATTTGCATTTTGATTGACCTTCTTAATATTTTGACACATAAGTTTTTGAGTCTAACAATTTTTTACACCATTATTCTAAGATATATATATATATATATATATATTAATTGGATTAAAATTTAGTTAAGATTTTCTATAAAACCCCTTGAACTTTCATGTTGTTGCACGAAAACCTTTTTTTGGCTAATATGGTACAACAATTGTCGATGCTGGATTTTTCCTTCGGCCCAAACCCCCCAGGCTAGCGACACTTGTGTGTGTGGAAAGGTTAAGAGAGGGTGTCATCAACAATCATCAAAATTCTAAGTTCTGATGGGTCACCTATGTCTACATGATTTTCTTAATGATCCTATGGATGAATAAAGTCAAGTTTGAAGCATGAAATGGATTCGAGGATTTAGTTGTGCATTGGGGAAGGTGTTAGGCCCATGACATCCATCGAATGTGATAAATTGCCTTTCCACGTTGTTAGTGTTAGTCATAATCACTTATATGCCTTCCTTGTACAAAACCTCACTTGTGCAATACTCTCTTTACTTGCTCATTACTTATATGCCTTCCTATATAAAGGCACTTTATTGTATTGTATTACACATATTAATATGCAAAAAATTATTCATAATTCTAACATGGTATCAGTGCCATTGCTCTGATCTCCAAGTGTTTCGTGCATTCTTAGTCTTTCTTGGCGTTTATCCACTGCCTCAGCTATCTCCAGTATTGCTTCGCCGCCGCCGACAAAATTCCGGTGTGCCCATTGCCATCAAAGGTTGAATCCATTGCCAAAGACTCACTGCCTTCATCGGGATTTTCGCTCCAAGCCTCCGATCGAAACACCTCCGCCACCACTACATAGATCTCCCACTGCCGGACTCAACTGCATAAAAATCGCGGTCATCCGACGCCGGACGTGCCTCCACGTGACACCCAAAGAAATTGCCTGCCGTCATGCGCCACATGTGCCTAGCTTCTCTGTCTCAGCCACATGTCAGCCTTTTGTCAAGCCACATCAGCCCTAGTGCAACGTCACCCAGGTCATCCAATACATCAACACCACGTCAGCACATTTTAACTTTGACCAAACGTTGACCATTGACTATCTAGAGCAAGCTGTTGACTTCCAGGGTTGACTTTGATTGTTGACCACATTGACTTTTTGCAACCTAAGTGTTACTTACTCAGTTTTTCGTCCTGATTCCATTTTTGCTGTTTGTTTTTGCATATTTTGTGTCCAAATGACTCAAACTAAGACCTCTCACCCCATTCAAGTTACTTTCGATGGTCAAAATTATTATTTTTAGTCTCAATCTATGCGCAACTTCATTAAAGGTCGAAAATTATGGTTCTATGTCACTGGTGAGATGAAGAAACCAGTTAAGGGTGCCTTTGAGAATGAAGATGTTTTCAGGATCCGTTTTATTGAATGGGACAGTAATAATCATCAGATTCTTACATGGCTACGCAATACCTCCATCCCATTCATCTCTAATATGATTGGAAATTTTGATGATGCTCGCACTGCTTGGGATATGCTCGTTAAACGATATTCTTCCCCTCATGGTTCTCGGGAATATCAAGTCTCGGTTGAACAGTATTAGATTAAACAAGACCTTGGCCAGTCTATCAATGATTTATTTGCTCGTCTCCAGTTCATTTAGGACTAACTTGATCTCTTTGATCCAACATGGGATACTCCCAATGACGCAATCAAGTATGTTACTCATCGTGATCAGATGCGCCTCTACCAATTCCTTATGGCCTTACATGATGATTATAAGCCTGTTCGTGGTCAGTTACTTCACCAGATACCTATTCCATCTTTAGACACAACACTCAATGAACTTGTTCATGAGGAGACTTGTCTACAGACCTTACAAGCTCAATGTTTTGGCTCCTACATCAGCTCTTACACCCCTTTAGTAGTTTGAATCTGATCAGTCTAGCCCCAATACTCATCGTTCAGATCGAAAATCCAACAAATTTTATCGATATTGCAAAAAACATGGTCACACTATTGAGACTTGTTATCACTACAATAGAAGCACTACTGCTATTACTCATTCCAATACATATTAGAGACCCATTTCTGTTGCCACAGAGCACTCTGGATCCACCATCACACTCACCACAGATCAATTGGAGAACATCATCTCTCAAGCTCTCGTCTGGGCTGGTAATGCATCATCTTCCTTTGCTCTTTCTGTTCTGCCTGGTAAGTTATCTTCATGGCTTCTTGACTCTGCCTATTGCAATCAAATGAAACCTTTCCCATCATTTTTCTCCCACACTAGTTCTGCACGTCACACACCTACTATTCACACAGTCGATGGCTCCACTACGCTTGTTCGTAGTATAGGCACCATTTCTACTTCCAAACTCTCAATTTCTGATTTGTTCCATATGCCTAAACTCTCTTATAATCTACTATCTATAGGTCAATTAGCTGAATTTGGCTATCTCATTATCCTTGATTTCTTTAGTTGTGTTGTGCAGGAACCCAGGACAGGGCAAGAACTTGGGATCAGCCGTAGAATTGGGCGTTTGTTTGAGATTTACAGTCTTCGTCTTCCCACTATTGGTGTCTCCGCTTCTACCTTATCTTCACCTTCCTTATCACTTTGGCATTCTCGACCCGAACATGCATCATCTTCTTGGGTACAACAGCTAGTATCTAGGGGTTTATTAGGTCTAGTGTCTAAGGAAAATTTTGATTGTGTTTCATTTCAATTAGAAAAACAACCTATTCAGCCTTTTCATAATAGTGAGTCCATGTCTACTAATATTTTTGACTTAATTCATTATGATGTTTGGGGACCTTCCCCTATTAATATTATTGGTGGATCTCGTTATTTTGTTGTTTTTGTTGATGATTATTTTTGTTATAATTGAGTTTTTCTTATGAGTTCTTGTGATGAATTATTAAATATTTATCGTAACTTTGCAAACATGGTTAAAACTCACTTCTCCAAAACAATTAAATTTTTTCAGTCTGACAATGCATGTGAACTTACCCAACGTGCATTTCAATATATTCTACATTCACATGGAACTGTTCATCAACTCACCTGTCCAGGCACCTCCTAGCAAAATGGAAGAGCCAAAAGAAAACTTCGGCACATCCTTAATACTATTCATGCTCTTCTGTTGTCTTCCAAAGTTCCTGCACCATTTTGGGAGGAAGCTGTTCTCACTGCTACCCATGCCATCAATCGCATTCCAAGCCCAACGATTTCTAATCAGACTTCTTATGAGCGTATTTTTGGATCTCCACCTCATTATCAACATCTCTGATCCTTTGGCTCTGTCTGTTTCGTTATTCTTTAGCCTCATGAACACAACAAACTAAAGTCTCGTTCTCGTCTTTGTTGCTTCCTTGGCTATGGCGAAACTCAAAAAGGTTATCAATATTATGATCCTACTGCTCACGTCTTAGCACCTCCCACCATGCTGTCTTTTAGGAGCATCGTTTATTCACTGAGGTATCTCAATTTCGTCCATCATTCTCTCTCTTAGATATTTTTCCAGAGGCATCTACTCCCTTCAAAAGTGCCTACCTCCGTTCAACTGATTGAGCCGTCTAACTACTCTTTTGGATCATCCTCTAACAAGTCGCCTCATTCTTCTACTGCGTCCCCTACTCTTGCACCTTCCGAGGATCTTGCACCTGCAACCACACTTCGTCATTCCTTTCTGGTAACATCTCTTCCTTCTCATTTGCGTGGTTTTCATTGTTACACTGCCCTTACTACACTGCACGAGCCTCACTCCTATCGTGAGGCTTCCACTTACCCTTTATGGTAGGCTGCAATGACTGAGGAACTTGATGTATTATCCAAAAACTGTACTTACGATCTGGTTGATCTGCCTTCTGACAAGTCTGTGGTTGGTTATAAGTGGGTTTTCAAAATCAAGACTCGGTTTGACAGATCTATTGAGCGATACAAAGCTCGTCTTGTTACCAAAGGTTTCCCACATGAGTATGGCATTGATTATGAGGAAACCTTTGCTTTAGTTGCTTATATTTCATCTGTTCGCACCTTATTGGCTATTGCAGCCTCTCGTCAGTGGAAGCTATTTCAGATGGATGTCAAAAATGCCTTCCTCAATAAGGATTTGAGTGAAGAAGTCTATATGCAACCTCCACCTAGTCTTTCTCATCCACTTGATAAGGTGTGCCGACTTTGTCGTGCCATTTATGGTCTGAAGCAGTCATCTCGAGCTTGGTTTGCTAAGTTCAGCTTAGTTTCTCAATTGGGTTATTCCATCAGTTCTTATGATTCTGTCATCTTCCTCCGTCGCACAGCCAAAGGCACCATTTTGCTTCTTCTTTATGTTGATGATATGATCATTACTAGTGATGACCTTAGTGACATTCAAGAACTCTAAGATTTCCTAAGTTAGAATTTTGAAATGAAAGACCTTGGCCACCTTAGTTACTTTCTGGGTCTTGAGATTACTTCTTCTGATGATGGTTTCTACCTGACTCAAGCCAAGTACACCTCTGATCTTTTGTCTCGAGTTAATCCGATCGAACTTAATCCACGTTTGACTCATTCTTTAGGAGAACCATTGTTTGATCCTACCTTCTATCGGCAATTGGTTGGCAACCTAGTCTATCCCACAGTCACTTGTCCAAACATCTCATATGCAGTTCATCAGGTAAGGCAGTTTATGTCTGCTCCATGATCGACCCACTATGATGCTATCCTATGCATCATTCGATACCTTAAGGGCATTCTTTTCCACGGTCTCCACTTCTCTGCTTAGTCTCCTCTTACTTTGAGAGCCTACTCTGATGCTTATTTGGCAGGGGATCCTACTGACCGTCGATCCACTCACTACAAGAAAATAGGTCTACGGCAACAAAACCTTTCATCACACAAAAGTCTCAATTTCGTCGCTTGATGTACTAGGCGATGAAATAATACGTTAGGCGACAAAAATCGTTTCGTCGACTAATGTTGGTTGCGGAATAGTCCTGGCGACGAAATATTTTTGTTACTTTTGTCGCCTAATACTTTCAACATTTAGCGACGAATGTTTTTCGTCGCCTATTAATTTCGTCGCCTAAATAGTATTTGGCGACGAATTTATTTTTGTCTCCTAAAGATCATTTGTCGACGAAACATGGTTCGTTGCGCAAAAAACTGTAGGCGACGAAACTTATTTTTGTCGCCAAATAATCTTTGGGCGAGGAAATTTATATCATCACCTATTGAATTTCAGGCGACGAAACATGTTGTCGCCAATTGTTTTTTGTTTTTTTGCCAAAATGCAAAAAGACCCCCTGGGGTTTTGGTCAGTTGCAAACTAACCCCCTGGGTTTCAATTTCGCATTATAACTACCTGGGGTTTATGGATTGGTAAAATTGACACCTCAACTAAACAACCTTTAGTTTTTTTGTCAAAGATAACAGCCACGTGAAACTCACGTGACCATTATCTCCTCCCTAAAACTCTTTGTCAAGCGCACACGTGTGACTGTGAGAGAGAGAAAAGAAAAACAAAACATGGTGAGATTGAGAGAGAAAGAGCCGTGCGATTGAGCGTGCGATTGAGAGAGAAAAAGAAAAAGAAAAAGAAAAAAGAAAATCGAGACAAGAACACCGTGAATGAAATTATTTGCATTTTGCAGAGAAACAAGGTTTGTGTTCTGGGTTTCATAATGGGTTTGAAGGTTTCAAAGTGGGTTTCACATTATCTTGTTGACATTTGAGATAATATTTGGTTTATGGTTTTTGTTTTAGTGTGAAATTTGGGGTTTTGCTATGTGAGGTTTTGGGTCCTACTTAGTGGGGTATCAATTTGGTGTTTTTGTCCCTTTTTGTCTGATGATGCTCATATACTTTGGATGGTGTTATTGACTTATTTCACACCATTTTTTACTATTTGGATGGCGTTAAGCTTTGTCTGCTTTGCTGTGAACAAGTTCACCTTTTTCCCATGTGCTTGTGTGCTTTATCTCCCTAGTAGACACATGTTGTTGGCATGCAATTTATGTATTGTGTATTATTACTCTAATGTATTTGTACTTTAGTATTTGCTATGTGTAATGTACTTTTGCAGTTTATATAGGTGATTGTTATTTCCACACCACATTTTGTTATTTCTGCACCATTATAACAAAAATGGGTGTGAAATTTCCCTTTATATATCCTGTATTATAAGTAACATTTGTGATATGTACTTTACTTTTGTCTAGATGCAGATTGTAAGAATTGAGCTATATCATGGGGGCTGTTTTAACTTCGTACCTGAAATGCATTACCTTGGGGGACAGATGAAACTTTACAAAGGAATAGACACAGACATTCTTGGTATTGCTGACCTTGATAAGGTAGCAACAAATTTAGGATATAGGAATGTCACATGCTACTATTCTAAGTTTCCTGGAGATGACTTTGAGGAGGGTATTTCAATATGCTCTACTGATGGTGATGTGATGAGAATGGTTAACAGGATGGAGAATGAAGGGCATACGATGGCACAAATCTATTTAGAGCATAGGATGGATCCACTAGATAGCAGCCAGGTAGATGACCCCCTCTTACTACTCCCTGAACCAACTAATGACCCCCAAGCACAAAATGACCAAACTGATCCAGAACTTACAGAGGTGGCTGTTGAAATGGAAAATTCTGATTATGAAGAGCCAAATGATAGTGGTAGTTCTGAGAATGAAAGACTTACTGATTTTGAGGATAGTGATGAGGAGGGTGATTACATTGATATCTTAAAGGAAGCAAAGAATGATAAGTGTGACTCTAAGATAATGGGTGAGAAAGGTCAATCATCTAAGCAAGTTATTCAAGTAGAATGGGATGGTGAGTGTGATTCAGATTATTCTGGCAGTGAAGAACTGTGGCCTCCAAATGCAAGGCAGTGATGATGAATGCAATACTAGATGCCTTGAGTTTAATGAAGAAATTGATATGAAGAAGCCAATCAATTTGAAGGTAGGACTTACATTTCAAAGTGCTGTTGTTTTTAGAAAGGCATTGAAGGAGTATTGTATCCAAAAGGGGTATGACTACACTTACTTGCAAAATGAGAAATGGAGGGTAACAGCAGAATGTAAGGAGAAATGTGGGTGGAGGATTCATGCATCATTGACTCAAATGCAAGATGCATTCAGAATTAAAACTTTTAAGTCTGAACATAATTGTGGTAAGCATTACCACAACAGGAGAGTGACTTCTTCATGGATTGCTAGTAAATATTGGGAATACATAAGGGATGATATTACTTGGACATGTGATGCCCTGAAGGAAGCTATAAGAAGAGATTATAATGTGTTTGTGTCTAAACATAAATGTTACAGAGCTAAACATTTGGCTATCAAGATGATTCATGGTTCAGAATTAGAACAGTTTAAGAAATTGTGGAGTTATTGCGCAGCAATTAGGAAGTGGCAACCTGGAAGTACCATAGAGTTGCTGACGGAAGGGCATAAATTCCTAAGGCTTTATGTTTGTCTTGAACCTTGCAAGAGAGGTTTCTTGGAGGGGTGTAGACCAATCATCGGCATTGATGGTTGCCATTTGAAGGGGAGCTTTGGTGGACAGTTACTATGTGCTATTGGGAAAGATGCCAATGATAATATGTTCCCAATAGCATATGCTGTAGTAGAACAAGAGCTTAAGGATTCATGGACTTGGTTTTTGACTTGTCTACTAAAGGACATAGGTCAGAAAACGTTGACCTTTATTTCTGACCAGCAAAAGGTAAATACTATGATATCAAAAAAAAAAAAAAATTAATTGCTTCTTAATAAAAATAAAAATTATTTGTTGCGTAGTGTTCCCATGTTGTAAAAATATATATATATATATATATATATATATTATATATATGCTACTACTTTAATTTGATCACTAATGGTTTGATTTGATGCTTTATGATTAGGGAATTGTTGAGACATTGAAGAATATCCTACCTAAAGCTGAGCATAGGTTTTGTGTCAGACATCTCTATGCCAATTTCAACAAATCAATATATATATAAAAGCAGAAACCTCTAACTGAGGTTCTGCCAAATGTATTAAAAACTGATGTGGCACTAATGTGGCTGTCACATCAGCAATTAAAATAACTAATTAACCGGTCACCATTAATTTTATAAAATAATTAAAATTAAAAAAATAAATAAATAAATAAACCTTGAACCCAGCGCCAGCCCTCCCCAACTCGATCGATCACGTCGCCGCCTGAACCACGGTGGTGGATTTACCTGGGAGAGTTAACGACGTCGCCGCCTGAACCATGGTGGTGGATCTGCCTGGAGAGTCAACGGCGTCGCCGCCTGAACCATGGTGGTGGATCTGCCTGGGAGAATCAACGGGCGGTCTAAGAAGTCCAGCGGTGATGAGCGGGGCAGTTTGAGATCGTGGGATTTGGGCATTAGGGAAGAAAGGAAAAAAAGAAAAAGATTTTTCAGATTATTTAATTCGTTTCAATCCGAAACCCTTACCTAAGCACTTTGTAGATCGGTTTCGGTGACTCTTCGCAGAGATCGGTCGGTTCGCGGTTTGAATTTTTGTATGGCTTTCGATTCGTGAAATCGGCGATCTCGGTGGTGCGGATCTAAGCGTTGAGAGAGAGAGAGAGAGACTGAAAACGATGCCGTCGCGTGCAGGTCTGGACCGTTAGATCAAGCATCTGATGGAGTGCAAGCTGTTGCCGGAGGCGGAGGTGAAAACGCTTTACGATCAGCCGAGAGCGATTTTGGTGGAGGAGTGGAACGTACAACCGGTGAAGTGCCTGGTGACGGTGTGCGGTGATATCCACATCCAGTTTTCCGATCTCATCGAGCTCTTTCGAATAGGAGGAAATCCTCTCGATACCAATCATCCCTTCATGGGATATTTGAAAGTGCAAGGTGGAATTGATGTTTGGTTGAATGATGAGTCAAAGCGTGAAACGCCAGCGGTGGTGTCGTTTGGTGGGAAGCAGAGGTTCATGGGTTCGGTAGGAGGTGCTAGCGCGGCAATGAAATAGAATTAAATTCAACTTCGTGATTCATCAAACAATACAACACTTGGATCAAACAATACAACACTTGGGTTGAATTTAAATAGAAAAAACCGTAACTCAGTTTTCTTCCTATTCAAAAATAAAAACAACAAATTTGTTTGTGTGAAGTAGGAGGAGGCAGCAAGGCAGTCAGCGGTTCAGAGCACAATTCTTGGTGGGGTCCACAAATTGAACATCGGCATTGTGTCCCTGGTGTCATCTCTTTACTCTCTACGTGATTGTCAAGAACCAAAATTCCATTATGTTCTGTAAGTATGTCACGTACATTCTCAATCTTTAATTAATTCACTTTTCTTTTGTTTCTTTTGTTGATAATCTTACACTGCCTTTTTTTTTTTTTTTTTTTTGCTTTTGTTTTCTTAAACTTTTTTTTTTTTTTTTTTTTGTTTTGATGATAAAGATAAAACCTTTTAATTCATTGCCATCTTTTTTTTTTTTTTTTTTTTTTTTTTTTTTTCCATTTTTTTTGATAAAGATAAATTAAAAAAAAATTTTTAAAGACATTTAAAAAATTTAAATACTAGTCAAAACTTAAAGCACTATTTACAAGTTTTGTTTGGCTCTTCTGTTTGCAAGCTTTTTAAAGTAGAAAAATAAAAAATTATTTTCCTAACTTTCTTTTAATAGCGGTTTTGTTTTATAATGTTAATAGGAAGGATGCAATGATGCATAAACCAATATTGGATGATCGTAAAAAAAAAATTCAGGGGATTGACCATTCATAAAAAAGGTTCAATTAGTAGTAGCAAGGTATGTGTTAAAATTACCCACATGTCTTCTTTAAATGAATGCCTTGAAACTAGAAGACATTAAAACTTTCATTTGATTTAAAAAACCTTAGTAGAATGTTTTTGTGGTCTTACACTTATTTGAACATGGCTTAGATTGATGACACCGATCTTTGGGAGATGTGGAAGACCAGCCAGTCAATATCGAACTTAGGATCTATTGATAATAAGGTACATGTCTTAATGTTATGTTCGATTATCATCATTTTTCGATTATAATATTATTCGAATTGGAATAACAATTGTCATCTATATGGATTAGGTTGTGAAATTACGAATATATTCCCTCGGTTGGGGATGTACTGTTCAAACTGACAAGATTCACCTATGGAGATTAGTGAAACGAGTCTTGATCTCACAATTATATGAAAGGTGTGTCACTTCATCATTTTGGATTGGGTATTAGCTAATACGCTATCCAAACATTTACAAACTATTTTGTTCTTCTTCAATTGACAGTTCAAACGTCCATGAGAATAAAGACAGGAAAAAAAAGGATTAAACGATATGGTGATAACACAGGTATTGAATTATTACTAATCTATTTCTACATGTACTTTTATGAGACAATTATTTTAAAATTTAGATGCTAAATGGCAGTTCTTAAAGTCCCAAGCTGACATAAACCATTTAATGTACAAAGAGTTATGCAAAATCGTCACAAGGTATGTATTTATAAATTCTACATCAATCATATTTTTCATCTATATGTTACCAATATAAAAATATATGTTTTTGAAGTTCCAATAATACAAAACTAATATATTTTAAATTTTGAATTCAGGTTAATGGCAAATGCAGCTGGAAAACAATTAATGGCTAACTAAAGATATTGATACTTCAACTTCTTCCTACTAACCTATATTTGTATTCTCATATAAACTTTTTCTATGTGTTTAATGTAGTTAATCATTATACATTTGACTTGATGTAATTTTTTTCAGATATATTTCAATGGTTTAAATAATAGTAATTTATATACATAATATAGTACATTAAATTTTATTATAAATTTAGCTACTATACCTACAAATTAACATATTTTACTGTTTTTGTTATTCATATTAAATAAGTATACCCCGCGCATTGCGCGGGTCATACGCTAGTTGTACAAGGGACAAGTACTTAAGGATGCCATGTGGAAAGCTACTAGGGCTTGTACAGAGAGGGAATTTTTGGAGCACATGAAGGAGATTCAAAACCTAGAACCTAATGCCCATGATTGGCTGAAAAGAGTCAAGGCTGCATCTTGGTCAAAGCATGCACATAACCCTAAGGTTAAGTGTGACATGTTACTTAATAACTTGGCAGAGACATTTAACTCATACATTCTAGAAGCTCGAGATAAGCCCATCATCACAATGTTAGAGATTATAAGGCAAAAGCTTATGAAAAGGTTTCACAACAAAAGGGATGAGATGAGACAATATGAAAGCAATATATGCCCGAGGATTAAAGCTAAGCTGGAGAAGTCTAAGGATGCTGCAAGAGATTATATTGTCAGGATTGAAGGAGTGAAAACTTTTGAGGTTGACCTCATGTATGGTAGTAGGTTTGTGGTGGATTTAGGAAACAAGAGTTGTACTTGTAGAAGGTGGGACTTAAGTGGCATTCCATGCTCTCATGCAGTAGCATGTATCTACATGGATGGTAAAAGCCCTGAAGAATATGTAGATCCAATGTACACCAAAGAGAAATTCATGGCAGCCTATGAAATTCTATTCAACCCTGTTCCTGGTGAACATGATTGGCCAACCACTATATATGATCCCATTAGCCCCCCTGTAGTGAGGACGAAACCTGGCAGGCCTAAAAAGGCAAGGAGAAAAGAAGAAGGAGAAGAAATGCATCCTTATAAGGTGACTAGGAAGGGGCTAGCTGTAAAATGTGGGAAGTGTTATCAATGGGGGCATAATGCAAGGACTTGCAAAGCACCAGAGAATCCAAAGAGGAGGATTTACTCCAAGAAGGCAAACAAGAGGGCAGTTGATACTGATGCTGCTCCTAACAGAAGGCAAAAACTAAATGTAAGTGGCATGAAAATAACTAAATGTTTGTATATATTAACATGTAAAGGACAAGAGATCTATCTAATTTTTTGTTTTAATATTTATTGATTGGCAGGTTAGACGGAAAGATTCTAATGGGGTTCAAGGCAATGCATGTGAAAAGCAAACAATGAAAAGTAAAGGAAAAGAGAAGGCAAAGAAAAAGTCATTAGCATGTGTGGGCCAAGTTGACAGTTGAAAGTTGTTTGTTTTATGTTTTTTTTTTTGGAACAATGGTTTAGGTATCATACTTTTGTAATATATATTGTCATAACTGGCTGGCTTGGCAGTATAAACCTTTAAGACAATATATTTAGGTGTCATACTTTTGACATTGTATTTGGTAGTGATATTTTGACAGTGAAATGGCTGTGATATGGTGGTTGTGATGGAGTTATTTAATTTTGTCTATCACGCAGTGTATTTATGGAATTGGAATGACATTGAATTATTGTGTGTTATGAATGGTGAATGACTGATATGTCATGTATTTTAGCAAAAAGAAAAAGAAAAAAAGAGACTGATATGTCATGTAGAACTTGGTTGTGAATTTGCTGTAAAATAAGCCCACTTGCCCAAGCAATCACATAAAACATATCCCATAATTCTTTACTCCACAAAACTAAGTACAAGAAACCCAAAACATGAAATCCATTCACGTTCCAAAATACTATTACATTAACATTACTGATCAAAATATATCCATTCTATTAAATTACTGCTACATTCCAAAATACATTTTGTTACATTACTGCTAAAAAATAAGCTGTCACTTTTGTTTTTTTCTTCTATGCAGCATTGTCATTTTCAGCTTTCTTTTACTGCTAAAAAATAAACTGTCACTCTTGTTTTTTTCTTCTCTGCAGCATTGTCATTTTCAGCTTTCTTTTACTGCTAAAAAATAAACTGTCACTCTTGTTTTTTTCTTCTCCGCAGCATTGTCATTTTCAGCTTTCTTTCTCTCCAGTAGGCCATTTATCAGTGATATGTTGCGTGCAGCGTGTGGTAAATGGGGGATCAAACCAGGCCAAAAAATAGCAAGCAACATGCTCCTGCATAACAACCTTTGCATTATTAAAAACCACAAAAAGAAAAATAGGGTAAAACCTATTTTTATCACATTCTACCAATGATGTGCAATATTATAAACTGTATACAGAAAGTCACCAATATGTACCTGTGACATAATTTAAGTAGAGAAGCATTCCATTGTTTTGATGCTAATACATGTAAGTGAACTGCACTTAGCTTCTCAAGAAGTGTTCCTTGGCTTCCTGGCTGCTCAGAATTTGGATAAGAGTTGGCTTGTGAGTGTGAACTAGATGCTACAACTTCCACATCTACATCCTTGGAACTCTTATTATTTTTAGACAGCACAAGCACTGGATCATCATGTGAACTGTCCCTTTCAGCTTTGTTATTTCCATTTGGAACAGCAAAACCTAAAGTCCTCGGCTTTTGGTTCCTTCCATTTGTGTCTAATAATTGAAAAACATGAGCAAGCTGTTTTACATGAAATCCACATGGCAGATGTTTGAGCTCTCGTCTTAAGTTGGAGGATGGAAATTGTAAGACCTCAGCTGTTTGAATGGCCTGCAAAGCAGAAGATTCATTGAGCCTTAAATAGCACTTAAATGGTACACTTCCTAAGCACTTCAAAACAACAAATTCACCTAAAGGTATTGGCCAAAGCATTCAATAATCACCAATTACATTACTTACAGAAAGGTAACCATCTGCTAAAATATGCATAATGGAATCAGCAAATCAAATATAGCTTAATTTAGCTGGTACACACATATCACCAGTTACATCATTACCATCTAATATCTATCTACCAGCAGTTCAATTAGCCTTTTTACATCAATGCATCATTATAAACTAAAGGGTCAAAAACTAATAGGAGTGACCAGCAAAAATACATACATACTTACAAACATAAAAAGCAATAAATTAAGAATGTGTATTGTATTAAGGCAAAAGGGAAAATTACTTGGTTAGTAACAACATAAGCTGAAAGTGCCACCAGCGTCGTCATCTATCCTCCAAGAATCAACAAGACCACCTAAAACAAACAAATTTAGTCGCTTTTTCAATCTTTAATTAAAAAAAAAAAAATTGAAGCCAAAATGGAAGGTGATAAAAGGAGGGATTTTTAACATTGGCTGTCAAATCCTATTATAAGATCTAAGGACCTTTTCAAAAACAGGGTAAAACCCCAAAACCTCACATAGCAAAACCCCAAATTTCACACCAAAACAAAAACCATAAACCAAATATTATCCCAAATGTCAACAAGATAACATGAAACCCCCTTTGAAACCTTCAAACCCATAATGAAACCCAGAACACAAACCTTGTTTCTCTACAAAATGCAAATAATTTCATTCACGGTGTTCTTGTCTCGATTTTCTTTTTTCTTTTTCTTCTCCTCTCTCAATCGCATGCCTCTTTCTCTCTCATTCTTTCTCTCTCAATTGCACTGCTCTTTCTCTCTCAATCTTACCATGTTTTGTTTTTCTTTTCTCTCTCTCACAGTCGCACGTGTGGGCTTGACAAAGAGTTTTAGGGACGAGATAATGGTCATGTGAGTTTCACGTGGTTGTTATCTTTGACAGAAAAACTGAAGGTTGTTTAGTTGAGGTGTCAATTTTACCAATCCATAAACCCCAGGTGGTTATAATGCAAAATTGAAATCTCAAGGGGTCAGTTTGCAACTGACCAAAACCCAGGGGGTCTTTTTGCATTTTGGCCTTTTTTTTTCAACCTATTAGGCGACAAAAATGTGTGTCGCCAATCGCCAAATGATATATATATATATATATATATTACATTACAACCTGTCATTAAGAAATTTATTCATTTTCAACAATATATCCATAAGCAAACCATCCATACATTCAAAAAGTAAATAATATATAAGTTTGAATAAACATACTACATTAAATGAAACAATGCCTGTCAATCCACAAAAGCAGAGGAACCAAACCCTTCAGCTCATTCCTAAAACACAAAATGGGGAATGGAAGAGATTGGAATAGTTCTCAAACATTATACAATTCATGTTCCATCTAGCTACAAAGTGCAATTAATACAAATGAAAATATGTCTTCTAACAATACAAAAAAAGATGACTTCAAAGACAAAATATGTCATCATTCCCCCAAGCTCATATAATCTGCACAAAAATTTCAAGAAAACAACATTAAGATCAAAGAGCAAAAACATTATTCAATAAGAAATATGAGAATTATTTTTAAGCATACGTAAAACTAATGGACACCATTGCTTTTAGTGTTTTAACCTTTGGCCATTCATTTCTTTGCTTAAGTGTTATGAAACACACATTTGCATGCATATAACTCTCTAACCGTGAGTCCTATTAAAGAATTGTAAGTTCTTATATTTTACTTTGAGACCGAATGTCATGTTTGTGTCAGTCCACAAGCCGTTCCGTGGCCTTTTTATGTTTTTGCCCTTTTGCGGGACATTTATAGGCAAAAGTGATTTGAAACGCACATTTGTGCATAACTCTCTAACCGTAAGTTTTATCATTATTCCGAAAATTCCTACATGTTACTTTAGACCCCGGGGTCGTGGTCATGTAGGTTCATGGGCTGTTCCATGATTGTTTTATGTTTTTGCCATTTGGCTACTCATTTTTAAGCTTACGTGTTAAGAAACGCACATTTGCGCATAATTCTCTAACCGTAAGCCCTATCAATGTTTTGTAAGTTTCTACATGTTACTCTAGATCCAAGGATGGTTTTTGTGTAAATCCACGGGCCATTCCGTGGCCTTCTTATGATTTGGCCCATTTGCGTGACATTTCTAATCTTAAGTGCTATGAAACGCACATTTACGCATAACTCTCAAACCGTGAGTCCTATTATCATTCCGTAACTTTCTATGTGTTAGTTTGGACCCGAGGGTCGTGATCATGTAGGTCCACAGGCCATTCTGTGACTGTTTTATGTTTTTGCCCTTTGGCTACTAATTTCTAAGCTTAAGTGTTCTAAAATGCACATATGCGCATAATTCTCAAATTGTGAGCTCTATCAACGTTTTATAAGTTCATACATGTCTATCTTTGAAAAATTTAAGAAACAAAAACATGAAATATATACCCAAAGAACAGCATAAAAACTCATTGGCTATATACCCAATGATTGAAGAATGAATGTATCATATTATCAATCCGTAAGTTCTTATGTGTTACTTTGGTTTCGAGTATCAAATTCATGTAGGTCCACAGGTCGTTCCATAATAGTTTTATATTTTTTCTCTTTGATCACTCATTTCTAAGTTTAAGTTTTATGAAACGCACATTTGCACATTTGCCCTTAGGGTTTGAATTGAAACTCATTCAATTCACATAAATATAAGTGCACGTTTATATTCCCCACAACCCACAACCCAAATTCACACACAAAACCCAAAACAAATAGGATTTGGAATCGGGCCGGCATACAAATACCAAGTCACTATATAAGAGTAGCATGTGTCCTAAAAGTTTCAGCTCGAGTTAACTTTTCTATAATTTATTAAAATTCCCAAGAGTCAGTAAGCTCAATTATGTCAAACAGCCAATTCCAGAAGAGTGTAACACACTTATAAACTTTGTTTTCACTATCAAAACACATCTACATTTGATAAAAATTTACAGAAACCTTTAATAATGTGTGTATAACAGACCATAAAAAATTCCGATCAAAATGAGTTTTATATAATTTTCTAAAATTCATACAACTCAGCAACATCGAATTTTCCATATAATTTCTAGAATTCTGAAAACAAATTCACTAAAAATCATATATTCATCAAATCACTGTAAATTTTTTTCCAAATTAACCTCAAGGGTGTTAGATTTCATTCTACACAGAATTGGTCTCAAAATTCCCCATGTGGAATTTATGGTAAATTTTACAACACAAGATGCACAAAACTGTCTTGTGGACAGATTTGACTAGTTGTTTTATAAATTCACAAATAAATATCAAACGATAATATTTTCTCATGAAATTTAATGCACATATACTAGACATATGATATAAGAATTCCCAAAAAACCATTTTCTCATATCTATTTTCAATAAAAGCAGAATTTCAATTGAAATTTACTGTTCATGCAGTAGCAGAAAAATCAGGAATAAATTTAGTTCTTCCTTTGGGTAACTTAATAAATCTTCATATACATGAAACCAATTTCACCAAATCTCAACCAAAATCAGCCTAAAAATGTTTTAGAGTCATTCTAAATGAAAAAATAAACATTTTTCATGAAGGGTACATGACCAAATTCTTTACCATTTGAAATTTGCTTCCAAATAGTCATTTAATCAAACACTTGGTGGACAACTTTGCATATAATTTACACATGAGTTTTCTTCACAAAACCCATTCTCCCTACATACATTTGTAGAGTTTAGACACACAATATCTACTCTAAATGTGTTACAAATGCATTCTCAAACAACAACAAAACAAACCCATCACAAATTGGAATACAAAAACCCAAAACATGCAAAAATCAACTCCAAAAAACACAAGATACCTATTAATCCGAAAATTACATCAATAAATCTAAAACATTTTAAGTTTGAGTGTTTGATAATACATACCCCACTTCTAGCACCATTAGAACAATGTTTTCGTAAGTTTTAAAGCAAGCCATCATCCGGGTTGAATGTCAACTTGAATCTCCTATTCTTTGCCATATTTGACCTTGAGAAAGAAGTTGAAACCATCAATAGTGGGCTGAAATTTCAAGAGAAAACACAAGAAAATGAGTTCTTGGTGAAGAAGAAGAAGGAATGTGGAAGAAATTTGGAGAAGATTGAAAGAGGAAGATGAAAACTAAGTAGTCTTCCTTCCTTCACTTTGAATTTCAGCCAGCATAAGGGGGGGAATGCTTCTGATGTAGGCTCTCGGGTAGAAGGGTTTGTGTTTAGGAATGGGGTTGGAGTGTGAGTTAATTTGAGTAGTAACTAGGCAGCATAAAGCCTCTGCATAGAGAAGTCCATCTCTAAAAGAAATAGCATAAAAGGCTAAGTAATTCTCATTCACAAAATATCAACTCTAAAACTAAATTTACAAAGGCAAGGCCATGCATTATATAGCATGCCTCAGGTACAATCTGATTGGCTGCTGGATGCAGCCCTATGATTGGCTATCCTATGCTAAAAGCCCATTGGCTGAATTATTAACAACCCCTAACAAACTAACCAACTCAGCCAAGCCTTCCTATTGGCTGCACATGGCTTAATTCTAAGTGGTTAACAAGAAAAGACCAAGTACTAGGTTGTTAAGCTTTTGAGACAACAAGTACAAGGTTGTCTCAAAACTAATTACAAGCCTAAAACAGAAATGAAAACACTAGCTTAGATGCTCCTGCATCATACTCTCCCTCTTAAAAAGCATTTGGCCTCAAATGATCTCAGGTGCATGCTAAGTATTTGGCCCCAAGTGTTTCAAGCCGAGTCTTTCTTGGCTTATCTTCTTTATCTTGACCATGGGCTTGGACTTGCTTGTGTCCTTCTTTGGTCGTAATGTATAATGGTGTTCTCTCTTGTGCAAGCTACAATGACTCCCCTCAATCAACAAGTCACAAGCTTTGTCTTCACTGCTGCAAGTTGTGTGAGAGATTTTGCTTGCAAGCCTATTCTTTTCCTCCATTTCTTCCTTAGAAACTTGCAAAATCTTTGTTGTAGCATCCATATTTTCAAGCACAAACTGATTAGACACAGGTTTAAAGGTCATCATACCTTCCAATGTTATGCCTTCTGCTTGGTCATCACCAATTTCAGCTTCAACCTCTATGTCATAAACAGGTGGTTGTTCTACAATTTCTTCAATCATCAAGATACCTTCACTCACTTCCTCTGCTTCTTGATATTGATCATAAACGGGTTCTTGAAGGTAGTCCTCTTGATTTTCTTCAATCATCAAGATGCCTTTCATCATTCCTTCACTGTACTGGAACGCTGCTGTGCTAGAATGTTGCTGCCAATTGCTGCATTGGATTGTTGCATCCAGTTGCATTATTGGAATGTTGCTGCCAGTGGCTGCATCACTTTCTTCTTCCATTGTTTTTGTCATCAAGGTCTTATTTTTGGCTTGCAAAGCTGGCTTCTTGCACTCAATGGACTTGTGACTCTCTTCACCATACTTATAGTGTTTACAAGAAAGGTTGGAGTTCTTTGGTTTACCAACAAATGATGTTTTGGTTGCAACATTGCTTGGAGGTGTGGGCTGATTGAACAGGCTGTGCATTCTTGGATTTTCCAAGGTTGCTGCTCAGGCTTGTTGGTACTGCCAAAGCTTCTGCCAAGACTTGGTATTGCAATGTCCTCCTTTCAAACTGGGTTTGTAGATAGTTGAAAGGCATAAACTGTTCTTGAAGCTTTGTCTTCATCTTGTTCCAATCTTGAATTTTCTTCTTACCAAATCTGACTCGTTGCATTTGGATCTGCTCCCACCAAGCTGATGCTCTCCCTTTGAGCTTGGTGCCCACAAGCTTCACCTTCTTGTGGTTTGGAATGTCATGGTATTCAAAGACACATTCCACATGATTGATCCAATCTATTAAGTCATCAGGAATTAACACACCAGAAAATTCTGGCACGTCAATCTTGACACTACCTTTCCATTTCTGCTCATACTTTGATTCATATCTCTGATTTTGATCCTTTCCTTCCCACTGCTGCCCAAACTCTCGGTGATAACCCATGAAAGGAGAAGCTTGTAGCTGCTGCTGCCTCTCGGGTGCTCTCCTTTGTTGTTGGAATACATGTTTAAATTCTGGATCTTGGGGTGGTTTATACTTTTGAAACTGCTCGGTCAAGACAGCAAGCTGTCTCCTCATCGTTTCCATCTCAATTTTCCAAGCACACCTCTTTGGAAATTCCTCTTCATTGGCTGCATTGAACTTGGCTTCAACTTCTGGAGCCATTCCTTGAATTGGTTTCTTAAGCTTCTTCAACTTCTCTCCTGCCATCTTGATTCAGGCTGGGGTAAGTGTTTAGGCTTAGGATAATTGGTTCTTGGATGATTCTAGAGAGATAAAGAACAAAGAAAATGCGCAAAACAGAGACTCTAAGGATCTCAAGCTCTGATACCAAATGATGTAGGCTCTCGGGTAGAAGGGTTTGTGTTTAGGAATGGGGTTGGAGTGTGAGTTAATTTGAGTAGTAACTAGGCAGCATAAAGCCTCTGCATAGAGAAGTCCATCTCTAAAAGAAATAGCACAAAAGGCTAAGTAATTCTCATTCACAAAATATCAAATCTAAAACTAAATTTACAAAGGCAAGGCCATGCATTATATAGCATGCCTCAGGTACAATCTGATTGGCTGCTGGATGCAGCCCTATGATTGGCTATCCTATGCTAAAAGCCCATTGGCTGAATTATTAACAACCCCTAACAAACTAACCAACTCAGCCAAGCCTTCCTATTGGCTGCACATGGCTTAATTCTAAGTGGTTAACAAGAAAAGACCAAGTACTAGGTTGTTAAGCTTTTGAGACAACAAGTACAAGGTTGTCTCAAAACTAATTACAAGCCTAAAACAGAAATGAAAACACTAGCTTAGATGCTCCTGCATCAGGTATGTAGTGACTAACACTCTAGATCTGGAGCTGGGTTTTAAAAAAATATGGCCAAGCCCATTAAATTTATAGACCCGATTTTTTGAAAAAGAAAAAAAATATATATTGGAATCATGCTTTTTTGGCTAAAAATTTCTGACAAATTCTAATGAGAATTTTCACAACAACAAATCAAATTAGTTTTTCCATAGTAATATTAAATTATACCCAAAATTTACGAATTTTTTTGGGTTGTTTTATGTAACATAATGTGGTCTCACTTTGAAATATGATAGAGTTTTTTTTTAATAAATGTGAGTACTGAAATATGATTTTTTAACAGACTCTTTGATTTTATTTATTGATAGAGAAATTTTTGTGACGTTTAGGACAAATTTAATTATAGATGATTCCAGTAATTGGAGTGACAACATCTAGATCGGAGCTGCATCTTGAGAGAGTCAAGAGAGAGATAAAGACATAGGCCGAAATTGGTGAGGGCAAGACCAGTCCCACCCTATAGGAAATTTAAAGCTTTTACAAATTAAAATACATGTTACTCTTGTTTTGCAAAAAAAAAAACCCATCTAACATTACTCTATAGTTATTAAACCTGGACCCAGATGTTAATCTGGTATATGAGTCGGGTCATTGGATCAATGGTTTAACTAGTGGGTCATCAGTCGAACCATATGATCAAATAAAATTAATATTAAAAAATACCCACAAAATGTATTATAAAATCAAGACTAAAATGCACTGTACACCCTTTAAGTTTGACCAATTTTGATTTTATACCTGAATATTTGAACGTTTTGATCTGCTCCCTCTTAGTTTGGGTCCGTTTGTATATTGGCCCTCTCGTCCATAAAACGTTAGCCCCTAATTGTTAAGTATTACCTAGGCCTGACACATGTGCTAGTTGGCCCAATAAAATCATGCCACGTGTATTTGAGAAAATTTTTTTACATTTTTTTAATTCAATTTACACGTCGCATGATTTTATTGGGCCAACTAGCACATGTGTCAGGCTTAGTTGGCACTTAACGGTCAGTGGCTAACGTTTTTTGGACGGGGGGACCAAAATCCAACCAAACCCAAACTAAGAGGGAGCGGATCAAAACTTTCAAATACTAGGGAACAAAATAAAAACTGGCCAAACTTAGAGGGTGTACAGTACATTTCAGTCTAAAATCAATGTTTCACAATTACTAGAAAACTTTAAGATTTTTGAAGTTTAATGTAAATAGTAGAGAAGTAGAAAACAATATTGCAATAGAAAATAGGATTGCACGGGTGGGTTTTATAGAAAACAACCTATAAACATATTGAACAACCTACCAACTTAGGTAGCAGTTCATTGGAGTAAGGGTGGCAATGGCTTGGTGGGCTAGGCTTGGCTTAATTGGCCGTTGATTGATCAATGGGTCAACCCGGGTCGGTTTGAGCCAAAAGAATTTATCTCAGTCCAAGTCTAATATGATTAATATATAATATTTTAAAGTAAAATAAAATATATCTAATAGTGGTTAGGTGCGTAATATATGAATCTTCACCTTCATATCAAAATGTCACCAAGTAGGCTAGGCTAGTGGGGTATCAGGTCGAGCTATGAGTTTTTCGGTGATACTTATATTGGGCTAATGGTTACGACCGGGCATATGACATTACCTTTTTGTCAAGAAAAACATTGGTTTCCTTAGCATATGACACAAACCGAGTACTTCAATGTTAGGAGTTCAAGCGCACGTTGTGAGTAATTGTATGTATTTTTTTTTATATATAATCAAATTGTAAACACAAATTACAATGAAATCTTTGGGCGACAAAAACAAATTTTTTGTCACCAAATTATAAACTCATATTACTTTGGGCGACAAAAAACAATTTTTCTTCGCCAAATTGTAAACAAAAATTACATTGGGCGACGAAAATTGATTTTCGTCACCTAAATCTATTAAAAAAAAAGGCGCCACACTAAAATTTTTGGGCGCCTATTTCTAAAATTTGGATATTTTAGGCGACGAAAAATTATTTTCGTCGCCATATTCGGTACATCCATTAAATTGGGCGACAAAATTTGATTTTCGTCGCCTAAATCTTAAAAAAGGCATACATAAGGCGACGGAAATCAATTTCGTCACCTAAATATTTAAAGAAAAAATCGGAAGACTAACTTTTTTGGCCCCATATTCATTACATTCGGCGACGAAAATCAAATTTCGTCGCCAAAGTGTAAATTCAAGTGATATTAGGCAACGAAAATTGAGTTTCGTCGTCAAATTGTAATTACAAATTACATTGGGCGACGAAATTTGATTTCCGTTGCCTAAATCTTAAAAAAGGCATACATTAGGCGACGAAAATTGATTTTTGTCGCCTAAATATTTAAAGAAAAAACCAGGAGATTAACATTTTTGGCACGATATTCATTACATTCGACGACGAAAATCAAATTTTGTCGCCAAAGTGTAAATTCAAGTGATATTAGGCGACAAAAATTGAGTTTCGTCGCTGAATTGTAATTACAAATAACATTGGGCGACGAAACTTGATTTTCGTTGCCTAAATCTAAAAATGAGATATTTTGGGCGACAAAATATTTCGTCGCCAATAACCCGCCATTATTTTGGCGCGGCAAAAAACGATGGCGCCTTTTTTTTTTTAACCTTTAGGCGACGAAAAATGTTATTCGTCGCCCAATGTAATCTCTGTTTTACAATGTAGCGATGAAATTTATATTTCGTTGCCTAAGATTTATATTTGGCGACAAATAAAATATTTCGTCGCCTAAGATAGATATTGGGCGACAAAAAAAAATTTCATCGCTAGATTTCGTCACCAAATATGCATATTGTTGTAGTGACTACTGGTTATTGCTTTCTCCTTGGCTCCTCTTTGATCTTTTGGTGAAGCAAGAAACTATCTGTTGTGGCTCGCTCTAGTACCGAGGCTGAATATCGTGTCTTTGCTAATATCACATCTGAACTCCTCTGGTTGCGGTGGTTACTACAGGATTTAGGTGTGTCTACCTTTTCTACTACTCCTATCTATTGTGACAATAGGAGTTAGTGCGATTCAGATTGCTTGTAATGATGTTTTCCATGAACGGATCAAATACATCGAGATCGGTTGTCATCTTGTCTAGCATCACCTTCTCCAAGGTTCCCTCTAGCTAATCTCTGTTACCTCCCACGAACAGCTTGCAGAATTCTTTACCAAGTCACATCCCACTGGACGTTTTTGTGATTTGGTTTCCAAACTCCAATTGGTTTCTCATCCTTCACCTTGAGTTTGAGGGGGACTGTTAGTGTTAGTCATAATCAGCCCATTGGGCTTTGGGCTCTAGCCCATGTATTTACTTGTACAACACCTTATTTGTGTAGCACTCTCTTTACTTGCTCATCACTCATATGCTTTCCTATATAAAGACACTCTATTGTATTGTATTACACACATCAATATACAAAGAATTATTCATAATTCTAACACATGTGACTTGTTTAATAATTGATAAATCGTAATGTTAGCCTTCAAGAACGGGGCAAATGTCCCAATATTGTCGAGTATAAATCAAGAATTAATTATGCATGCAGGATGAAGCTATTGGTTTTGCTAAGGAATTAACAAGTATTATGCTCTTTTGTTTCGTTGCTATTATCTTTGTGATTTTTAAGGTTTTTGGTGAGTCAGTGTGGTAGAATATTCTAGAAATTCTAACATTGTCTACCACCAGAGTTTGGTGAATTTTTAGTTTAGGCCATGATTTGGATCTCATTTCGTGAGGGTGTGAAACCCTACAAGTATAAATGTTTAATATTGTATTATAAATATCCTAACACGCCTATGGCTTAAGCCAATTCTACAAGCAAAGAGCTTGGTGTCTTGACATCTTGGCCAGGGGCTCAAACCCATCAGATATTCATAATAATCGTCCATAACGTATTATGAAGGGCTCAAACCCATCAGATTATGAATATTAATCGTCCATAACGTATTATGATATTTACAACACTATTTAACTAAGAAAGCTTTAAATTGAAAGATTTAATCAAGGCACTTGATATAGCAACGTATTTGCATAATTTAAAGAGAGGAAAGGGTTAAAAGTTGAAGCTCTCATGACGAGACCCTTCAATTTAAGGGAGCGTATTAAACAAACCTATCTCTTGTATTTAATTATTGTTTTGTATATCCACCAAAAGTCTTATCTTGTATTCTCAAATTTGTATATACAATGCAAACAACACTCCAAATGTGACTGACAATTCAGCCAAACAAATCTTGTGTTTCAATTGGTGTGTAGACAATTCTGATGCCTATGAGGCTCCAATTAGAAGCTTAACATAAATCTCCATCAGTGAACCAAAGATTTGAACCATTTGTTCATAACAGTGGAGTATGGCGATACAATATAGTCGAGCCAATTTGTGTAATATCATCGATATAACATGCAAAAAATTACATCGTTCCTGATTTTATTTTTTATTTTTCCTGTCTTCTTCGATATTCAATGCTTTTCAGAGAAATGTGAGGAAAATAAATTATCATCAAGTAAGAATACTTTTATCCTTCATTATTGCAGTTCTTAATTACTTTTCTCATATGGTCATATGATGCTGAGAGTTATTATCAAACATCCCCATAGCCCATAGGTTGACTTTAATTCTTAAGGACATTATTTGTCCTGAGGAGGTACGGAGGCAGCATACGATATTTAATTTTAATGTAAAGAAACGATGAACCTAGAAACAAGCGAACTCCTTAGAAAAATGTAATTTAGTTTTGTGACGATGAGTACAACTTAGATCCTAATAATAATTTAAAAAAAAAACCATTTTAAACTTTTAATATTCAATCATTCGGAGTGTGTGAAAAATAAGTTAACGTCAAGTAATAATACTTTATTATTCATTATTGTAGTTCTTAATTACTTTTATGAGATTGTCATATACTCAAATGGTGCTGTCTAGTTATCGAGTGATTATTCAGTGGTGTAGGACTATAAATAAATGCGTAGTCTCTCTCTCATATGAATGGTGAGTCCCACTAATTAAATTCATAGTAGGACTCACCATTCATGTGAGAGGGAGACTATGCATTTATTTGTAGTCCTGGACCATTAAATAATTTTCCCTAGTTACGTGCTTGACTTTAATCCTTAAGGAAATTCTATGCCATGCCAAGAGGGTGGGACTTGGGAATGGCAGCATACAATATCTTTTTTCTTTTTTATAAATTTAATTTAATTTTATTGTAATGTATTGAGAATAGGCATTGTATTAAGGAAAGGTAAAGAAACAAGAAACCTAATCTTTGATTTAACGAGTTTGTTAGAAAAATAAACAAAATAAATATAGTTCAAAACGTAATCTAACTACAACCTACAAACGTAATCTAACTACAACCCTTGTGACATATATATATATATATATATAACCTCGGAAAGTTTGGTAGTGTGTAATTGATGTTACTTGTAAATTAAAATATGCAGGAATTGAGGCTTTATTTGCCGAAGTGGGTCACTTCACAGCTTTATCCATTCAAATAAGCATTTGTTGTGTGAGCTATCCGGTACTCCTATTGGCATATATTGGATAAGCTTCCTTCCTTCGAAAGAACAATGATCTTGTTCCTAAGGGCATGTTTGGTATACTGTAATAGTTATTACAGTATAATAGGAATCAGTATTACAAAGAATAAAAGAAGTTGTAATGTAATAACTACTACCTTTCATTTGTTTGATGACAACATATGAATAAAAGTCTGAATTTGTATTTTATATTTTACTACAACATGATTAATATATGAGTATTGCTTATTATACAAGTATTAATAATTTTAAAACATTTTGAGAGAGAGATTTAAAAATAAAAATAAAAAGTTATAATCAACTATGGTTTTTTGGAATTTTTCAACTTTTTAATTTTTTTTAGTTATTACGTGATCTAAGAAATAACTATTACGGTCATTTTAATAAGGAATAATTATTCCTCATTTTAAAGAATAGTCATTGCTAAGGAATAGCTATTCCCTGTAATGAAAGCGTAACCAAATAACTGAATAATTATTATTTAGGAATAGTTATTTCATTACAGGATCTATTACAGTGTACCAAACGTGTCCTAATACTTTTTACAAGTCTACATCAAGTAAACAATATTAATGTCCATGGCACGTACATGATATTATCTCATCCCTATTGCTTGCATTGTAACAATTCAAATCTCTCTCCCTCGGTTTATGGGACTTGGCTTAGAGATATAAATTTGCTTTCTGTTTAATGATATCCCAATTTTCTAGCAAAAAAAAAAATGTTTAAGTGGTGCTTAAATTTGATGCAGAATCTTTATTTTGGCAATGCCTTTGGTAATATCCCTAAATCTACATATTCTTTTAGCTTGTACTATTGAGTTTTTTCCATCTCCTTAATTACCCCCATTACCTTTTTTAATTTCTACTATATCAAAATATAGTATATATAAGA
Source organism: Fagus sylvatica (assembly GCA_907173295.1). Classification (NCBI taxonomy): domain Eukaryota; kingdom Viridiplantae; phylum Streptophyta; class Magnoliopsida; order Fagales; family Fagaceae; genus Fagus; species Fagus sylvatica. Next base: position 11,981,910 of record OU015767.1, read on the forward strand.
TATGGCGGTTTCACCAATTATATTTATTATCACGTCAGTTTGTAGACTTTTATATTAAAATTAACTTTAGTATTTTTGCGTGCAGGGTTAGCGGTGGTTTTTGTAATGACCCTCACATCATTTTTCCTAGTTCTAGTAATGATCTTGATATGGAAATCCCACATACTTCTTGTTATTTCCTACGTTCTTACCATTGGCAGTGTGGAGCTTATCTTTTTAAGTTCAGTCTTCTACAAATTTGACCAAGGAGGATATCTTCCCCTAGTCTTTGCTGCAGTCCTAATGACCATAATGTATGTTTGGAACAATGTGTTCCGAAAAAAGTACTATTATGAGCATAAAATTTCTTTGGAGATGTTTAAGGAAATAGTTGTTGACAAAAGCTTTTGTCGAATTCTTGGGCTTGCCATGTGTAGATGCCCACTTTTTTACCAAACCATAGCAGATAGAAAGGGCCCATTGAGACCATCTGCCGTGAACCCGAAAAAAAGGCAAGTAATGGTACGACATAAGAAAAGCCCAAGATAGAGCAATCCGCAATAGGCCCAGAAGACATTGGGTCATTCCATGCAAAGGCGATCTGCTGTAAAGCGCAGAAATCATTGGAAGCAATCTGCTGTAAGTCAGATATAACGCGACCAGCCCATAAGAAGTCCAAGGGAGAGTTCAGCTACTAAACGCCAAAAGATAATCTCATCTCTAACAAGTGGGGCCCATCACTTCACCCCTTAAAAGAATAGAGCATACCGGAAGTCAGAAGATCTAAGGCAAATCCTCTGAATCAAATCTCCAGAAAAGTCACTATTCATCATCTCCTTGGGGCAGCAGACTCACACCTGACAATGACCGTTGCTACTCCTTCTACACGGCAGACAAGAAATAAGCAACGGCAGATTCACAAGAAAAGAAGGGTCTCTACCAAAGGTAAGAAGGTAACCTGAAGGCAACGCGAACAGAGGTAACGCAGCCCAAACCTATGGTGACTGCTACTCCTTCTGCACAGCAGACGAGAAATGATCAACGGCAGACTCACAAAAAAGGAAGGGTCTCAACCAAAGGGAAAAAGGTAGCCTGAAGGCAACATGAAAGTAGGTAACGCAGCCCAAACCTATGGTGACTGCTACTCCTTCCACATAGCAGACGAGAGGTAAGCAACGGCAGATTCACAAAAAAGGGAGAATATCAACAAGAGGCAAAAAGATGTTCTGAAGGCAACATAAACAAAGGTAACACAGTCACCAAAGCCCAAACCTATGGTGACTGCTACTAATCCTCATTAAAGATTAAGGGGGATTCGGTTTGGAGGCAGGGGGATTATTTCCTTTAAAGGTATTGAAGTCTACTGCACGAACGTATCATACCCGTTGGGGGGTATGAACACAAGTGACCAGCAAACCTCAAATACCTTAATGAAAACATGTACAGATTAACTTTTATCATGGAGTCAACCCCCTAAATCAGTCTCTCACTGATTTAGTCTGCAGCAACATTTTGTCCTATCAAGAAGCATAGTCAATTTAACCTCATTGGAGGGGCTAATGAGGAGCCTCATTAACCAAGAGTCAAGAGGATGCCAGGTCAAAACCATGGACTCCATGGGTTACGGCAGACCACTATAAAAAGGAGGAGAAGAAACACTATCAAAAACAACCTTTCAGCCAACAAAAAACCCAAGTCAAAAGACAAGAAGAAGAAAAGATCCATTTCTTGTCACCCTAAAACATTCTCTGCCAAACTCCATGAAAGAACAATCAAGTCCCCACGACATACATTACACTACAAATTCCTTCTACACTTTCCCAAATAACCTACTCCATGATATATGTTTTCGAGGGATAATCCTCCCCCTTTCTCACCAAATCTTCCTTAGTCCTTTTTAGTTTATCTGAGTTCATTTTTGCTTTGTTCTTGCTTATTCTCTGGATATTCACGATTGTTGTCTGCTGTAGTTTTGTTGACAAAAAGCCATCACAGCAGATCCATAGTCCTCTTGATAAAAAAGGCCAACATAACAGCAGATCAAGAAGAGGCGCACCATCAGCCATCGGGCAAGTTAACGGGCCTAGTTTGGAATTTTGGGCTCAACAACCCATCAATACAAGTTCAACCCATCTTCAACCAATCACAAGGCAACCCATGGCACTAGGTGATTTTTGAGCATCCACACCATGTTTTACTCAGAACTTGTTGAGGGCATCCCACCAATCTTCAAGCACTATGTGGAAAATGTGCCAGCATTGCATTCAGTCCTTGTTTTCATCTCCATCAAATCATTACCCATAAGCAAGGTTTCGGAGGAAGAGCGTTTCATTTTTCGTTGAGTAGAGCCTAAAGAACTTAATGTGTTTCGTTGTGTTGTGAGATATGGATACACAGATGTGCATAACAAGCAAGAACCCTTTGAGAATATTTTGGTACGTAGAAAGATTGAAGGAGCATATTAGGGATGATTTTTTGCTGTTCCAAAGATTAATGCTGAATAATGGTGAAGTAATTGATGATGGGTTGGTAAACAAAATGAATGAAATTGACGATTTGAGCCAAGATGAAGAAGATAAGCTACAAGAGGCTGTGGGGTAAGAGATGGAGGTAGTGGACAAAGCATGCCATGCAGGTATAGTTCACTTAATTGGTGAGACTGAAGTGGTGGCTGGTGAAGGAACCAGTACAGGCAAGAGAATTATGATAGATTATGCTTACAATTTCTTGAAGAGAAATTTGAGACAAATTGTTTGATATTCCTCACAAGTCGTATGCTGAAAGTAGGCATGACTTACGAGCTTTGAAGCATTATTTGAAGAAAAAATTACGGTGGAAAGAATGGGCTCGTTGGGGCTTTAGTATTTTGGACGCAATGCTCTTTCATCTCACATAAGAATGGAACATTTTAATTAAATTCATGGTAATATTTGCAATTCATGTGATAAGAAAGAGCATTGCTTCTAGTGTATTGAAAAGTATGTGTGTGACATGTGCAAATACCAATATTATAAGATGAGTCATAATAGATTAGTGACATATACTTTTATTCATATGTTATATTGTAAATGATGCATAATAGAATACAGGATGATATATAATATATCACTTTGTTAAAAATAAAACAGAATACAGATCATGGTAGCAATTCTTCTTGAAATAGTGTGCAAAAGGCTTAATGTAAATGCACTAAAAAATTTCGTCATGTAATTTCTATGATCATATGCTTGTATGTAGGGACGGAACCAAAATTTTATTTTTGAGGAGTCAAAGTATGAAAAGAAAAAAAAAATCACCATTCAAGAATATAAGAGAAACTAAAATTCCAAACAAATTAATAGATGAAAAATAAAATCAAATATATTATGTATTAATAAAATATAAACAAAATAAAAGACACAAAATAACTTCTTCTTTTTTAATACATTTCAACTCAATCATCTATTAAAATGGAATTATTCATTTTTTTAAATCCCGAAAATTATCTATGATTGATTATGTACTAAATTTTGTGACAATTTATCTTTTCGTGTATAAAATTAAAGGATTCGTTAGAAAATTATCTTCCATTTTTGTTAAACCTAGTTTTGGCTTCCAAATTATTTGCATTTTTTTTTCTTTTGAAAACCGAAAAGTTAAATATTGTAATTAGTTTTTTCCATAATCTACAAATCAAATAAAAATCATATTTATTACCCTATTATATGTCCAATATTTTTCTAACTAAATAACCAATTATCATTAGCATGTTGTCAAGTTAAAAAATACCAAAAAAATTAAATAACACATAAACTATCGTTTAAGTGGAGCCTTTGTATAATAAAAGTAAATCCAAACACAATATCATATTTAGCCTCTTTGCCACATGCATACTCAATCAGAATTATTGTTAATTATGAAATTAATTCCCAAATTGAGAGTTGAAGTAAAATAAATCATAATAAAGATAAATTTTATGTTTTTGACTATCCTTGTTGCATGCCAGCATGCATCTTCTGTCCTAGCTAGTTGATTTTTTCCTCAGAATGGATAATTGACTTCTTACATTTTTAGAAAAATTTGGATGGTGAGTTTATTTATTTATTCTCAATAATTGAAATACATGTGGCCATCTTTTGCCTGTGTTGATTTCACCGGCTTAATTACGTGCTGAGAATAATTGTTAAATGGATATAAATTTTAGAATTTGGATTTTTTAAAAGTTTTTATAAGATAACTCAATAATAGAGTTCATTTCATTATTGAATGAATAGTTAATATTTTATCACATCGTGAATAATTTACCAATATATTTCAAATAGTCTCGAATGATTGATATTTTTATAACCCTATGACTATGAGTAGGTATTTAAGAAGTGAAACCAAATCGTTCACGTCTGTGGATCAATATATGGATCGGTTTAGTACCATTTATTTTCATTAATTTATTTTTTTAAATATAAACCAACAAAGGTATAACTATATTTAGAAAACTTGTATATAAACAAAAGAAATAAGTTAAACCAATCACTATATATATATGATCAAGATCAGGTATGCATGCGTGATCTCATACTCTCAGTCCATGTGCAAACAATAAGAAACAAAACTTTTACATTAAAAAACAAAAAATAAAACAAATATATGGGGAACCCTTAGCCTTAAAACTTCTAGCCCTGCTAGGACCTCCCGTTGTTCCGTATACAACTTCAGAAAAATTTGTGGGTCCTTCATTTTATTTGCTTATAAATATGATATCCTCACATCTCTGAATTTCCAACCCCTCCCCACTCTCTCTCTCTTTCTCTCTTGTCTGCTTGATTTCTTGTGGATTATTATGGAAATGTCTGATGATATAAAAGTGGAGGGCCTGGAGCCCATCCCTGAAGTAAAGGAGGAAGATTCTCAGGAGCTCAAAATCCAGAGATTGTCAAGTCAAAACTTGCGGATACACGACTCCTTCAACGTCGAGTCCAGCAAATTTCCTGGTCCTCTTCACGGCCATGACTCCAAGGTCTGCTACCACCAACTCACCACATTTTCCGTCACACAATGTTAATTGATTTTAAAAGTTTCATTTTCAAGTTATCGAATTAATATTTTGAAACTTATACTGTTGGATTATAGAATATGTTACACTAATTTTTATAATATGTTACACTAACTTAATAACTTTTTTTAATTTAGCAAAAAAAAACTTAATAACTTTTTATTGCACTAATTTTTTGAAAATTTCATTTCTTCATACGATCCAATGAGATTTTTTTTTTTTTGCTGGATATGATCCTATGAGATTGGAGAGCGGATACAAATATTATGGATTGATACATCTGGATTAAAAAACCAAAAGTAGCAAAGCCTTGGGTAACCCCCACGAGTGTACCCAGATAGTGAGCTTATTGACCTGGAGCGTGACTTAAACCCACAATTCTTAGATTCAATTGGCCACACTAACAGTTCATGGGATTCCCGAGGGGCTCATGGACAAAGGGTGAATTTAGTCTGACCAAAAATTGGAAGACTTCTTTAATCACCAAATAAATAAGTAAAATAAAGCGGGTAAAAATAACAATTGCTGCGATTATTGTGCTTAAATAGTTTTTTATTTTTTATTTTTTATTAATATGGAACCATATGAATAATAGACAAATTCCATAAAAGAAAAATTGATGATTCGTATGTCACATAATGGTAAATGCCTCAAATAATTCCAACGAGTAACTAAAAATCCTATTATATAGATAAATGAAGTTATCATACCTCTTTCCAATGAATTATATAGGAGTCCATCCGCTTGAAATACGAGCAATTATTTTTACGAGTTGAGTTTGGATTAACTCATTTTCACAAGTGCACCAAAAAAACTCTTACTCATACCAATTTTTATCTTTCCAAGTCCATTTTTTTCTAGATCTAACTTTTCTCCTTCTTAATGAACAAAGTACAAGCAACTATCACCTAAAATTAATCATCTCAACGCTGGAAAGTACAAGACTTTAAGGTAGGTAATTAAACTTTGACTTTAATTAATCACCCTCTATCTGGTTTTCTTGCTGTCTCTCTCTGAGCTGTTCTCTCTCTCTCTCACTCACACACACACATATGAGTATCATGTGGTTTTTTAACGGGAAGTTGGACGGAAGTTAATAGAAATTGTTATTTGGCACAATATCCATTTACATATCTACATGTTTATTTTATGATGGATTTATCTTGCTTATTTTCATATGTACTTCATTCTTTATTTTATAGAGCTTTTTTATGTTTTAATTGATCCTTCGGTTTGACTCATTTGTTGAACCAATGACCCGCCTAACTCTTAAATTGAATTAATGTTTGATCCAAGTTTATTAACCACTAGCAATTTGTCTTGCATGGCACGGAATACAATATGTATAATATTTGACATCTAAATCTTTTTGTTAGGCCGTTGATTGGTCAATGATCTTGCATCTAGCATTCCAAAGTATTGGAATAGTGTACGGTGACATTGGCACATCCCCACTATACGTGTTTGCGGGTATCTTTCCCAATGGTATAAAGCACAATGACGACATTCTGGGAGCACTTTCTTTGATTTTCTATTCCCTCACCTTAATCCCTGTGATCAAGTACGTGTTCATTGTCTTAAGGGCCAACGATAATGGCGAAGGTAAGAGTAGAATGTTCTCATGTCAAAATTAGGTTCAAATAAAGAAAACATACCAAAATTCATTATTATAAAAATAAAAAAATTAATTAATTACTAACTTTGGTTTTATGGTAGGATATTTCTTTTTTCATTCTGAATCTCTAGTGTCCAATTGTTCAAAAATTTTAGGTTAATCATATATACCAAACTCCAAAGTCATTGAATTTAATTATTTAGTTTTCCTTCTAGGATCACTTTAAACGTACTTTTAACTGAATTCATGTTGTGAAATTCGGCGATTTGAAGGGAGACTTGATGGAGGAAAATTTCACAATTCAATCATTATTCTAATAACAACAAGCTCTATCTTTTTCAGTTTTCATTTTTCGTTTTTAATTTACCTATATTCTTGCAATCCTCATAAGGTGGTCTCATATATATATATTTCTATCGAGAGACTTTTAGGTACACGTGAATGATAGTTTCTCATGAAAAAAAGAAGAAGAAAAAAATTTAATATAATACTAGCCTCTTCATGTATACGCAATGTGCATGAGGAACTTTTTTAAAATATTCAATATAAAAATTTGAAGTGATTAACTGCAAATTGTACTCATAAAAAAAAAAACTGCAAATTGTAGTTTAAGTATAAAATGTGTATCTTAATTTTATGGAATTTGAATTTAAATTTAAATTTATCAATATACATTTATAAGCGTAATTCATCTTATTGTTTGGTGACAGTTTGCCCCAAGACAGACCACACCTTGTATGATTTCAATCACGCATGGCACACGTTTTGAAAAAATAAAATTCAAATAGATTTTTCTCGATTGAATGCTTAGCTAATGCTTCTTTTGAAAATTTAATAATACGCGAGATTTTATGCGTCAAAGAATTAAGACATTTCATCTAGACAGAACTTATAGCAATATTCATGATGACACAATGTAAATATGAATGTAATTGATAATATTAGATGGTGTAACATTAAAGAAGAATTAATATTAAGAAAGATTACAATAGGTGTACCTTAATTTTGATATATATATATGAAGAGAGTTTGGCTACAAACTCACTACAACCCACTACATGTCAACTAATAAGATCATCCACTTGTACTTTAATCACATGACCTATTTAATAAGTCATGTGACTTCTTTAAATAATATATATGGATGGTTTTATAAGCTGCCACATAGTGAGTTGGAACAAACGGGCTACAAACGGGTTTATACCCAGACTTTGTCCTATATATATAATCACGATCAAGTTACATGCACCTAACCTAATCTAACTCATACTTAATGTTACACCTAATAGTACTGTTTCCATGTTACACTAAAGATTGCATATGCGGAGCCCTTGAGCATAATAAAAAATCAATTTCAGGAGGCACATTTGCCATATACTCTCTCTTGTGCCGGAATGCTAAGGTGGGTTTGATCCCGAATCAACATGCTGAGGACTGTGACCTCCCAAATAACAAGGTTGAGTTGCCAAACCGTCGTACACAGAGGGCATTGTGGCTCAAATCTAAGATAGAGAACAGCAACTTTGCCAAGCATCTACTAATATTCGCCACAATGCTTGGAACTTCCATGCTCATAGGGGACGGTGTTCTCACTCCTTCTATGTCAGGTTTACTCATTCATTTTCCATTTTTTTTTATTCTACATTAGTGTTTGTGATTGTTTGATTGAGCCATTTATATATGTTGAGTTCCAAAAATTATATTTAACATTGTATGTATATTTTCCATATTACGAAAGAATCAATACATAAAAAGTTCATGTAAGTTTCCGCTTGCTCTGATAAAATTCATAACACAACAATGTTTTACCATTTTTCTCATTTTTTTTTCATATTCTATTTTGCCTTTCTTCCTTTTTATTTCTATAATTGGGTTGATCAAAATAATATTTTCCCTATGTATCTATTGGCCCGCGTGGTCCTTGGTACGTGCCTACTTTTGTTGCAACGTGCTAGATGTGATTATACTATAGTTTTGTTTCTTACTCTCTTATTTATTTGACTTTTTATGTAAAAATTATTTCTTGTGATGGCAGTTTTATCGGCTGTGGATGGGATCCAGATAGCCACACCTGCAGTAACACAAAGTACTCATTCTGTCTTGTGGCATATCATACCTCTTTTATATTAGCAAAAATAAAGAAATATCAATCTAACATATGATGTATCTTTTAATTATCAATTACGAGATTATTTAAATTATGAGCAAAAAACAAAAGTTATAAAAAAAAATAAAAAATAAAAGAAGAAGAAGAAGATTTAATTAATTGTATTTTACTATGGAAATTAATAAGCAGTGCACAAGAATCCAAAGTGCCCTTATGATTAAATCATATGAAATATGATTGTGAAAGTGAGAAAATTAACTATATATTATTCTATATATAATAGTATAGCAATAAAGCAGTGTATTATTTAGCAAAAATAAAAAATAAATAAAGCAGTGTATTGGGCTTGGGCCCAATTGGGCTGGAACCTAATACCCTTTACTCAATAATATAGTTTAAACCAGAAATTGAGTTTTAATTAATTTGTCCACTCTCGAAGAATAGAATACGAGTTCAATTTTTATTGAGATTTGAGAAATAACCACAAAAAAATGAGCCGAGAGAATCCAAGTGAACTATTTCAATTTTATGATTGGAGCATTCAATTTGGAATAAATTGGAAGTAAATGGTGTGAAGAACATTCGATTCAACGTCACATGAAGATTGGAACAGTCTAAAACTCTAAATGACTAAATCTCTGTCAAATGCTGATAAATGTTAAGGTTACTATATATTATTGTCCCACAATGTCCTTTATTTGCACCATATGTGTTGGACTTTGTTAATGGATAATTATATAGTTACTTTAAAATAGAAATAATTTAATACACTGAACTTTTAGGTGCAAAATTGCAGTACAAGAGACACTAATATGAGTAATAACTAGTTATTTTTGTTGAATACAGATATGACTGTTTGGATATCAGTAGTTATCTTGATCTTGCTATTCATGGTTCAGAGATTTGGAACTGACAAAGTGGGCTATAGTTTTGCTCCGATAATTTCCATTTGGTTTATATCCATTGCCGGCATTGGCATCTTCAATTTTATCAAGTTTGATCCAACTGTTGTTAAAGCTATAAATCCAAAGTACATCATAGATTATTTTCAAAGGAATAAAAAAGAAGCATGGATTTCCCTAACTGGTGTTGTCTTCGCCATAACAGGTAGGACTTTCTCTCTCTTGTAATTTTTTATGTCATTAGATTTACTGTATATGTTAGGGTATTTAGCATAAAAGTTTATACTATTAGGTGGAGAGGTCCAAGCTTGCGTTTGGCTGAACTTATTTACTGCTAACTTATTTGCTTAAAAGTGAGATAAAAAATAATTTTATGCAAATAAAATGACTTATTCGACATCTTGAGCTAACAACAAATAAGTTTAGCAAAATGCATTGTAATCGGACTTGACATCTTGAGCTGACAAACAAACAAATCGGACTCTAATATCATCTTCAAGTATCCAACCCTAAAGTTTAAGCTATTAGGTGAAAAGAGCAGATAGTACATACATTACCCTTTTAATAAACATGAAAGTTTATTGATTTCATAGTATTGTAAAAAATGCAGGTACTGAGGCTTTATTTGCAGATATTGGTCACTTCACAGTTCGATCCATTCAAATAAGCATGTGCAGTGTGACCTATCCGGCTGTCGTATTGGCATATATTGGGCAAGCCGCCTTTCTTCGAAAGCACAGTGACCTTGTCGCTCAAACCTTTTACAAGTCTATACCAAGTAAATGATACATGTCCATTGTCATACTCTCTCTGCGTTTGTGTGCGCCCGTGTTGATAATTTATTAATTGTCTTAAAAACTTATAGTGTTAGGAAATAATGAATTTAATCATTTAATCATTATTCTAACATATATATATGATGCAGCACCTTTATATTGGCCAATGTTTGTGGTGGCCGTATTAGCAGCCATCATAGCAAGTCAAGCCATAATTTCTGGGACTTTCTCTATAATTCAACAATCCCTCTCACTAGGGTGTTTTCCTCGGGTGAAGGTAATTCATACATCGACTAAGTATGAAGGACAAGTTTACGTACCTGAAGCCAATTACCTTCTGATGGTAGCTTGTATTAAAGTTGGAAGCTGAAGATGTTGAAGTCCAGCTTCAGTTCTGATTCGAGCTTCTGTCCTACTGATCAAAGAAGAAGGCTTCAGTTCTGATTCGAGCTTCTGTCCTACTGATCAAAGAAGAAGACCTGCACAAAACTCACCGTTTCATTTAATTGGAACATGCCTCAAAACACACCGTTTTGAGTAATATTCAGGACTGCCCACCAGACGCACCGTTTCACTTATCTTCCTTATTCTCAATCCTTTGCATACGTGTACTGTTACAATTGGAGCCTTTGCTAGTGGTTTTCAGTTATTTACAGCAGGATCAGTTAGAATTAGTTGGATTCTTGTTAGAGCTTAAGATAGATTATTATCTTGTATAAATGCTTAATTCCCTGTACATTTCAGATTAGTTCAGTGAATGAAAAGAATTATTTTCTTCAACAACTTTCTTGCCTTTCTTGATTCTTCTTCACTGCTCAGTTTTATTATGGTATCAGAGCTATTTTTGTGAAAGCTTGCTTTGAGTTTTTTGATCTCAAACCTTATCTTAGTCTTTCCATGGCTACTGAAAGTGAAAATACTGCTTCCGCTACTTCTTTCTCCTTGGATGATCCTCCTCCCTCAAGTCCGTATTATCTTCATGCTAGTGATAATTCAAGTCTAAGGTTGGTGAATGAACCACTTACGGGTGATAATTTCCACTCATGGTTCAGATCTATGGCTATGGGACTCAGCATCAAGAACAAACTTGGATTTGCGGATGGAAGCATAGGTCCTCCTAAGGAAGGTATTAACTCTCCTCTGTATTCTCTTTGGAGTAGGTGTAATAATGTTGTGATTACTTGGATTCTGAACTGTGTGTCCAAGGAGATCCATTCTACTGTGCTCTATAAGCAAACTGCTTATGAAATCTGGACCATTCTGAAAAATCGTTTTTCTCAAAGTAATGGACCTCAGATATTCCAAGTAGAGCAAGCAATTGGATCTTTGAGTCAATCTCAAGTTTCTGTAAGTGCCTATTACACAAAGTTGCAAGGTTTCTGGGAAGAACTGTTGAACTATAGGCCTATTCCAGTTTGCACTTGTATTCCAAGTTGTTCTTGTGGAGCAATGAGGCAGGTTGTAGATAATTACCATCAAGCATGCCTCATGCAATTTCTGATGGGGTTGAACGAGACCTTTACTCAAGTGAGAGGACAGATTCTGTTAATGGATCCTATGCCTCACATTGATAAAGTCTTCTCTCTGCTAAGACAAGAAGAACGACAGAGATCAATTGGTCAATTGAGAATTCCACATGTGGAGTCTGCTGCCTTACTCTGCAGAAGTGAACCAATTAGGCCTGCACCTGCTAAACAGAATTTTCAGAAAAGGGATAAGCCTACCTGTGCACACTGTGGTTACATTGGCCATACAGTTGACAAATGCTACAAGATACATGGCTATCCACCTGGGTACAAGACCAAAGGGAAAGGTGGTCCAATGGCTAATCAGGTCTCATACAATACCTCGGGAAGTAATGCAGTAGTAATGAATGAAGAGCTATCATCTTTTCAGCTCTCACAGCTTCAAGCCCAATGCCAACAACTACTTGCTGTACTAAACACCAAACCATTGCTTTCCAACACACCTGAAGCTCCAAATCCCAGTGTTACCTATCAAGCTTTAGCCAATACTGCATCTTCATCATCCTTACCTGTTCACTCTATGTCAGGTACTTCTCCTCACAAATCTTTGTGCTTGGGTTTTACTCCTAATCTTTCACACTCAATTTTTGCTTCTAATGTGAAATTTCCTAAAGCTACAAATGAAAATCTGTGGATTATAGACACTGGAGCAACAGATCACATGGTGCATTCTCTTTCATGTTTAACCACTGTCACATCTGTAGTAAATACCTCAGTTGAGTTACCAAATGGAGTCTTAGTTTCTGTCACTCATATAGGGACTATCCAAATCTCTCCTTCAATGACATTGACTAATGTTCTATGTGTTCCTTCTTTCCACTTAAATCTAATTTCTGTTAGCAAATTGATTCATACACTCTCATGTTGTCTGATTTTTATAGCCGATTATTGTCTTATCCAGGCCTTCACCCCTTGGAGGATGATTGGACTGGGTAAATTGCACAATGGGCTTTATATGTTGCAGACCTCAATGGATCACTCCAGCTCTGCTAGCTTGTTCCCTCAGTTTTCATTTTCAAAGTTTTCACCTCATTCTAGCAATAATACTTCTCTGCCTGCTTCTGTGCAGTGCACTAATGAGCAACCTACAGCCATGCAGCTTTGGCATTATAGATTAGGACACTCTTCTTTTGATAGATTACAGTTCTTACATCAATATGTACAAAACTTGCCTACTATCAATAAAACTACTCCATTTTGTAATGTTTGTCCTCTTGCAAAACAGAAAAGAGTCTCCTTTCCCAATGCTGGTCACATATGCAAAACCAATTTTGAACTCATACATTGTGACATCTGGGGACCTTATTTTGTACCTACTATAGCTGGTCATAAATACTTTCTTACCATTGTTGATGATCACTCTAGAAGTACTTGGGTATATCTTATGCATTCTAAGAGTGATACTAGGCCTTTGCTGATTTCTTTCTTTAACATGGTTGAAACTCAATTTCATACCAAGATCAAATCTGTTAGAAGTGATAAAGGATCAGAATTTGAGTTGTCTGATTTCTTTAGCATTAAAGGAGTCATTCATCAAACATCTTGCCGAGATACACCTCAACAAAACTCAGTTGTGGAAAGAAAACATCAACATCTCTTAAATGTTGCTAGAGCAATTAGGTTTCAATCTCATCTCCCTTATAAATTCTGGGGGGAATGTGTTCTCACAGCTGCTTACATCATAAACAGGTTACCAAGTCCAATTCTTGATCATAAGACTCCTTTTGAACTCCTTATGCACAAATCTCCTACTTATTCTCATCTTAAGGTTTTTGGTTGTCTTGCCTATGCATCCACCCTTCCATCTCATAGAACCAAATTTGATGCAAGAGCTGTGGCTTGTGTTTTTGTAGGATATCCTTTTGGAACAAAGGGTTACAAATTGTTCAATCTTGATACTCAACAATTTTTTGTCTCTAGAGATGTTGTTTTTCATGAACACATATTTCCTTTTGTTACACCACAACTTATTACACATCCCCCATCTTCTGATTCTGATCCTAGTGATCCACTTCCATCATTCTCTTCTTGTACAGACCATGATGAGTCTATTTCTCCACATTTTCTACATTCACCATGTGATCATCTTGCTTCTGGTTGTGCTCCTTCAGATTCCTTAGTCCAGATGCCTCATACTTCCTGTCAGTCACCTGCACAACCATATGACCCTTCTGTTTCAGATTTGCCCATACCTTTACCTTCAGTACCTGAACCTGAACCTACATTGCCATCTGATTCTTTTGTTTCAGATTTGCCCACTCCTTTACCTTCAGTACCTGACCCTCCATTGCCTCTAAGACATTCTTCTAGGCCTAAACATACCCCTTCCTATCTGCAGGACTATCATTGCAGTCTGGTTTCTTCCATTCCAGCACCCCATTCCAGCACTATGTACCCAATTGCTCATACCATTTCTTACTCCCATTTATCCCCAGCTCATAAAGCCTATACACTAGCTATTTCCACCCTTGTTGAGCCTAAATTCTATCATGAAGCTGTCTCCTCTCCACAATGGTGTGAGGCCATGACTAAAGAGCTTGCTGCTCTTGAAGATAATCAGACTTGGGTTGTAACTACCTTACCACTTGGTAAACATCCCATTGGTTGTAAATGGGTCTATAAACTCAAGTTCAACTCTGATGGGAGTCTTGAGAGGCATAAAGCTCGATTGGTAGCAAAGGGGTATAATCAAATGGAAGGCATTGACTATGCAGAAACCTTCTCACCTGTGGCCAAATTGGTTACTGTTAGGTGTTTCATTGCTCTTGCAGCTGCTCAAGGCTGGTCTCTTACTCAGCTTGATGTAAACAATGCTTTCTTGCATGGTGACTTAGCTGAGGAGGTTTACATGACTCTTCCTCCTGGGTTCAAGAGCAAAGGGGGGACTTCTACCAATTCCAATTTGGTATGTAAGTTAACCAAGTCACTATATGGGTTAAAGCAGGCATCTCGACAGTGGTTCTCTAAATTCTCATCTACTCTCATTGCTGATGGCTTTAAACAATCTAAATGTGACTATTCTCTCTTCATTAAGAGTCAAGGATCTATCTTCATTGGGGTCCTAGTGTATGTTGATGATATTTTGATAACAAGCAATGATGCTGCATCAGTAAAGGCTCTCACTGAGTTCTTGGATCAGAAATTCAAGTTAAAATTGTCACAAGAGCAAGACCTTCTTCTCCCTCAGAATCTCCACCAAGATCCTCTACTGCATCTTCCACATCTATTTCTTGATCAACAACTCCTTCCTCCATTGATTCCACCATAAGTGTCTTATTCTTGACTTGCAGCCCACTTTTCTTGCACTCATTGGCCTTGTGGCCTTGCTCACCACACTTATAACACTTAAATGAAGAGTTAAAGGTGGTAGGCTTACCAACAATTGTACTCTTAGTGGCTGCATTGCTGGAAGTAGATGCATAGGGTACATTCTTGGACTGCCAAGGCTGCTGGCCATGATGGCTGGAATTGGCAGTAGCTTGGTTTCTCCCAAAGCTTTGGTACTGCAATGCCTTTCTTGTCAATTGTTTCTCCACTGCCAAGGCCCTATTGTAAGCCTCAGAAATTGTTACGATAACAAGTAGGGATAAGGTATCTTGAATGGGAGGCTTCAAACCACTAATGTACCGTGCCACTATTTGCTCTTCATCTTCTTGGAGATTTACTCTTGCCATGAGTTCAAGAACTTCTCAGTGTAGTCATCAACAGACCCTACTTGCCTCAGATTATGCAAGTTTTTGTAAAGGGTTTGACGATAGTTGAATGGTAGAAACTGTTCTTGGAGCTTTTTCTTCATCTTGCTCCAATCTTGGACTTTCTTCTTTCCAAATCTGACTCGTTGGGTTTGAATCTGCTCCCACCAAGCAGATGCTCTCCCTTTGAGCTTGATTCCCACAATCTTCACCTTCTTGTGGTCTGGAATCTCATGGTATTCAAAGACACGTTCCACATGATTAAGCCAATCCGTGAAGTCATTAGGATCTAACCCACCAGAAAATTCTGGTACATCAATCTTGACACTAAATTCCCATTTCTGCTCATACCTTGGTTCATATCTTTGATTCTGATTCTGTTCTGCCCACTGCTGATCAAAATCTCGATGATAACCCATGAATGGAGGAGCTTGTGGCTGCTGCCTCATAGGTTCTGGTTCTGGTTGGGGGGGTTTATACTTTTGAAACTGCTCGGTCAAGACAGCAATCTGTCTCCTCATCGCTTCCATCTCTATTTCCCAAGCACGCTTTTCTGGAAACTCCTCCTCATTGGCTGCATCAACCTCAGTTTCAACCTCTGGATCCATGTCTTGCACTGGTTTTCTAGGCTTTTTAATTCTCACAACTGGCATCCTCTGATTCAGTGTTTAGGTTCAAGAAAGGAATGGATCTTGGATGATTCTTGAAAGCTAAAGAACAAGGAAAATGCACAAAACAGAGATTCTAAGGATCTCAGGCTCTGATACCAAATGATGTAGGCTCTTGGGTAGAAGGGTTTGTGTTTAGGAATGGGGTTGGAGTGTGAGTTAATTTGAGTAGTAACTAGGCAGCACAAAGCCTCTGCATAGAGAAGTCCATCTCTAAAAGGGAATAGCACAAAAGGCTAACAATTCTCATTAACAAAATTCAACTAGTTATTACAAATGCAAGGCCATGCATTTTATAGCATGCCTTAGGTACAATCTGATTGGCTGTTGAATGAAGCCCTTGGATTGGTTAGAATGTGCTGGAAGCCCATTGGCTGACCTAATAACCAACCCCTAACAAACTAACCAACTCAGCCAAGCCTTCCTATTGGCTGCACATGGCTTAATTCTAAGTGGTTAATAAGAAAAGACCAAGTACGAGGTTGTTAGTATTTTGAGACAGCAAGTACGAGGTTGTCTCAAAACTAACTACAAGGCTGCAAAGCAAATAAAAGGCTAGGCAAGACTGGTCTCTTACTCAGCTTGATGTAAACAATGCTTTCTTGCATGGTGACTTAGCTGAGGAGGTTTACATGACTCTTCCTCCTGGGTTCAAGAGCAAAGGGGGGACTTCTACCAATTCCAATTTGGTATGTAAGTTAACCAAGTCACTATATGGGTTAAAGCAGGCATCTCGACAGTGGTTCTCTAAATTCTCATCTACTCTCATTGCTGATGGCTTTAAACAATCTAAATGTGACTATTCTCTCTTCATTAAGAGTCAAGGATCTATCTTCATTGGGGTCCTAGTGTATGTTGATGATATTTTGATAACAAGCAATGATGCTGCATCAGTAAAGGCTCTCACTGAGTTCTTGGATCAGAAATTCAAGTTAAAAGACCTTGGACCAGCCAAATACTTCCTTGGTCTTGAACTTGCAAGGTCTAAGAAAGGAATTTCTCTTTGTCAACGCAAGTATGCTCTTGACATATTGGAAGATTCAGGTTTTCTTGCAGCAAAACCAGTTAAATTTCCCATGGAGCAACATCTTAAACTGAGTAAGGATCAAGGAACTTTATTGACAGATCCAAGTGTCTATAGAAGGCTCATTGGAAGGCTGCTATATCTCACTCTTACAAGACCAGACATCTCTTACTCAGTGAGCTGTTTGAGTCAATTTATGGCAGAACCTCGACTTCCTCACCTTCAAGCAGCTCATAGAGTGCTTCAGTATTTGAAGAATTCCCCAGGCCAAGGACTGTTTTTCTCTTCTGATACAACCTTGCAGTTAAAAGGTTTTTGTGACTTAGATTGGGCAGGTTGTCCCGATACACGAAGGTCAATTTCTGGTTTCTGCATCTACTTAGGGGATTCTTTAATATCGTGGAGATCAAAGAAGCAAACCATAGTCTCTCGTTCTTCTGCAGAGGCAGAATATAGAGCCATGGCAGTAGCTACTTGTGAAATAACTTGGCTCCTAGCTTTGCTTCAAGACTTCTGCATTCCACATCCAAAGGCTTCAGTTCTTTACTGTGACAACCAAGCTGCACTCCATATTGCAGCAAATCCAGTGTTTCCATGAAAGGACAAAGCACATTGAAGTGGATTGTCATTTCATTCGTGACAAAATTCAAGCAGGAGTTCTCAAAACACTACATGTTTCATCATCTCATCAACTTGCAGACATTTTTACAAAACCTCTTGGATTTGTACAATTCTCCTTTCTTCTTACCAAGATGGGAGTTATTGATATACACTCTCCTACTTGAGGGGGCGTATTAAAGTTGGAAGCTGAAGATGTTGAAGTCCAGCTTCAGTTCTGATTCGAGCTTCTGTCCTACTGATCAAAGAAGAAGGCTTCAGTTCTGATTCGAGCTTCTGTCCTACTGATCAAAGAAGAAGACCTTCACAAAACTCACCGTTTCATTTAATTGGAACATGCCTCAAAACACACCGTTTTGAGTAATATTCAGGACTGCCCACCAGACGCACCGTTTCACTTATCTTCCTTTATTCTCAATCCTTTGCATACGTGTACTGTTACAATTGGAGCCTTTGCTAGTGGTTTTCAGTTATTTACAGCAGGATCAGTTAGAATTAGTTGGATTCTTGTTAGAGCTTAAGATAGATTATTATCTTGTATAAATGCTTAATTCCCTGTACATTTCAGATTAGTTCAGTGAATGAAAAGAATTATTTTCTTCAACAACTTTCTTGCCTTTCTTGATTCTTCTTCACTGCTCAGTTTTATTAGCTTGTGTGGGCCTCACCTTGGGTTTCAAGACTACAACTAGTATTGGCAATGCATATGGTAATCCGCAACTCCACACAATCTTTTAGCTTGTCTATGCATTCTCAATACTGAAGGCCACTAACCATTTTATTTATGATCAATTTTCGACTTCAAATTTTATCACAAAAAAAAAAAATTTAAATTAAATGTTTCTATTCCATCTTTCCATCTATCTACCATTAAATGTAATCCAAGCCATCAGTTTTTTAATGTGTTATGGATGAAATTGCTACTTTTTTAATTTGAGGGATAAAAATCAAACTTAAACCCAATTTTAAGAATGAAAAGTGTTTTTTGGCCAAGTTTAAGCATTATTTAGCTTTTCCTTTCTTTGCTCTTATCTTTCCTAAGAATCAAATGAAGCCTAAAAGATATAATTAGCTCCACCTAATGAGTTATATTTACCCTATGCATGCAGGGCTAGCAGTGGTTTTTGTAATGACCCTCACTTCATGCTTCCTAGTTCTAGTCATGATCATTATATGGAAAACCCACATACTTCTCGTAATTTCCTACGTTCTTATCATTGGCACTGTAGAGCTTCTCTTTTTAAGTTCAGTCCTCAACAAATTTGACCAAGGAGGATATCTTCCCCTAGCCTTTGCTGCTGTCCTGATGTCTGTAATGTATGTTTGGAACAATGTTTTCCGAAGAAAGTACTATTATGAGCTTGAGCATAAAATCTCACCAGAGAAATTGAAGGAAATAGCTGCAAACACAAGCTTTTATCGAATACCCGGGCTGGCCATGTTCTACTCAGAGCTTGTTCAGGGCATCCCACCAATTTTCAAGCACTATGCAGCAAATGTGCCTGCATTGCACTCAGTTCTCATTCTCATATCCATCAAGTCACTGCCTGTAAACAAGGTTCCAGTAAAAGAGCGTTTCCTTTTTTGTCGAGTAGAGCCTAAATATCTTAATGTATTTCAATGTGTTGTGAGGTATGGATATATAGATGTGCATAATGAGCAAGAGCCCTTTGAGAAGGTTTTGATAGAAAGATTGAAAGAGTTTATTAGTGGTGATTTTAGGTTGTCCCAAAGATTACTGAATGATGATGAAAAGGAAGGAGAAGTAATGGATGTGAGTCAAGTTGAAGAAGATAAAGGACAAGAGGTGGTGAAGAGAGAGATTGAGGCAGTGGACAAGGCCTGGCATGCTGGTATTGTTCACTTAATTGGTGAGACTGAAGTAGTGGCTGGTGAAGGAGCTAGTATAGGCAAGAGAATTATGATAGATTATGCTTACAAATTCTTGAAGAGAAATATAAGAGATGGTGAGGAAGTATTTGATATTCCTCACGAGCGTATGCTGAAAGTGGGTATGACTTATGAGCTTTAAAACCTAATCTGCATGTAAGAAAATAAAGATCATGGTATATATGTGTAATAAAGGGTGTAAAATCTATCTACTTATAAATTTCGTTGATATGTTCTTGTGTGGTCATTTTTTTTATTTCTTAATGCACTCTAGTAGGTTTTCTTTGAGTTCTGTATGTAAATTGTGAAAGGAGTGCCAATAAGCTTTTGCTCAAATTAATGACAATTCTCTCTCTCATAAAAATGGGTGAAGAGTGGGGGTGTGAATTCAAAACCCTTTTGGGACTTCATTGAAATAAGGCAGGAGCAAGAGAAAGAGTAGGAAGACATTCATTACTCATTAGTAATGAAGACAGGAGGAAGTTACTAAAGAGCTCAGAGAGAAGAAAGTTTCAAGCCAAAAGTTGTGAATATTTGACACGGACATGGAAGTATCTGAGAACATCCTGGTACCAATCATGGCCACGAAGAGCGAATTAGTTATATCTAAATTAAAGGCTTTAATTGTTGTAACTCTGGCTTATAATAGGAATATTTAAACTAATAAACAAAAAAGAAAGTGATCAAAATTAGAAAAAGAAATATAATTAAGGTTAGATACAAAATACAAAATATAAATTACAAAAACTTTTGTACCTTTGTATACCATGGCCATATTTTTGTAATGAGCCATGAGTAAAATTTTAAAGATAAAAACTAAATGGACTTGATACCGATATGCTTAGCTGGCTATGAATTTAAGGATTTGAATGTTAACACAATAATGCAAAGCATGCACCATCTGCTTATGCAATTAGGGTGATAGGGAAAATCAAGGATTTTCTAAAGAAATAGAATGACATAGATGTATACTTTGGCCTTAAAAGAAAAAAATTATCCTGGAAGAGTAGGAATCAAACTTACATTAATCTCTAAGCAATTAAGAAAAGCAGCCCTTTCCATAAAGGTTAACTCATCACCATTATTAACAATAAATAGATAAAACAATGACAAAAGACTGATCAATTCTCATTGATCAAATACAATAGAAGAGCTACAAAATTAGGATAATTGCACCCTTTACTATCAGCAAAAACTCTCCAGTGCCCTTGTATATAGTGCGGTTTTGGTACATACCCATCAACCGCAAAGTTTCAGGTGGAAGCAGGAATAGCTGAACGCATTCTCCGCCAAGAAAGTGCTGCTTTACGTTTGATCCTATGTGCCCAGACAATGCTATGTGTTCTCCACTTTCGGACCTCGGAAAGAGAGAACGTGTTCTTTCCTCCGAGATTCTCTCTCATTTGAGGAGCGAAGAAAGCAGGCTTTGCCCCAGCTACAGCTACCCTTGGGAAAGCAATAGTGCTACCGAAAGAAAGGGATGCAGTCTCTCCCTTGGCCCTTGTAGAAGAGAAGGCAGAGAAGAAAACATCCTTCGCACAAGTATTTTCGCTTCCTGCGCCCTTACTAGTAAAGGAGCTCTTTGACAAAGGAGGCATTCTGGTAGGAAGACCGACCACTACTTGAGTCGCTGTCGATCCAGGAGAGAAGCAAGCTACCTTTCCTTGATCCACCTTCCCGGGCAGGGAAGAGAACGAAAATAGGCCACGGATGGTCGTCGTGGTAGGTTCGAGGATCTTGCGCGGCGGAGTGAACTCCTCTACTGTGTTGCATTTCCTCTGCCGGTGTTGCTGCAAACTGTCGATCCATCGAACTAGAGCAATCCGAGAAGAACGATTAGGATCATATTCTATCCTTTCTACAATGCCCATAGACGAAGTGCTTCGTTTCAGATCAATTCTTCGCTGCAATCGCTTCGCTCCACCCCCGCGATGAAAAATCGTAATACGCCCTGAGGAATTCCTACCAGCAGACTTCCCTTTACTCAAAGTGAATTGTCTAAGTGCTTTACAACCAAAACGAGATCTGCAAACCCCAAACATAGAATTAGATCTAACTACCAAAAAGGGAAGAAGAAAAAAAAATCTAGATAGGAGGTAAAGAAAAATTTTCATTGCAAGTTATAGCAAAAAGAACTTACACATCTTTCTTTCTACTCCTTTTAGATGCATTGTAAGCAGTAGTGGTAGAAAAATGATGATGCTTTTGAAATATGGCACCCCCAAACACCGGAGTTTTGGTTTGTTGATCAAACTGTTTCAAAGAATAAGGAAATCAAGAAACTTTTAAATAAGAATTAAGAGTAAAAACAATCTCATCTAAATTGTAAAGAACCTCAGAACAAAACTTTTTCAATCAACTATCTCAGCCCATGTATTTTTTTTTGATAAGTAATATGGTTTTATTAAGAGAAGCATCTTAGTGCACAAAGTGTGCACAAGATGGAAACAGCATTACAAAGGATTAAATAGAGAAAGAAGAAGCTGAGTGCCATGAAGCGGCAAACTCAGTAACAGTTACAGCAGTAGTAAAACCCCATATCCTGGACCAGTCGAATAAAGAAGTCACAAAGGTGCCAAGCAGCTGATCCGGAGAGCTCGACAAGTCTTCAAAAGTTCTCAAATTCCTCTCTCGCCACACCGTCCACATTAGACACAAAGGAATTAGATTCCAAATGTGAGAATGATGTTTACCAAACCAATTATGCCACCCAAATAGCAAATCTGCCACCTGCCTTGGCAAAACCCAATGGACCCGGAAATTATGAAGAACATAATTCCAAAGCTTTTGAGCTGCATTGCAATGCAATAACAAATGGTCCACATTTTCCCCATCACAACAACACATACAACACCACCCCGCCATCGTATATCCTCGCCGCATAAGATTGTCACAAGTCAAGATGCGACCCCAAGTCGCTGTCCAAACAAAAAACGCCACCCTAGGAGGAACTTTAACCCGCCATATGCTTTTCCAAGGGAAACTCACCCCCCGCCTATCAATCAAAGCATAATAAAAAGACCGAGAAGTAAAAGCCCCATCCTTACACAGCTTCCATCGCAGCCCATCAGGAGCCATATTAGGAGCAACAATAGGGACCTTATAAGAGTGAAGGAATTGGAAAAACTCCGCTACCACATCCACCTCCCAATCATTAAAGTCTCGCACAAAAGTAACATTCCACTCCCGAACTCCCGCTGAATCTGGACCACTCAAAACTTCAGCAATTGTAGCTTCTCTATTGGCAGAACAAGTGAATAAGATAGGGAACAGAACCATCAAGGATGTATCCCCACACCACTTGTCTTTCCAGAAACTAATACGAGTTCCTTGACCAACCACAAATTCCACATGCTGAAAATAATCATCCCAACCGGACATAATTCCTTTCCAAAGCCCACAACCATGCGGACCTCGACTAGAATTAGTGCGCCAACCTCCTAAATCAGAACCAAACTTCGCCACTAGAACACGCCGCCACAAGTGATGACCCTCCAACCCAAACCTCCATAACCATTTCCCCTGAAGGGCTTTATTAGTCAAAACCAAACTCCGCACCCCGAGACCCCCCACTTCTTTAGGAGCACAAACCTTATCCCAACTCACCAAGTGATGCTTAACCTCATCTCCCAGGCCACCCCATAGAAAGTCCCTTTGCATTTTCTCAATTCTGCGCATAACACTAATAGGGATAGTGAATAGGGAAAGGAAATAGGTTGGAAGGCTAGATAACGTACTTTTCAGAAGGGTTAGCCGACCTCCTTTAGATAAGTATAGCTTCTGCCATCCCGAAAGACGACGCTCCAGCTTCTCAATAATAGGATTCCAAACCGCCACTGCTTTATACGAGGCCCCCAATGGCATACCAAGGTAAGACAAAGGCAAACCGCCAATGTGACAACATAAGGACTCCGCTAGATTCTGAAATATTCTGAACCTCCCCTACCGGAACCATTTCACTCTTTGCCATGTTCACCCGTAGCCCAGTTACAGCCTCAAAACAAGTAAGCACCATCCGAACATATAGCAATTTATCCGGATCCGCATCACAAAAGAGAATGGTGTCATCAGCATAAAGAAGATGAGAAATACATAAGCCATCCACTGCATTATTACCCGCCCTAAAACCTTGAATAAGACCCTCCTCCTCCACTTTATTCAGCATCCTACTCAAAACCTCCATCACTAGAAGGAACAATAATGGGGAAAGAGGATCCCCCTGGCGAAGCCCACGGGAACAACTGAAAAAACCTTCAGGAGACCCATTAACCAGGACTGAAAATTGGACCGAAGAAATGCAGGCTTCAATCCAAAGCCTCCACCTCCTACCAAAGCCCATCCTCTCCATAAGGTGCAAAAGGCAAGACCAATTCACATGATCATAAGCCTTTTCGATATCTAACTTGCAAATGACCCCCGGATTGCGACTCTTAAGACGACTATCCAAGCATTCATTCGCAATTAAGACTGAATCCAAAATCTTCCTCCCTCCCACAAAGGCATTTTGAGACTCAGAAATCAGCTTATCCAGGACACCTTTCAACCTATTAGCAAGCACCTTAGCTAACAGCTTATAGATGCTCCCAATAAGGCTAATCGGACGAAAATCCCGAATATTAGAAGCATTTTGCCTCTTGGGAATTAAGGCAATGAAGGAAGCATTGAGAGATCTCTCAAACTTACAGTGATGATACACCTCGTCAAAAAAACCCATAACATCCTCCTCAATTACCGACCAACACTTCTGGAAGAAAGCCATAGTGAAGCCATCTGGACCAGGGGCCTTATCACCCTGCAAATCTTTAACCACCTGAAGAACCTCATCCTTTCCAAACTTACGCTCTAACAAAGCACTCTCAGTTGCAGTGATCCCATCAAACTCTAACCCATCCACCATAGGTCTCCACGTCTCAGACTCCTGATAAAGGGATTCATAGAAGTGAACCACTTTCTCTCGGATCTCAGACTCCTCCTCATAAACAACACCATCAACTACCACCTTATCCATATAATTGTACCGCCGGTGCGAATTCGCCATCTTATGGAAGAATTTAGGTGTTGTTATCCCCTTCCTTTAACCACAAAGTTCTAGACTTTTGCCTCCACGAAACTTCTTCCAACTGAGCCACATTCTCAAGCTCAGCTCTACAAACATCTCGCAAGATGTGCTCTTCAAGAGACAAACTAGAAAGGCTTTCCTTGTCATCAAAAGCCTGCAACTCACACTCCAATTGCTGTCTTTTGATACCCACATCGCCGAACACCCGCTTATTCCACTCTTTCAAATCACCCTTCAAAGCCTTCAACTTTTGAGCCAATACAAAGCTAGGAGTACCACTATAAGAGTATCCTGACCACCATTCCTTCACTTTATCAACAAAATCCGGGGCTTGAAGCCACATATTTTCGAATTTAAACGAACTCTTCCCTCTCGCCATGCCTCCAGCTTCCAACAACACCGGATTATGATCAGAGATAGGCTTAGGCATTAACTTCTGCACTACATCGGGATAATGCTCCTCCCAATCAGTAGAGACCAACACCCTATCAATCCTAGACATGGATGGGTTTGTTGAACCATTGCACCATGAATACAGCCCTCCATTTAAAGGTAAATCTATCAAGTTGGACCCTTCAATAAAATCAGAAAATTCCACCATAGCAGGAGTAACTCTGACACAGCCCCTCCGTTCACTAGGGAACCTAACCACATTAAAGTCACCAAAAATACACCACGGCTGAGACCACTGATGCCTAATCTCTGACAACTCAGCCCAAAGCTCAGACCTAGAATCATCCCTATTCGGGCCATACACGCCCGTGCCAACCCATTCAAAACCATCTACTAAACTCTTCCAGTGGCACGACACAGAAAACCTGCCCACTATAGAGTCGATCCGCTCCACCACACGCTTATCCCAAAGTAAAAGAACACCCCCAGCTGTGTTATCAGCATTAAGAACTTCCCATCCAGCAAACCTATTACCCCAAATACTGTGAATGAGCCTCCCATCCACCTTATCTAACTTTGTTTCCTGCAGACATATCACATCCACTTTCCACGTCCTCAACCAGTTTTTCAACACAACCCTCTTTTTGGGATCATTTAGACCCCTCACATTCCAAGTTAATAATTTTAGCTTCATAAAAAAACATAAGACCCAAATTTACCTGACACATCAACCTCAACAGGTTCTCCTCTTACCTTCATAATTCACTGAAGAAGCAAGATTTTTCAATTCACGGACACCTTTCAATTTTGACACTGTCCCTTTCCTCAAGCCCATCTCACCTATCTTACTATCTCTGGTAGCCTCAATTTTTCTTAATAAATCCAAACATTGCTGCTCATGGCTATCAATTGGAAAACCCAACAACTTACAAATTTCTTTATATTGGTCACTCACCCATTTGGACCTCTTACCACCCCTTCGCAACTTTCCTCCCGAGTTTCCTGAGAACATATCCTTCTGCACAGAAGGCTCAATAATGGCCAATGGTTTGCAAACCATGGGAGACTGTGGTTCAGCCTCAAACTCAGTCAACTCCAAAACACGAGCCGCAGGGTCCATATCACACTCCAAACCCACCATCGCATGAGGAGCTGCACTCTCAGGAGAAGAGCCCGAGACCAGAGCACCATCAAGATAGATCCCTCCTTCAAATTCATTCTCGGCAGCTTTCTCGAGGTGAGTGATCGCTCTCGGTTCTTCCAAATCCACCGATCGGAGTAGGTGGCTTGCCACTCCAGGTTGCGCCTGCGCCGCCGCCGCCGTCGCCGGCAATGCTTGTGTTGGGTCAACCCCACGACTCTGAGCATCGATCGGAGGATCCTTTTGCCCGAGTTCCCAAAGCAACCCCGACCCACTCCCCTCGTCATCACTCGGAGCTGCTGCCTCTTTATCCTTAAGACCCACTGGGTTATGGGTTTCTGCCCCCAATTCATGGGCTTGGGCCTCTAAAAAGACCGGCTCATCCTCATAGGTCTGGGCATTTCGTAATAAATTAGTTAGAGGCCCATTCAGTATTAAACCCGCCTCTTCCTTCTGGGCTTTAGGCCCAACTCCTTCATTAAAACCCACCCAATTTACCTTTCTCCTATACCCATGATTCAACGAGATCCGGAGTGTTCTAGATTTCAGTTTCCACTCAAAATGGAAAGCCCGAATCGGGCGTGATTCATTAAGCGCCAATTTTGACTTTCCATTTTCCATAACAGACGGAATCGAATCTGACACGGATTTGGTGCGAGATTTTCGCGATTTTGTCCGAGAAGACCCAGCCCTTTCCGCCGTCACCCCATCAACTGAAACTCTACCGGAGCTCGCTGGGACTGCCGAGAGCTGCTGGGATTCACCCAAAAAACTCTTGCGAATCTGAAACTCGAAGACTGACCACCCTGCACCTTTCCTGCCCTCCGGAATTCTTATACTACCTCGATGAGTACCGCTATGGTACTCTGTAATCTCCACAAATCTGCCCCCACTATTTGCAAGGCAACTAAACTCTAGAACTCTATAACCATCTCTGTGGAACACAAAGAAACCTTCAAGAGTTTGGTTCGTGGTTCTGATTTTAGCAAAAATGTCTAAAATCCACCTTAAACCCGTGATGCCGACCCACAGAGACCCTCTAAATCGGCCTCTGCGTTCCATAATATGATAAGGGTCTACTCTACCCCCGTCAAATGCGAGCTTAAACATCTTTGAGTCTATGCAAAACTCATACCCAATAGGCATTGCACCGCCCCTGTTTTCTACTCCCAGAACATGGGCCTCTAGTGTGTGGGGTTTGATTGCTTGGTTGGGATGATTGGGATCTGGTAGGTCTTTGAGATATGTTAGGGTGGGTAATATTGGAAGGTGGGGTTTGGATTACTTGGGAATAAGGAATAGGTGGGTGCAGTGCCGGAAATGGTGCTGGACCAGGGTTATAGTAGATAGGTTGAGGGTATGCTTGGGGGAAGTGAGGGAGAGGATATGGTTGTGGATGTAGGAAGTTGTGGTGGGGTTGTGGGGGAGGTGGGGGTGGAGGGAGGGGAGGGAGAGGGGTTGGGAGCATTTTCTAAGATTGTGGATGATTGGGATCAGCCCATGTATACCATGCATAATTCTAAATATATGAACCATTCTCATATATTGGTTACACTTTCCAATTTATTCAGCACAATAGTTCCGTACAATTTTATTATACAATTTACACTTCTCTTCAGGACATGAAATGCTTTTGACTCATTTTTTTTTTTTTTTTTTTGATAAGTAATAAGGAAATTTTATTATTGATAGAAAAAGCAACTAGTACATAAGGAATATACTAGACACGCCTAGCAAATTACACACAGCCATCAATAAAAGCTTGACTCATTTTTTTTTTATAAGTAAGAAGATTATTATTAAGAAGGAAAAGCTTTAAGTGCATAAAGCATGCACTTAAAGAGATTACAAAAGCATATCCGAATGATCAAAAGCTAAAGAAACTAAAAATTCTCCTACAGATGGAGAATTGAATCTTTTCCAAAATATAATCCAAAGGCTTGCTAAATCTTGTCATTTAACTTGGTTCGCAGTTTTGTTACTACTTTCCCTCAGTAATTCAAACACTATAGATTATTCCCTCAGCGAAATCTTAACTTTGAAACTATGATTCACAGACAACAAGACTGTTTCAGTCCTTTACAAAGAAAACTCCAGTAGTGAACTAGTTTCCTAGCAAACAAAGGGAAAGAGACATCACTTAAAATGATATCTAACAAGTAAAACCATAGGAGTAATATTTCTAGAATCACGGTGATCCAAATACAAAGATAGATACATATGTCTTCCACAGGACGAAGCCATGGCCTATCAAGAGTTTAAGTATTGAATACTCCAGGTACCTTTGTCTATTTCAAACTCCATAACCCATCATTTAGATTAAGCATCCAAGATTAAATCAAAACATGAACAGCAAAAGCTCGGTTAATTACGAATCCATTTCGATCAATTCATTTATGTAGTATCATTGTTCAAGCACTTTAATGAATGATGATGATGATGATGATACATACCCGCGGTTGCAAATATAGGCCGTATGACCTTTGTATATATCCTGCTCTAGTTATGGGTGTTAATATCCCTGACAAAAAGCCAAACATTCAGAATTAATGAATGATAGTACGCATGAGTGTCATGCATCCAGTAAAAATTACTTATATTATCAAGTTAATCATGGCATATTGACTTGTTAGCTTTTTTTATTGGAAATTTACACACACATACACACCAAGTCATACCTCTTGAGAGTTGTCTGAACATCCCAAGTCCAGCTCTTGAAAGTTTAGATACCAACATGATCGTTTGTTGTGGCACACCCCAACTCTGAAAAATTAAAAACATCATTAAATAACTTTGCATCCAAAATATAACATGAAAATTCTCCATATTGTTCACATCACAGATCTAACAAAATTGAGAATGCCTTGTTCAGATAAAAAAAATAAATAAAAACAAATGGGTATTGAAATGAAACCCATTTTGTTGAGATCAAAACCAACCAAACCAGTCCAAGAGAAAGTGAGAATGAGAGAGAGAAGAGAGACAGAGATTTAGAGACCATGACTCCGTGAGTGAGAGAGAGAGAGACTCACTGAGCAAGACGAACGGCGGTGACTCCGTGAGTAAAGAGAAAATTGAGAAATGAGGTCTGATCATCTGATCGACAGATTACTGCCCTACTAACTAAAAACTTGTTCCGGCATCAAAACAATGTCATTTCATTAATAATAAATAAATAAAATAAAATAAACCTTTTGTTAAAGAGTGCTTCAAATGTTAAGAGAGAGGGATTGAATATTTTATTAAATAATTTTTTTATATTTATAATAAAAATTCTTATTAACAAGTGTCCCAAAACACACGTTAAAGAATGATAAATATTTAATAGTGATCTACAATGAAAATTTTTTAAAGAAAAAATATAGGATGTCATCACCAAATCGGTCGTTACTTTTTTACAATTGCAGTACAATAACATCTTTCCTCTACTCACCAGTTGATTAACCAATTAAATTTTGTCATAAGCCAACATATAAGCAAAAGTAGACCACTTTATTGGAACAAGGGTGCAGCACAACCCACATGGTAACCCCTTCCACATGTCCACAACTACTCATCAGAACACTATCAAAAGACTCAAAATTTGGCTCTTCAGATCCTTTTAATGCCAAAAAAAAACACTCAGCTCTCCACACACCTCTAAAATTGTAAATGTATTCACGAAAATTGCATGTGACTGCTTTTTTTCATCTCAAAATTAACTGAAATGAGATGGAGGAATCAATTTTATCACTTTTGATACCTCAGGGGTCGATAACACTAAATTGAGAGCACAGGGGGCCTGTTTGAACTTAACAAAAACCCCACATTTTGCCGCTTTTTATAAGCAAAAACAACTATACAATGATACATAGGGAACAAATGAAGTATGCTGACTATCCATCCAAAAGTTCCCCTACAATTTCAAGAGTATAACGTCCTTATGAATCACACACATTGGAAGGTCCCATCCAAAGACATCCAATAGAAGAGAACCCCAACAAATTGGGACTTTTAGCTATCTAACAAAACCTCTTGTCCCTCAAAATTCAACGTATTCCTCTCCCTCTATATACATATTCCAAGCACTATTTCTAAATGAATTGGGTCTCCATCACCAACAACAAAGCATTCCACACAACTATTTAGGCATGACCTATTTAACTCCAAAAACCATAAATATGAATGCCCATAACTCCATTATAATTGGACAATGCAATAGCAAATGATCCACATTCTCACCGTTTTGTTTACACATGCAGTACCAATCCACAATAGTCATCCCCCATTTAACAAGGTCGTTTCTTGTAAGAATTTTCCACCTTCGTAAGTACCTTCAATATCCAAATTGCTTTCCACGGAAAATCTAACTTAGCTATACCTTTTAAAGCCTCTTAGTACAAACCCTTAAAATTATGAAAAATGCAGCAAACCCCGGAACTTTCACATCAGTGCTATGAAAGCTCAGATTTTAGTAACTATACTTTATCAATTTTCTCATCAATCTAATAAAGCATTGATATTTTACTTTTTCTTCAAATTTTCTCATCAACCTAATAAAGCATTAATATATATTACTTGAACTACAAACAGCATCAACTAAGCAAAACCATTTCAAAAAAACCAGTAAGGCAAATGAATTGGGATACCATAACAAAGATTGCACCACCACTGTCACATAAACATTGAATTTTTCAAATGGGTATCCCTGAAAGTTTCCTAAAAGACCCTACAAGTACCAGAAAGAATAATATGGGAATTTGTGATATCACACAAAAGAAACTCACTTTGCCTCAGAAACAACTAAATGCCCTAATTCCCAGAATCCCAAATAAACAAAAACCTAGCTTGGTTGTAATTTTATAACTAACGATGAGAAAAAGCACTCACATTCTTGTAAAAAGCTCAATCAAAATCCAAAAAAAATGGGACCCAGAAACCAAAGAAAACAAATAACCTAGCCCAATAACAGCCTTTGTATTAAATAAAAGAAATCCGTGAATGAGAGTAGTAGTCGTTGTAGAAGAAGAATGAAGAGAGAAAGTGTTTGAGAAATATGAATGAATAAATTAATTAAGCAATGGAAGAGAAAGAGTGTGTACCAGTTGCTCGTGAGGTGCGTAGTTCCAAGTTCCAAGTGCACAAGGCTTTCATTCAAAGATTAAAACTAAAGGGAAACTTCATTTTATATGAATATCAGCCCTTTTAGACCCACGAATTTTTCTACAACAAGTTTCAAGTTTTAGCTCATGAGCCCTGGGAATTTCTTTTCTTTTTGTCTTTTTTGAATTACATTTTTTTTTTTATTATTATTAGAAGAGTCCCACGACGAGATTGGAGCAACGTGCGGTCACGTGTGTAAGTCACTGGTGCATGTAGCATTTAGAAATTAGGGATATTTTATGTCGTAAGAACTTCAATTTTAGTAGTGGATTGTTGCTTTGGAGTTGATTTAAGCTATCTTAGTGTTTTTACCTATTGGATGGTTTTTTATAGTGTTTTCACTTTGTCACCAAATCTATGTCTTCTTTGTTTACTTGCTTTAGTGTGTGTTTGATTTGGTTCATATTGATATTTGGTTGCATAATTAACCTAAACTGAAATCGGACTCATAATTGGTTAATTGTACAAACTTAGTTAATTTGCTATGTTTGTTGTTTCCAGTAAAATCAACTAAATGGGGTTAAAATGTTTTTCCAATGTGCAAATTTAAAGCTGCATTTTCACATAAAAACAATACCACATGAGGGTTTTGTATTACACTCAAAAACTTTAGGGGAGGTTAAGTGTTACACAATTAAAGAATTACGTATAAAACAATCTCAAATGTGTTAAGTGTCACTCTCAAAACCTCGAGGGGTTCTATGTTTTAAGGGACAACCGCAGGAAGTTTTATGTATTTTCCCCTTTAAAATTTTACTACAATTTAGTACATGAAAATGTATCAATTCCATCATCATGTCGTATGTCTATGTGATAGATGGATTGCAAACGTGACCCATTAAACAACTGAATTGGTTTGAAATAAATTTATAAAAAATATATTTAAATATTTGAAAACAACTAAAAAAATCTATCTTGTACCTTCTTACTATTAAGTCACTATCATTTGATCCCATTGAGCATTGAAACTTGTAATTTAAACTCTCAACTATAAAATCAATATCATTGTAAGGCTTTTGTCAGGATCTGACATCACTATGCTATTAAGTGTCCCAAAATGACATTTTTTTTTTTATTAAAAATAAATTTAATAAATAAACTCCAAAATTAATGAAAATGTCATTCACTCATCCATTCGCCAACCCCCATTTAATCTACAACCATACCAACATTCACTCGGTGACTCCTACAGTCAAAACAAAAATTCAAATATAAGGGTTTATGTGGACAAGGATAGTATTGGAATCTTCCTTTGTCGCCACTATGCAAATTGAGGAGTTTATGTGTTTAGTGTGTAAACCAGAGATTGTGATACTAGTACATGAAGAAGAAGGGAAGGCAATGTGAGAAAATTAGGGTGGGGAAGCAATTAAAAATTAAAAGAACAAGTAGCAACAACAACAGCACTAGCAAAAGCTAGGGTTACAATAATTCATAAAAGGACATTAATTCTCACTTTCATAGTCACCATAATTTATCTACAATAGATTGTTGTACAAAAATCTTTGCTTGACTTAATTTCTTCTTCTTCTTCGTTATCCTAACAATTGAAAGAAAAATAAAAAATAATAGATAGCAATAGGTTGACTGCGAAAGGAGAAAGCAAAGTGTAGAAGAAATCAAGTGCTCCTCGGGTACAACAACAGCAATTTTGATGTGTTTGGTTATGAGTTTAAGTAATTCATGGATGTGATACTTATTTGTTTGAATTTTAAGTAGTGAGACCGGTGGGCCCTATCCAAACACGTGTGCTCATGTGGTTCATCCACATCCATGGTGTGAAAATATCCACATCCATGGTGTGAAAACATTGTTTCACACCATGGTATGAAAGAATCATTTTCCAAAAATTAATTTATGTCAATTGATCTATGACACGCAGGAGAAAGAAGGACAAACCATCCACAAAAGACACATATCCAACAGTTTAATAGCCTAGTGCACTAAATCACGTGCTCATTACATGGTAGCCATATATTTTCCCAATAAATAATGACAAATAACAAAAAATTTGGGCCTATTTGGTACGTGTTTTTGTTTTTTGTTTTGGTTTCGTGACTTTTTACTTTATTGAAGTTGGAATTTTAATCCTGATTTGAATTCAAGATTGTAAAAAAATTTCTGTTTGGTACATAGTTTTGGTTTCACAACTGAAATCACGATTTTAAAAAAAAAATTGTGTTTGATACATAGTTTTGGTTTTTAGATTTGATTGCACCTATAATAATTGTAGAGAATCTCATCCCATTAATCTACTATCAATACAAAATTAACAATTTCATTATAATTTTATCATTATATTAATTTTTTTAAATAATAAAAATACAAAATAAATAAATAAATCTTATCATCTTATCTTTTTCTCTCTCCACAAATCTCCAAAACTCTCCTCTCTTTGACACGTACACAAATCTCTTTTCCTCCATCTTTTTTTCTTTTCCTCATCTTCTTTTCTTACTCCTCCCGTTCACTCTCTTCTTTTTTTTCTTCTCATCTTCTCCATTTTTTTACTCTCTTTCCATTCTCTGTCTCTCTCCCCATCTTCCGTCTCTCTCTAAAACACAAAGCTCCAGACAAACCCATTATCTTCCATCGGCTTTTCTTCCATTGTTTTCAATTTCTAGAATCAAAACCCTCAATCTCTTTCTCTCTCTCCGAAGAAGAAGAAGAAAGCATGATGGAAGCAATACTCATAGACTGTGTTCAAAACAGCCTTCGCCATTTCATGCACCGAAACGCCATTTTCATCTGCGAACGCCTCTGTGCCCAGTTCCCCTCCGAGGTACTTTCGCATTGCCAAAATTAAATTTAAATTACAAAATAAAATAAAGAAATTTATTACTCTTTCATTTACATAGTTTATTTATTTTTTAATTAATTAAATTTATATGCAGATATGGGTTTGGGTATGGTGGGTTTATTACGGGTCTGAGTTGTCGAACACTGGGGTGTTTTAGCGCATAGGTGATCGAAGTTTTAGCAATTCAGGAGGGGTGTTTGTTAGCCAAGGATATGGAGTTAGCCGAGAGAGGGGCGAGAGAGAAGAGTCTGGAAGTTGGGGCTCTGTAATGGCCGAGAGCAGGAGAGAGAAGTAGAGAAGTCTGGAGGAGAGAGAGAGAAAATGGGAAGAAAAGAAAAAAGTTTGGGACCCACAAAAGAATTGAGTTCGGATTTGAATTCGGCTTGGATTCAAAAAAGGTGAAAGGCTGAACTCAAATTTGGCATAGGACCCACATAAAATTCAAGTTGGGATTTCAATCCTCACTTAAATCATATGTACCAAACATCTTCTTTTTTTTTGTGGGACCCGGTGATTTTGTATTTGAATCACAGAATCCGGATTTGAATCCGGTGTACCAAACATGCACTTTATAAGAGGAACCCCAAAATCAAGGAATACTCAACAATGCATCATAACATTTGTCCTTATAAATTGAGGCAATGAAGACACATGTCCAACCATAACCGACTATAATTGGCAAGTCACAAGTCTAAGTCTACGTTTGAGAGATAATGACGCTTAAAAACTTCACACAGCCTGAATTGTGGTTGTTTCATCACGTCAGTGGAAGTAAGTTTATTTACAACACTTTAGTTTTCTTCTTAATGTAATTTTATATTTTATTATTTTTAATTTATTTTATTTTATTACGCATTCAGTTATAGCCATTGTTGTTAAAGTTGGGATCCTACGTAGGATCACTAAGAGGAATTTGTGGATCAGATCAATCATCGTAAGATTCTATTTTCAAAAAAAAAAAAGAAAAAAAAAAAAAAGTGTAAATAATCACCTATAAAAATGATATATGCTAAAAATCATTAAAAGAATGAGTCCTTTACATTTTACGCACATGTGGTTTGGATCGGTTTTATGTTGTCTATCCTTAATTGACTAAAATTAAGATACATTATCATATGTCAACCTTACATATTAATATCATTAATCGACTAAAATCAATAAACATTAATTGTCATTGATTTTAGACTAATCAATGGATTCTCCTAAGCCTACTTAGGGTGAGTTTGGCCCCGCGTTATTGAGAATGAAAATCACGATTTTAATGTGAAAATACAGAAACAGTTTGTTTGGCCTAGCGTTTGTCGAATATTAAATTTTTAAAAATGCTCAAAATTGGCGTTTTAAAATCGGAGCTCATCCCAGCGTATTTGAAAACGGCACTTTTATGCGTTTGCGCATCACAATTTTTTCAACATCTAAATTACTAATCTGACCTCAAAAATTACTTATTGACTAAAAGACCAAGAACTGGTATATAAGTGAGAAACCATTTCTCCTCTACTTTTTTTCTTTCACCCACTGTTGTTGTTTTTTTTCCTCCCCATCAGCTCCAAAAATCTTAGGTAAATTGGTTTTCTGGTTTTTGGTTTGTGGTTGAAGTTCAAATAAAGATGAGACATTGAATTTGTGAGGGATGGGCTTCAATGAAGGAATGAAAAAAGAAAAAAAGAAAAAAAGAAGAAGATGAATTAAGAGAGGGAAAATGGGGAATAAAGATAACAAACTTACAAAATTTGGAGCGAGAGAACTGGATCTGGAGTAGCTGAGAAGACTGAGCTTCAATGTGAGAACTAGATCTAGAGTATTGGTTGAGAAGCTTCTTGAAGAAAACAAGGTTTAAAGAAATGTGAGGAAAAAAAAAATAAAGTAAAGTGAAGTGGGGAGTAGGGAAGATTTTAGATGGTTCAAGTGAGTTCAACTAAATAAATAAAAATAAAAAATAAAAAGAGGTGGTGAGGAGTAGTACACGTGTGTGGTAGTGTAGTGGAGGTAGGAGAAATCATTAATAAAAGTATATTATTATTATTATTATTGTTAATCACTTTTTTTCTTTTTTTCTTTTTTTTGATAATGTAATATACCAACAAATAAATATTTAAGTAAACCTTTTATCAAAAATGTTAGTTCACAATTGATGATTCTTGGACATAGACATTATAACAAAGTGGTATTATTGTATATGAATTTATTATTATCTTCATTATAATTTTATCATAACACTTTGAAACATTGACTGCATTTAAAAAAATGACAAGATAACCTTAATAGTATAATTAAGTCATTTTTGATCATTTGTACCAGAAACAACAGTTTTAAACTAAAATTATCCAAACGCTCAATTAACAGAAACATCACTTTTTCACAATTTTACCAAACGCTTAAATATGATTTTCAAAATTGTGATTCCAAAACGTTTATTTTGAAATCTCTATTTTTAAAAACACTTATTTTCAAATAGCTCCCCCAAACGGACCCTTAAGTCCTATATATACCTTACTTACGATTCAATGTAATATAACAATTCAAAATATCAAAGATGTAATTGTTTAGGCTTTTCGTTGCGGATGTAGGCCATTAGTCCGAATCATGTAAACCTTTTGTTTTCACTCTCATTCACTCTAAATCTACATTTTTTTAATCTATTATATATTTCAACATGATATCAAATCCAAATTTAGTCCGTTAAAGAAATCCTAAAAGGCCGTATTTGTTCGTGTCTCTTCGTCACTGTTCAAACCTGATATGGTCAAGTGTAGAAAAGCATACTTGCTTCTCTAAAGCAATTTGCTCGTGCAATACTATTTGAGAATTAAGCTCACTTTCAAATTCAACTAGACAATTGGTATTGTCCATCCTGTAATGCTCTGAATCTTGCCTATCAATTGTCAAATTCCTGCTATTATGCAGAGACTCCACTAAATTGACCACAGATTTAGTTTTGAGCCCCGAGCTCCCCTCTTTGCACGCAACTCCCGCATCTTTAGCTGCTCTGGACTCTATCTCCTACCATGTCTCCAAGACTGATTGGACTGCACCTTCCCATGTTGACGTATGTCTCGATATTGGAGTAGGACCCTTCCCGGAGTTCTCCTCCTCCATCACCTTTGCTCTGGCTTCCATGGCTAAGGATGATTCTGCAAGGTTTAAGTCCCTAAGACTCACCAAATCTATTTCCGGTTGGAATTCACAATTTTCTGCACACAACCAATTCCCAAATACTCCCTGAATCTCTTCTTCTGCACAATTTTTGATCTCATGCCCAAGCCGACCACATCCATAGCAGAACTTACCCAATCTCTCATATTTAAATGGAATCCAAAGCAAGGGAAGATTCTCCCTATCCAATGGAAAGCTTGTAACCAATGGTCTATTAACTTCCAAACTCACTCTTACTCTAACAAACTTCTTCCACCCATCCCCTCCGCTATTGCAAAAGTCAGTCTCAATAGCCCTTCCTATCTTGTTGCCAATTCTAAATAAATTGGCTTCGTTTTGTCTATCAAGTGGGAGACCATAAACCTGAACCCAAACATCTGTCTCAGTGAAATCTACCTCATTTAAGCTTAACTCTGGCCTAAATTTCTTTAAGATTAAATGCTCCCCTCTGAAATTCCAGGGTCTCCGCTGAATAAAGGAGATAAGTGAAAAGGTAAAAATCTTTTAGGGGATCCAGATATACATATATTTAGTTTAAAAATAGGGAAGACTTTTCCCCCCAAAAGAAGCCCCAACTCTTCATTTTTTCTTTTTCTTGTAAAGGCATGAGATTAGATGGCGCCGTGTTAAGTTCACCTTTTTTGGGAAACGCGCTCTTTGATTTCGACTCCTTCAGGAGTTACGTGAAGGAGCCAAAATCAGGGGGTAATTAGAGGGGTAAAAACTTATTCGGAAAATAAAACCTTAATATTAAATATTACCTGTTCGGATTATACCCGAACACAATTTACACAGTAAAGTTGTTCGGTTCGGTTTAAAATATATACAGAAAGTCTGAACTAATGACAAGCCATGGGGAATCATTCCAGAACATCGTATTAAATATAAACTAAATATCATGCTAATATATTGCATTAAATGTAAAGTGAATCTCAAATCAATCTGTTGCATTAAATGCTAAATAAAATATCAAGCTAATGTCAGGATTACTATGAAAAAAGTGGGAGATAAACGATGCAAATGGGCTGTAAAACAGCAGGCATTGATGGCCTGAAGAGGAAGAAGGAGGAAGAGGATAAGGAAAAGAAAGGAAAAGATCTTTAAAGAGGAATGGGTATAAATAGAGTTAAAAACAACAAAGAAGGGGTTCCAGAATCACAAAAACCTCTGAGAAATACAGTTTAGGAAAAGGAGGAACTTCAGTTTATATTAATCCTTTCAATTATGGAATTACTGAAAAAATCATCGGAGAGTTATAGGTTAACCCCCACTGGGTTGACCAAGGCCATCTGAGCGTTTATGTCTCTGTCTTTCTTTCAGGTTCACATATTCTACACTGTTCGGGAATTACAATATCACAGTTCGGTTTTCTTTCTGGGAAATGTTTCTTTCACACCTTGTGTGAAAGTTACTGTTTCACACCCCCACTAAAAGACAAACCGGTTATTCCCGGTTTGCTATTCCAATTTCCACTATCCCTATAACCAAACACCCATTTTTCCTCATTTTTTCTGAAAATTTTCTCTCTCCTCCCGAATGCTCTGCTCTCTCCTCCCGAATTTTCTGCTCCTCCTCTCCCCGATCTGTCCTCATGAAGCCATGGATCTCTCTCCCCCGAAGGTTTTTCATGTATTGAAGTTTGAAGTTTGAAAGATTTGGGGTTTGAAAGTGTTGATTTGACGTGATCTGATTTGGATTTTAAGATTTGGGTTCTCTATTTCAGTTTGACGTTTGAAAGATTTGGGGTTTGAAAGTGTTGATTTGAGATCTGATTTGGGTTTTATTTGGGTTTGGGAATAACGAAGTTTTGATGTTTGAAGTTGGGGTTTGATTGTATTTATGAGGGTTTGGATGATTTTGTTAGGGTTTGAAATAATAAAAGTTGAAGGTTTGGTCGGGTTTAATATTTTTT
This sequence comes from Fagus sylvatica, assembly GCA_907173295.1. NCBI lineage: Eukaryota > Viridiplantae > Streptophyta > Magnoliopsida > Fagales > Fagaceae > Fagus > Fagus sylvatica. The sequence continues at coordinate 12,021,339 of OU015767.1, forward strand.
TGAGGGTTTGGTTGATTTTGGTTGAGATTGGAAATAATAAAGTTTGGTTTTTTGATTTTGAAGTGATTTTGGTTGGTTGAGATAAAAATTAATAAAATTGTTACAAAAATGCCAAGAAACATGTTTAATAGATGACAAGAAACATGACCAATTCGTATGAACATGTTTAAATGTTCATACAATTTTCTGGAAAATGTGGACAAAAACATGGAATTATGGACAAAAACATGACATTGTGGACAAAAATTTCGAGTCTACTTATGAACATTTAAGTGAACCCAGAAATGTTCATACAATTTTCTGGAAAATGTGGACAAAAACATGAAATTATGGACAAAAATATGAAATTGTGGACAAAAATTTCGAGTCTACTTATGAACATTTAAGTGAACCCAGAATGTTCATACAATTTTCTGGAAAATGTGGACAAAAACATGAAATTATAGACAAAAAAAATGAAATTATGGACAAAAACATGAAATACACTTTCTGAGTTCACTTGAATGTTCATAAGTAGACTCGAAATGTTTGTCCACAATTTCATATTTTTGTCCACATTTTCCAGAAAATTGTATAAACATTTTTTGGTTCACTTAAATGTTCATAAGTAGACTCGAAATTTTTGTCCACAATTTCATATTTTTGTCCATAATTTCATGTTTTTGTCCACATTTTCCAGAAAATTGTATGAACATTTCTGGGTTCACTTAATGTTCATAAGTAGATCAAATTTTTGTCCAAATGTAGTTTTTGTCCATAATATCATGTTTTTGTCTACATTTTCCAGAAATTTTTGAGTATTTCTGGGTTCACTTAAATGTTCATAAGTAGATTCGAAATTTTTGTCCACAATGTCATGTTTTTGTCCATAATTTCATGTTTTTGTC
>OU015767.1:12022325-12047323 GCA_907173295.1 Fagus sylvatica
AAGTTTTTTATTTTTTGGTAACATTTTTGGCTCAAGTGTTGTTTGGTGGCTTGAATGTGCACTTTGATCAGAAGCTCCTCCATGAGGGTGTGCTTATAATGAAGCAGTACTTTTTGTTTTAGTTCTAGACAATTTTCACATTTTCTGTATAATAGTGTTGAATTGGGTGTTTTTATTTGCAGAAAAATGTCTTGGTTACTACTAGGGTAAAGGTGATTAGAGTGCCAAAAACAGAAAGAATGAGAATAAGCTCCTCCATGAGGGTGATGCTGTATAATGAAGCAGTACTTTGTTGTTTTAGTTCTTAGTTCTTGTCTGCTCTTTGCTGTTGAAGTTCTGGGGTGTTTTTATTTGCAGAAAAATGTGTTACTACTAGGGTAAAGATGATTAGAGTGCCAAAAACAGAAAGAATAAGAATTTGTTCATGTAGAACACATGAAACTTGTTACTACATAATGGAATAGTGTGAATCCTACAATAAATCTATTGGTATCTTTGTGTGACATGCTGGCTTCAAGACATAGTGTCTTTGGATGAGCTTATTCTTGTTAGCATCTATCCTCTATATCTTGTTGTTTCTTTTAATGATCAATGATTTTATGAGATATTCTAATTCTATGGATTTCCATTTTGCATGTGGCCAAGGCAATGGCGAGTATTGAAGTTGCACCTCGTATTCGCCATCAGTGCAGTGTTACCAAATTGATGGAGGTTAACAAGAGCTTAGCTGAAGAATGTAAGAGCCAGCTGCAAACCACTCCATTTGGGTGGTTGTTGAATCTCCACTGCAACATTGAGGCAAGTGGACGAATACTTGAAGTGATGGCTACAAGGTGGAATGCCGATGCACGTGCATTCCAAGTGGGTGATAGGCTCATACCTTTCACCCTATATGACATTGCCCTCATATTGGGGTTGCCTGTGAGGGGAGAGCCAATTGATTGGAACCAATCTCATTCTGGGGGGTCTGTGGTGGAGAAATTGCTAATAGGCATTTGAAGACAACTTCACCAGACCGAACTCAATTGGTGACATTGCTCACCAAAACTTCCATACAAGTCCCAAATAGGGTTAGGTTGTACATTGCCCTAGTCTTTAGCTATTTTTTGTTTCCCACCACCTCCAAAAAAGTCAACCCAAGCCTCCTACCATTGCTTGATGATAGAGCCAACCTAGGTACATATGCATGGGGGAAGGCAGTGTATGACTTCTTGGTTAGTGGTTTAAGCCGCGCAGCTTCATCGATGCAAGCGAAAAAAGGTAGAGGCAACTTGCACATTCAAGGTTGCACTGCCTTGCTTCAGGTAAAATTTTTTATCCTCATTGTTTACTCCACAACCATTCTAAATTTTGTTTTATTCTTAAACTTGCCATTGATGTCATGATTTTTGCAGATATGGGCATGCGAGCACTTGGGGGTTGGTTCGAAGAATGCTGAAATTAACCAACCTTTCCCAAGATTTTTAGCATGGACCCACCAAAGAATGTATACTAAGAAGGCAAGCGAGGCCTTTAGTAAGAGTGCCAATGTAAGTATCTTACACTAAAGTTGCATACTAGTTTAATAAACATGTTAATTTCTTATAAAGATCTTATATGTTAGTATTTTAGCGTTCTAATTCATATATCTTGTTGTTTGCAGGTGCTGTCCGTGCTTGTAGCAATGCCGTGGGAGCAAGACTTCAATGTGGTAGAAGAAGCCATGGAGACCTTGCAAGAAACCCATGGCAGCTCGCACCCAATCATATCAAGGGATGATGGGGCTGGACCAAGCTCAATTCCTCAAACGCCGTCCAATGAATTGCAGCTAGAGCTCCAAGCTGAGAGGGCTGAACGGGAAGCTCTAGCACGACAAGTTCGGCGCTTAAAGGATGAGCTTGACCATGTGAAGGGTCTGGTGGCCGCGGTCCTAGAGAGTAGCCCCAATATTCAACAAAACCAGGCCGCACCCTCACAAAACCAGCCCCCACCCTCACCCTCACCAAACGAGCCCCAACCCTCACCAAACCAGCCCCAACCCTCACCAAACCAGCCCCCACCCTCACCCTCACAAAACCAGCCCCCACCCTCACCAAACCAGCCCCCACCCTCACCCTCACAAAGCCAGCCCCCACCCTTACCCTCACACAGCCAGCCCCCACCCTCACAAAGCCAGCTGCCCATTCAAACCCCCATTGTGGACTTGCCAAGTTCACCGTCCAAGGTGCCAAGAGAGGCAAAGCTGCCAAGAGAGGCAAAGCTGCCAAAAAGAAGGCCAAGGTGGCGGTGGTGGACGTGGCAAGCTCACCATCAAAGCGGGACAATGCAGGGGAGGCAGCTGCAGCTATGGTGGATTTGGTGAGTTCACCATCAAAGGGGGCTACTAGTGTGACGTATACAAGGGCGAAAACACGAGCCCACAAGAATCTAATGATAGTGGCCCCCCATTCGGAACCAGTTAGAAATGAGGTACGTGTGTTGTGTAATGATAAACTAACTTTATGTACTCCATATGAAAATCACATATGAAACACTATGAATGACATATGAAAATCACATGTGAACTAACTTTATGTACTCCATATGTTGTTGCTTTATGTTGGGTTCATATGTCATTTAACTTTATGTTGGGTTAAATGCTCATGCTTACTTTATGTTGGGTTAAATGCTCATGCTTTAACTATTTTTTTGATTAAAAATCACATATGAAATAACTTAATGTACTCCATGTTGAAAAATCATGAGCAGTGGGTGGATGCTCATTTCCTATACCAGCCAACAGCTGCTGATGAGGCTGTCTTGGCTGATTTTAGGAAGAAATGGGGGGGGTCCGAAAAGGCGGGGCACTAGGAAAAGGTTGTAACAATCTCTTCTTTCAATTATGTAATGATTTATGAAGTGATTATCAATATTACCTCATACTGGTTTATAACACGTTTAAAATTTTCTAGGCCCAACGAGGTTGATAGCAATGAGATGGCAATCTCGACCGACACATATGAGCTCACGGGTCGAGAGGTGTCATCATTGTTAGCTGATCAAGCTCAGGACGATGGTTCTAGGTGGATATCCACCGCGGTAATTACATATTCATTTTGCATTTTAGATCCTTTATTTATTGCATATTTGAGACATGAGTTTTACAATTCCACATCGTTTACTAAGCAAGTGTGACACACGCAGGTGGTGGACGCTTTTAAGGATGTCCTTATGCAAAAACTCACCCAAACCGGCCATCCTCCACCGTACATAAACTTCATAATAAGCGTACATGGCGGGGTAAAATAACAAAATTTCAACCTTGGCCAATACTTGTTCATACTTTTACACTATGCATGATGTCAATACAGTGAGCTCTTTCAACAAATAACTAACTATGATTTATGCAGACTACGATCTTGGGTATGGCTCCGTCAACCTCAACACAAAGAGGGAAAAGAACAAGAAAGGGTAAACAACCCATTCAAGATGACCAGCCTCAACCACAAGCCGTGTTCCGCCCTAGTTGGGTACGCTCAATGCCGACAAATTGCAACCGGGTAATTATAGAGACCTCCAACTTTCATTTTGTCAAAAACTGTTGTTACATATCTATTTTCATGTGTATGACCTACCCTTTCGTGTTTCTTAATGCAGATTTTTGCCCCAGCATGCCACAATGGCCATTTTGTTATGATGGTTGTAGATTGTCTACAAAAAGTTTTCTATTTTTTTGATTCTTTGCCTACTGCAACCCATAGAGCTTTGGCACCAACATTGGTAAACACTTGTTTTTCATTTCAATTTTCTTGCTAACCCAGTATTATATCCCACTGATACTACTTTTTGCTGCTTGCATCATAGAGAAAAGCTTTGGAGCAGATATGCATGGAGAACTTGAAGCATACGGATGTCCATACATGGCTCCTACAATACAAGGATGACATACCAACCCAAGATAAATACGCGTAAGTACCAATATCTATCATGACCTCAAATGTAATTGTTGCTATGTTGGTTCTGGGTTCACTTGAATGTTATTACCATTTACCAGAAAATGTGGACAATAATGTCCAAACTTAAAGATAATTGTCCACACTTTCTATGGATGTTATGGATGTTACATAGGTTGTTGGTACATGTTGGTTTCTATGGATGTTATGAAAAAATAGTTACAAAAAAATATAAATAGCTTGTTGGATGTTATGGTACATGTTGGTTTCTATGGATGTTATGGTACATGTTGGTTTCTATGGTACATGTTGGTGTCAATTGAGAAACAGTACAAGAATCCAAAAACAGTCCTAAATAGCTTCATTTCAGAACATGGAACATGAAAACAGTTAAAAGGGTGTACCTGCATCTTCATGATATCTTGTTTACTCATCCTTTCTGAGAGAGAGAGAGATAAATTTAATAAAAAAAGAAAGGAAATGGGTCTTTAAGGCTGAACCTGTAAGCTGAGAATAGTGAGACTTAAGAGGTGGGATAAGAGAGAGAGAGAGAGTGAGAGAGTTCAAGGGCAGTTGGTGAGCATTAAAACACTTATCTTTAAGCTTTGTCTTTCTGTTTCATGGTGTTTCATGGTTTTTTGAACTTTATTTTAACATGTTAGTTGCTCAAGCTACAAGAAATATCTTATAGTATATATAAACAATTGGAAATGGTTTTGCTGGACATTACTTTTTGGCTTAAAGTGGTTCATAGCCTAACTTGGCAATAAGGAAAGACATAATTTCCATAAATTATGTTGATCAATGTTGATTTTTATGTACTTTTGCCTCAATTTTTCCAGTTCCGACTGTGGCATTTTTATGTTGACATTCATGGAATCCTTGATTTTTTCAAACAAGATAGTACAGTTCAAAGAGGTATGATTTCCACACCTTCATTTCATGATGCATTAATGCATTCATTTTAAGTCAAAACAACTAACCAATAATTTCTAAATCTCTTTTATGTTTTGTAGGCTGATTGCCCAAGAATAAGGCAACGCATTCTGCTAGAATTGTATTACACTTCCTTGCTGCCCAAAGCTGTACAAAGCTAAAACTGAATTCTTTACTGTGCTTGCGGCTGCCCAATTCTTTACCGGCATATAGTTTTATGTTTTGACACACATTTGTTATTTTTGTATTTACGTTTATACTTTTTGTATTTAAAACTCTATTCTTCCTATACTTGAGATTCTATTAAAGGTAGTGAACAGAAACAATATCTTTTTTTTTTTTTTGTAAATGGAGTAAATAAATAAATGAAATGGTGGAATTGGTTGGATATTTTAGGTTACCCATGAGTTTCTTTTATATTTAATGTTACCAGGAGCAACCTATTGCCATTGGAATCTTCACATTACTTGTTGTGAAAGATATAAAAAAAGGATGTCTAAAAATGTTTCCCAAATTGTGGTGAAACTACATATGTTCAAACAAATACCCAGGAGCAAACTATTGCCATGTCTACATTGGAAATAATAAAATTTGGTTTTTTTTATTTTGAAGTGATTTTGGTTGGTTGAGATAGAAAATGACAAAATTGTTACAAAGATGCTAAGAAACATGTTTAATAGATGCCAAGAAACATGACCAATTCATATGAACATGTTTAAACGTTCATACAATTTTCTGGAAAATGTGGACAAAAACATGAAATTATGGACAAAAACATGACATTGTGGACAAAAATTTCGAATCTACTTATGAACATTAAAGTGAACCTCATACAATTTTCTGGAAAATGTGGACAAAAACATGAAATTATGGACAAAAATATGAAATTGTGGACAAAAATTTCGAGTCTACTTATGAACATTTAAGTGAACCCAGAAATGTTCATACAATTTTCTGGAAAATGTGGACAAAAACATGAAATTGTGGACAAACATTTCAAGTCTACTTATGAACATTCAAGTGAACTCAGAAAGTGTATTTCATGTTTTTGTCCATAATTTCATTTTTTTTGTCCATAATTTCATGTTTTTGTCCACATTTTCCAGAAAATTGTATGAACATTTCTGGGTTCACTTAAGTGTTCATAAGTAGACTCGAAATTTTTGTCCACAATGTCATGTTTTTGTCCATAATTCCATGTTTTTGTCCACATTTTCCAGAAAATTACATGAACATTTAAACATGTTCATACGAATTGGTCATGTTTCTTGCCATCTATTAAACATGTTTCTTGGCATTTTTGTAACAATTTTATTAATTTTTACTCAACCAACCAAAATCACTTCAAAATCAAAAAACCAAACTTTATTATTTCCAATCTCAACCAAAATCAACCAAACCCTCAAAAAAATATTGAACCCGACCAAACCTTTAACTTTTATTATTTCAAACCCTAACAAAATCATCCAAACCCTCATAAATACAATCAAACCCCAACTTCAAACATCAAAACTTCGTTATTCCCAAACCCAAATAAAACCCAAATCAGATCTCAAATCAACACTTTCAAACCCCAAATCTTTCAAACTTCAAACTTCAATACATGAAAAACCTTCGGGGGAGAGAGATCCATGGCTTCATGAGGACAGATCGGGGAGAGGAGGAGCAGAAAATTCGGGAGGAGAGAGCAGAGCAGAGCAGAGCATTCGGGAGGAGAGAGAAAATTTCAGAAAAAATGAGGAAAAATGGGTGTTTGGTTACACGGATAGTGGAACTTGGAATAGCAAACCGGGGATAACGGGTTTGTCTTTTAGTGGGGGTGTGAAACAGTAACTTTCACACAGGGTGTGAAAGAAACATTTCCGATATAATTAAGGTTAGATACAAAATACAAAATATAAATTACAAAAACTTTTGTACCTTTGTATACCATGGCCATATTTTTGTAATGAGCCATGAGTAAAATTTTAAAGATAAAAACTAAATGGACTTGATACCGATATGCTTAGCTGGCTATGAATTTAAGGATTTGAATGTTAACACAATAATGCAAAGCATGCACCATCTGCTTATGCAATTAGGGTGATAGGGAAAATCAAGGATTTTCTAAAGAAATAGAATGACATAGATGTATACTTTGGCCTTAAAAGAAAAAAATTATCCTGGAAGAGTAGGAATCAAACTTACATTAATCTCTAAGCAATTAAGAAAAGCAGCCCTTTCCATAAAGGTTAACTCATCACCATTATTAACAATAAATAGATAAAACAATGACAAAAGACTGATCAATTCTCATTGATCAAATACAATAGAAGAGCTACAAAATTAGGATAATTGCACCCTTTACTATCAGCAAAAACTCTCCAGTGCCCTTGTATATAGTGCGGTTTTGGTACATACCCATCAACCGCAAAGTTTCAGGTGGAAGCAGGAATAGCTGAACGCATTCTCCGCCAAGAAAGTGCTGCTTTACGTTTGATCCTATGTGCCCAGACAATGCTATGTGTTCTCCACTTTCGGACCTCGGAAAGAGAGAACGTGTTCTTTCCTCCGAGATTCTCTCTCATTTGAGGAGCGAAGAAAGCAGGCTTTGCCCCAGCTACAGCTACCCTTGGGAAAGCAATAGTGCTACCGAAAGAAAGGGATGCAGTCTCTCCCTTGGCCCTTGGAGAAGAGAAGGCAGAGAAGAAAACATCCTTCGCACAAGTATTTTCGCTTCCTGCGCCCTTACTAGTAAAGGAGCTCTTTGACAAAGGAGGCATTCTGGTAGGAAGACCGACCACTACTTGAGTCGCTGTCGATCCAGGAGAGAAGCAAGCTACCTTTCCTTGATCCACCTTCCCGGGCAGGGAAGAGAACGAAAATAGGCCACGGATGGTCGTCGTGGTAGGTTCGAGGATCTTGCGCGGCGGAGTGAACTCCTCTACTGTGTTGCATTTCCTCTGCCGGTGTTGCTGCAAACTGTCGATCCATCGAACTAGAGCAATCCGAGAAGAACGATTAGGATCATATTCTATCCTTTCTACAATGCCCATAGACGAAGTGCTTCGTTTCAGATCAATTCTTCGCTGCAATCGCTTCGCTCCACCCCCGCGATGAAAAATCGTAATACGCCCTGAGGAATTCCTACCAGCAGACTTCCCTTTACTCAAAGTGAATTGTCTAAGTGCTTTACAACCAAAACGAGATCTGCAAACCCCAAACATAGAATTAGATCTAACTACCAAAAAGGGAAGAAGAAAAAAAAATCTAGATAGGAGGTAAAGAAAAATTTTCATTGCAAGTTATAGCAAAAAGAACTTACACATCTTTCTTTCTACTCCTTTTAGATGCATTGTAAGCAGTAGTGGTAGAAAAATGATGATGCTTTTGAAATATGGCACCCCCAAACACCGGAGTTTTGGTTTGTTGATCAAACTGTTTCAAAGAATAAGGAAATCAAGAAACTTTTAAATAAGAATTAAGAGTAAAAACAATCTCATCTAAATTGTAAAGAACCTCAGAACAAAACTTTTTCAATCAACTATCTCAGCCCATGTATACCATGCATAATTCTAAATATATGAACCATTCTCATATATTGGTTACACTTTCCAATTTATTCAGCACAATAGTTCCGTACAATTTTATTATACAATTTACACTTCTCTTCAGGACATGAAATGCTTTTGACTCATTTTTTTTTTATAAGTAAGAAGATTATTATTAAGAAGGAAAAGCTTTAAGTGCATAAAGCATGCACTTAAAGAGATTACAAAAGCATATCCGAATGATCAAAAGCTAAAGAAACTAAAAATTCTCCTACAGATGGAGAATTGAATCTTTTCCAAAATATAATCCCAAGGCTTGCTAAATCTTGTCATTTAACTTGGTTCGCAGTTTTGTTACTACTTTCCCTCAGTAATTCAAACACTATAGATTATTCCCTCAGCGAAATCTTAACTTTGAAACTATGATTCACAGACAACAAGACTGTTTCAGTCCTTTACAAAGAAAACTCCAGTAGTGAACTAGTTTCCTAGCAAACAAAGGGAAAGAGACATCACTTAAAATGATATCTAACAAGTAAAACCATAGGAGTAATATTTCTAGAATCACGGTGATCCAAATACAAAGATAGATACATATGTCTTCCACAGGACGAAGCCATGGCCTATCAAGAGTTTAAGTATTGAATACTCCAGGTACCTTTGTCTATTTCAAACTCCATAACCCATCATTTAGATTAAGCATCCAAGATTAAATCAAAACATGAACAGCAAAAGCTCGGTTAATTACGAATCCATTTCGATCAATTCATTTATGTAGTATCATTGTTCAAGCACTTTAATGAATGATGATGATGATGATGATACATACCCGCGGTTGCAAATATAGGCCGTATGACCTTTGTATATATCCTGCTCTAGTTATGGGTGTTAATATCCCTGACAAAAAGCCAAACATTCAGAATTAATGAATGATAGTACGCATGAGTGTCATGCATCCAGTAAAAATTACTTATATTATCAAGTTAATCATGGCATATTGACTTGTTAGCTTTTTTTATTGGAAATTTACACACACATACACACCAAGTCATACCTCTTGAGAGTTGTCTGAACATCCCAAGTCCAGCTCTTGAAAGTTTAGATACCAACATGATCGTTTGTTGTGGCACACCCCAACTCTGAAAAATTAAAAACATCATTAAATAACTTTGCATCCAAAATATAACATGAAAATTCTCCATATTGTTCACATCACAGATCTAACAAAATTGAGAATGCCTTGTTCAGATAAAAAAAATAAATAAAAACAAATGGGTATTGAAATGAAACCCATTTTGTTGAGATCAAAACCAACCAAACCAGTCCAAGAGAAAGTGAGAATGAGAGAGAGAAGAGAGACAGAGATTTAGAGACCATGACTCCGTGAGTGAGAGAGAGAGAGACTCACTGAGCAAGACGAACGGCGGTGACTCCGTGAGTAAAGAGAAAATTGAGAAATGAGGTCTGATCATCTGATCGACAGATTACTGCCCTACTAACTAAAAACTTGTTCCGGCATCAAAACAATGTCATTTCATTAATAATAAATAAATAAAATAAAATAAACCTTTTGTTAAAGAGTGCTTCAAATGTTAAGAGAGAGGGATTGAATATTTTATTAAATAATTTTTTTATATTTATAATAAAAATTCTTATTAACAAGTGTCCCAAAACACACGTTAAAGAATGATAAATATTTAATAGTGATCTACAATGAAAATTTTTTAAAGAAAAAATATAGGATGTCATCACCAAATCGGTCGTTACTTTTTTACAATTGCAGTACAATAACATCTTTCCTCTACTCACCAGTTGATTAACCAATTAAATTTTGTCATAAGCCAACATATAAGCAAAAGTAGACCACTTTATTGGAACAAGGGTGCAGCACAACCCACATGGTAACCCCTTCCACATGTCCACAACTACTCATCAGAACACTATCAAAAGACTCAAAATTTGGCTCTTCGGATCCTTTTAATGCCAAAAAAAAACACTCAGCTCTCCACACACCTCTAAAATTGTAAATGTATTCACGAAAATTGCATGTGACTGCTTTTTTTCATCTCAAAATTAACTGAAATGAGATGGAGGAATCAATTTTATCACTTTTGATACCTCAGGGGTCGATAACACTAAATTGAGAGCACAGGGGGCCTGTTTGAACTTAACAAAAACCCCACATTTTGCCGCTTTTTATAAGCAAAAACAACTATACAATGATACATAGGGAACAAATGAAGTATGCTGACTATCCATCCAAAAGTTCCCCTACAATTTCAAGAGTATAACGTCCTTATGAATCACACACATTGGAAGGTCCCATCCAAAGACATCCAATAGAAGAGAACCCCAACAAATTGGGACTTTTAGCTATCTAACAAAACCTCTTGTCCCTCAAAATTCAACGTATTCCTCTCCCTCTATATACATATTCCAAGCACTATTTCTAAATGAATTGGGTCTCCATCACCAACAACAAAGCATTCCACACAACTATTTAGGCATGACCTATTTAACTCCAAAAACCATAAATATGAATGCCCATAACTCCATTATAATTGGACAATGCAATAGCAAATGATCCACATTCTCACCGTTTTGTTTACACATGCAGTACCAATCCACAATAGTCATCCCCCATTTAACAAGGTCGTTTCTTGTAAGAATTTTCCACCTTCGTAAGTACCTTCAATATCCAAATTGCTTTCCACGGAAAATCTAACTTAGCTATACCTTTTAAAGCCTCTTAGTACAAACCCTTAAAATTATGAAAAATGCAGCAAACCCCGGAACTTTCACATCAGTGCTATGAAAGCTCAGATTTTAGTAACTATACTTTATCAATTTTCTCATCAATCTAATAAAGCATTGATATTTTACTTTTTCTTCAAATTTTCTCATCAACCTAATAAAGCATTAATATATATTACTTGAACTACAAACAGCATCAACTAAGCAAAACCATTTCAAAAAAACCAGTAAGGCAAATGAATTGGGATACCATAACAAAGATTGCACCACCACTGTCACATAAACATTGAATTTTTCAAATGGGTATCCCTGAAAGTTTCCTAAAAGACCCTACAAGTACCAGAAAGAATAATATGGGAATTTGTGATATCACACAAAAGAAACTCACTTTGCCTCAGAAACAACTAAATGCCCTAATTCCCAGAATCCCAAATAAACAAAAACCTAGCTTGGTTGTAATTTTATAACTAACGATGAGAAAAAGCACTCACATTCTTGTAAAAAGCTCAATCAAAATCCAAAAAAAATGGGACCCAGAAACCAAAGAAAACAAATAACCTAGCCCAATAACAGCCTTTGTATTAAATAAAAGAAATCCGTGAATGAGAGTAGTAGTCGTTGTAGAAGAAGAATGAAGAGAGAAAGTGTTTGAGAAATATGAATGAATAAATTAATTAAGCAATGGAAGAGAAAGAGTGTGTACCAGTTGCTCGTGAGGTGCGTAGTTCCAAGTTCCAAGTGCACAAGGCTTTCATTCAAAGATTAAAACTAAAGGGAAACTTCATTTTATATGAATATCAGCCCTTTTAGACCCACGAATTTTTCTACAACAAGTTTCAAGTTTTAGCTCATGAGCCCTGGGAATTTCTTTTCTTTTTGTCTTTTTTGAATTACATTTTTTTTTTTATTATTATTAGAAGAGTCCCACGACGAGATTGGAGCAACGTGCGGTCACGTGTGTAAGTCACTGGTGCATGTAGCATTTAGAAATTAGGGATATTTTATGTCGTAAGAACTTCAATTTTAGTAGTGGATTGTTGCTTTGGAGTTGATTTAAGCTATCTTAGTGTTTTTACCTATTGGATGGTTTTTTATAGTGTTTTCACTTTGTCACCAAATCTATGTCTTCTTTGTTTACTTGCTTTAGTGTGTGTTTGATTTGGTTCATATTGATATTTGGTTGCATAATTAACCTAAACTGAAATCGGACTCATAATTGGTTAATTGTACAAACTTAGTTAATTTGCTATGTTTGTTGTTTCCAGTAAAATCAACTAAATGGGGTTAAAATGTTTTATCCAATGTGCAAATTTAAAGCTGCATTTTCACATAAAAACAATACCACATGAGGGTTTTGTATTACACTCAAAAACTTTAGGGGAGGTTAAGTGTTACACAATTAAAGAATTACGTATAAAACAATACTACAAATGTGTTAAGTGTCACTCTCACAAACCTCGAGGGGTTCTATGTTTTAAGGGACAACCGCAGGAAGTTTTATGTATTTTCCCCTTTAAAATTTTACTACAATTTAGTACATGAAAATGTATCAATTCCATCATCATGTCGTATGTCTATGTGATAGATGGATTGCAAACGTGACCCATTAAACAACTGAATTGGTTTGAAATAAATTTATAAAAAATATATTTAAATATTTGAAAACAACTAAAAAAATCTATCTTGTACCTTCTTACTATTAAGTCACTATCATTTGATCCCATTGAGCATTGAAACTTGTAATTTAAACTCTCAACTATAAAATCAATATCATTGTAAGGCTTTTGTCAGGATCTGACATCACTATGCTATTAAGTGTCCCAAAATGACATTTTTTTTTTTATTAAAAATAAATTTAATAAATAAACTCCAAAATTAATGAAAATGTCATTCACTCATCCATTCGCCAACCCCCATTTAATCTACAACCATACCAACATTCACTCGGTGACTCCTACAGTCAAAACAAAAATTCAAATATAAGGGTTTATGTGGACAAGGATAGTATTGGAATCTTCCTTTGTCGCCACTATGCAAATTGAGGAGTTTATGTGTTTAGTGTGTAAACCAGAGATTGTGATACTAGTACATGAAGAAGAAGGGAAGGCAATGTGAGAAAATTAGGGTGGGGAAGCAATTAAAAATTAAAAGAACAAGTAGCAACAACAACAGCACTAGCAAAAGCTAGGGTTACAATAATTCATAAAAGGACATTAATTCTCACTTTCATAGTCACCATAATTTATCTACAATAGATTGTTGTACAAAAATCTTTGCTTGACTTAATTTCTTCTTCTTCTTCGTTATCCTAACAATTGAAAGAAAAATAAAAAATAATAGATAGCAATAGGTTGACTGCGAAAGGAGAAAGCAAAGTGTAGAAGAAATCAAGTGCTCCTCGGGTACAACAACAGCAATTTTGATGTGTTTGGTTATGAGTTTAAGTAATTCATGGATGTGATACTTATTTGTTTGAATTTTAAGTAGTGAGACCGGTGGGCCCTATCCAAACACGTGTGCTCATGTGGTTCATCCACATCCATGGTGTGAAAATATCCACATCCATGGTGTGAAAACATTGTTTCACACCATGGTATGAAAGAATCATTTTCCAAAAATTAATTTATGTCAATTGATCTATGACACGCAGGAGAAAGAAGGACAAACCATCCACAAAAGACACATATCCAACAGTTTAATAGCCTAGTGCACTAAATCACGTGCTCATTACATGGTAGCCATATATTTTCCCAATAAATAATGACAAATAACAAAAAATTTGGGCCTATTTGGTACGTGTTTTTGTTTTTTGTTTTGGTTTCGTGACTTTTTACTTTATTGAAGTTGGAATTTTAATCCTGATTTGAATTCAAGATTGTAAAAAAATTTCTGTTTGGTACATAGTTTTGGTTTCACAACTGAAATCACGATTTTAAAAAAAAAATTGTGTTTGATACATAGTTTTGGTTTTTAGATTTGATTGCACCTATAATAATTGTAGAGAATCTCATCCCATTAATCTACTATCAATACAAAATTAACAATTTCATTATAATTTTATCATTATATTAATTTTTTTAAATAATAAAAATACAAAATAAATAAATAAATCTTATCATCTTATCTTTTTCTCTCTCCACAAATCTCCAAAACTCTCCTCTCTTTGACACGTACACAAATCTCTTTTCCTCCATCTTTTTTTCTTTTCCTCATCTTCTTTTCTTACTCCTCCCGTTCACTCTCTTCTTTTTTTTCTTCTCATCTTCTCCATTTTTTTACTCTCTTTCCATTCTCTGTCTCTCTCCCCATCTTCCGTCTCTCTCTAAAACACAAAGCTCCAGACAAACCCATTATCTTCCATCGGCTTTTCTTCCATTGTTTTCAATTTCTAGAATCAAAACCCTCAATCTCTTTCTCTCTCTCCGAAGAAGAAGAAGAAAGCATGATGGAAGCAATACTCATAGACTGTGTTCAAAACAGCCTTCGCCATTTCATGCACCGAAACGCCATTTTCATCTGCGAACGCCTCTGTGCCCAGTTCCCCTCCGAGGTACTTTCGCATTGCCAAAATTAAATTTAAATTACAAAATAAAATAAAGAAATTTATTACTCTTTCATTTACATAGTTTATTTATTTTTTAATTAATTAAATTTATATGCAGATATGGGTTTGGGTATGGTGGGTTTATTACGGGTCTGAGTTGTCGAACACTGGGGTGTTTTAGCGCATAGGTGATCGAAGTTTTAGCAATTCAGGAGGGGTGTTTGTTAGCCAAGGATATGGAGTTAGCCGAGAGAGGGGCGAGAGAGAAGAGTCTGGAAGTTGGGGCTCTGTAATGGCCGAGAGCAGGAGAGAGAAGTAGAGAAGTCTGGAGGAGAGAGAGAGAAAATGGGAAGAAAAGAAAAAAGTTTGGGACCCACAAAAGAATTGAGTTCGGATTTGAATTCGGCTTGGATTCAAAAAAGGTGAAAGGCTGAACTCAAATTTGGCATAGGACCCACATAAAATTCAAGTTGGGATTTCAATCCTCACTTAAATCATATGTACCAAACATCTTCTTTTTTTTTGTGGGACCCGGTGATTTTGTATTTGAATCACAGAATCCGGATTTGAATCCGGTGTACCAAACATGCACTTTATAAGAGGAACCCCAAAATCAAGGAATACTCAACAATGCATCATAACATTTGTCCTTATAAATTGAGGCAATGAAGACACATGTCCAACCATAACCGACTATAATTGGCAAGTCACAAGTCTAAGTCTACGTTTGAGAGATAATGACGCTTAAAAACTTCACACAGCCTGAATTGTGGTTGTTTCATCACGTCAGTGGAAGTAAGTTTATTTACAACACTTTAGTTTTCTTCTTAATGTAATTTTATATTTTATTATTTTTAATTTATTTTATTTTATTACGCATTCAGTTATAGCCATTGTTGTTAAAGTTGGGATCCTACGTAGGATCACTAAGAGGAATTTGTGGATCAGATCAATCATCGTAAGATTCTATTTTAAAAAAAAAAAAGAAAAAAAAAAAAAAGTGTAAATAATCACCTATAAAAATGATATATGCTAAAAATCATTAAAAGAATGAGTCCTTTACATTTTACGCACATGTGGTTTGGATCGGTTTTATGTTGTCTATCCTTAATTGACTAAAATTAAGATACATTATCATATGTCAACCTTACATATTAATATCATTAATCGACTAAAATCAATAAACATTAATTGTCATTGATTTTAGACTAATCAATGGATTCTCCTAAGCCTACTTAGGGTGAGTTTGGCCCCGCGTTATTGAGAATGAAAATCACGATTTTAATGTGAAAATACAGAAACAGTTTGTTTGGCCTAGCGTTTGTCGAATATTAAATTTTTAAAAATGCTCAAAATTGGCGTTTTAAAATCGGAGCTCATCCCAGCGTATTTGAAAACGGCACTTTTATGCGTTTGCGCATCACAATTTTTTCAACATCTAAATTACTAATCTGACCTCAAAAATTACTTATTGACTAAAAGACCAAGAACTGGTATATAAGTGAGAAACCATTTCTCCTCTACTTTTTTTCTTTCACCCACTGTTGTTGTTTTTTTTCCTCCCCATCAGCTCCAAAAATCTTAGGTAAATTGGTTTTCTGGTTTTTGGTTTGTGGTTGAAGTTCAAATAAAGATGAGACATTGAATTTGTGAGGGATGGGCTTCAATGAAGGAATGAAAAAAAGAAAAGAAAAAAAGAAGAAGATGAATTAAGAGAGGGAAAATGGGGAATAAAGATAACAAACTTACAAAATTTGGAGCGAGAGAACTGGATCTGGAGTAGCTGAGAAGACTGAGCTTCAATGTGAGAACTAGATCTAGAGTATTGGTTGAGAAGCTTCTTGAAGAAAACAAGGTTTAAAGAAATGTGAGGAAAAAAAAAATAAAGTAAAGTGAAGTGGGGAGTAGGGAAGATTTTAGATGGTTCAAGTGAGTTCAACTAAATAAATAAAAATAAAAAATAAAAAGAGGTGGTGAGGAGTAGTACACGTGTGTGGTAGTGTAGTGGAGGTAGGAGAAATCATTAATAAAAGTATATTATTATTATTATTATTGTTAATCACTTTTTTTCTTTTTTTCTTTTTTTTGATAATGTAATATACCAACAAATAAATATTTAAGTAAACCTTTTATCAAAAATGTTAGTTCACAATTGATGATTCTTGGACATAGACATTATAACAAAGTGGTATTATTGTATATGAATTTATTATTATCTTCATTATAATTTTATCATAACACTTTGAAACATTGACTGCATTTAAAAAAATGACAAGATAACCTTAATAGTATAATTAAGTCATTTTTGATCATTTGTACCAGAAACAACAGTTTTAAACTAAAATTATCCAAACGCTCAATTAACAGAAACATCACTTTTTCACAATTTTACCAAACGCTTAAATATGATTTTCAAAATTGTGATTCCAAAACGTTTATTTTGAAATCTCTATTTTTAAAAACACTTATTTTCAAATAGCTCCCCCAAACGGACCCTTAAGTCCTATATATACCTTACTTACGATTCAATGTAATATAACAATTCAAAATATCAAAGATGTAATTGTTTAGGCTTTTCGTTGCGGATGTAGGCCATTAGTCCGAATCATGTAAACCTTTTGTTTTCACTCTCATTCACTCTAAATCTACATTTTTTTAATCTATTATATATTTCAACATGATATCAAATCCAAATTTAGTCCGTTAAAGAAATCCTAAAAGGCCGTATTTGTTCGTGTCTCTTCGTCACTGTTCAAACCTGATATGGTCAAGTGTAGAAAAGCATACTTGCTTCTCTAAAGCAATTTGCTCGTGCAATACTATTTGAGAATTAAGCTCACTTTCAAATTCAACTAGACAATTGGTATTGTCCATCCTGTAATGCTCTGAATCTTGCCTATCAATTGTCAAATTCCTGCTATTATGCAGAGACTCCACTAAATTGACCACAGATTTAGTTTTGAGCCCCGAGCTCCCCTCTTTGCACGCAACTCCCGCATCTTTAGCTGCTCTGGACTCTATCTCCTACCATGTCTCCAAGACTGATTGGACTGCACCTTCCCATGTTGACGTATGTCTCGATATTGGAGTAGGACCCTTCCCGGAGTTCTCCTCCTCCATCACCTTTGCTCTGGCTTCCATGGCTAAGGATGATTCTGCAAGGTTTAAGTCCCTAAGACTCACCAAATCTATTTCCGGTTGGAATTCACAATTTTCTGCACACAACCAATTCCCAAATACTCCCTGAATCTCTTCTTCTGCACAATTTTTGATCTCATGCCCAAGCCGACCACATCCATAGCAGAACTTACCCAATCTCTCATATTTAAATGGAATCCAAAGCAAGGGAAGATTCTCCCTATCCAATGGAAAGCTTGTAACCAATGGTCTATTAACTTCCAAACTCACTCTTACTCTAACAAACTTCTTCCACCCATCCCCTCCGCTATTGCAAAAGTCAGTCTCAATAGCCCTTCCTATCTTGTTGCCAATTCTAAATAAATTGGCTTCGTTTTGTCTATCAAGTGGGAGACCATAAACCTGAACCCAAACATCTGTCTCAGTGAAATCTACCTCATTTAAGCTTAACTCTGGCCTAAATTTCTTTAAGATTAAATGCTCCCCTCTGAAATTCCAGGGTCTCCGCTGAATAAAGGAGATAAGTGAAAAGGTAAAAATCTTTTAGGGGATCCAGATATACATATATTTAGTTTAAAAATAGGGAAGACTTTTCCCCCCAAAAGAAGCCCCAACTCTTCATTTTTTCTTTTTCTTGTAAAGGCATGAGATTAGATGGCGCCGTGTTAAGTTCACCTTTTTTGGGAAACGCGCTCTTTGATTTCGACTCCTTCAGGAGTTACGTGAAGGAGCCAAAATCAGGGGGTAATTAGAGGGGTAAAAACTTATTCGGAAAATAAAACCTTAATATTAAATATTACCTGTTCGGATTATACCCGAACACAATTTACACAGTAAAGTTGTTCGGTTCGGTTTAAAATATATACAGAAAGTCTGAACTAATGACAAGCCATGGGGAATCATTCCAGAACATCGTATTAAATATAAACTAAATATCATGCTAATATATTGCATTAAATGTAAAGTGAATCTCAAATCAATCTGTTGCATTAAATGCTAAATAAAATATCAAGCTAATGTCAGGATTACTATGAAAAAAGTGGGAGATAAACGATGCAAATGGGCTGTAAAACAGCAGGCATTGATGGCCTGAAGAGGAAGAAGGAGGAAGAGGATAAGGAAAAGAAAGGAAAAGATCTTTAAAGAGGAATGGGTATAAATAGAGTTAAAAACAACAAAGAAGGGGTTCCAGAATCACAAAAACCTCTGAGAAATACAGTTTAGGAAAAGGAGGAACTTCAGTTTATATTAATCCTTTCAATTATGGAATTACTGAAAAAATCATCGGAGAGTTATAGGTTAACCCCCACTGGGTTGACCAAGGCCATCTGAGCGTTTATGTCTCTGTCTTTCTTTCAGGTTCACATATTCTACACTGTTCGGGAATTACAATATCACAGTTCGGTTTTCTTTCTGGGAAATGTTTCTTTCACACCTTGTGTGAAAGTTACTGTTTCACACCCCCACTAAAAGACAAACCGGTTATTCCCGGTTTGCTATTCCAATTTCCACTATCCCTATAACCAAACACCCATTTTTCCTCATTTTTTCTAAAATTTTCTCTCTCCTCCCGAATGCTCTGCTCTCTCCTCCCGAATTTTCTGCTCCTCCTCTCCCCGATCTGTCCTCATGAAGCCATGGATCTCTCTCCCCCGAAGGTTTTTCATGTATTGAAGTTTGAAGTTTGAAAGATTTGGGGTTTGAAAGTGTTGATTTGACGTGATCTGATTTGGATTTTAAGATTTGGGTTCTCTATTTCAGTTTGACGTTTGAAAGATTTGGGGTTTGAAAGTGTTGATTTGAGATCTGATTTGGGTTTTATTTGGGTTTGGGAATAACGAAGTTTTGATGTTTGAAGTTGGGGTTTGATTGTATTTATGAGGGTTTGGATGATTTTGTTAGGGTTTGAAATAATAAAAGTTGAAGGTTTGGTCGGGTTTAATATTTTTTTGAGGGTTTGGTTGATTTTGGTTGAGATTGGAAATAATAAAGTTTGGTTTTTTGATTTTGAACTGATTTTGGTTGGTTGAGATAAAAATTAATAAAATTGTTACAAAAATGCCAAGAAACATGTTTAATAGATGACAAGAAACATGACCAATTCGTATGAACATGTTTAAATGTTCATACAATTTTTTGGAAAATGTGGACAAAAACATGGAATTATGGACAAAAACATGACATTGTGGACAAAAATTTCGAGTCTACTTATGAACATTTAAGTGAACCCAGAAATGTTCATACAATTTTCTGGAAAATGTGGACAAAAACATGAAATTATGGACAAAAATATGAAATTGTGGACAAAAATTTCGAGTCTACTTATGAACATTTAAGTGAACCCAGAATGTTCATACAATTTTCTGGAAAATGTGGACAAAAACATGAAATTATAGACAAAAAAAATGAAATTATGGACAAAAACATGAAATACACTTTCTGAGTTCACTTGAATGTTCATAAGTAGACTCGAAATGTTTGTCCACAATTTCATATTTTTGTCCACATTTTCCAGAAAATTGTATAAACATTTTTTGGTTCACTTAAATGTTCATAAGTAGACTCGAAATTTTTGTCCACAATTTCATATTTTTGTCCATAATTTCATGTTTTTGTCCACATTTTCCAGAAAATTGTATGAACATTTCTGGGTTCACTTTAATGTTCATAAGTAGATTCGAAATTTTTGTCCACAATGTCATGTTTTTGTCCATAATATCATGTTTTTGTCTACATTTTCCAGAAAATTGTTTGAGTATTTCTGGGTTCACTTAAATGTTCATAAGTAGATTCGAAATTTTTGTCCACAATGTCATGTTTTTGTCCATAATTTCATGTTTTTGTCCACATTTTCCAGAAAATTGTATGAATATTTAAACATGTTCATATGAATTGGTCATGTTTCTTGGCATCTATTAAACATGTTTCTTAGCATCTTTGTAACAATTTTGTCATTTTCTATCTCAACTAACCAAAATCACTTCAAAATAAAAAAAATCAAACTTTATTATTTCCAATGTAGACATGGCAATAGGTTGCTCCTGTGTATTTCTTTGAACATATGTAGTTTCACCACAATTTGGGAAACATTTTTAGACATCCTTTTTTTATATCTTTCACAACAAGTAATGTGAAGATTCCAATGGCAATAGGTTGCTCCTGGTAACATTAAATATAAAAGAAACTCATGGGTAACCTAAAATATCCAACCAATTCCACCATTTCATTTATTTATTTACTCCATTTACAAAAAAAAAAAAAGATATTGTTTCTGTTCACTACCTTTAATAGAATCTCAAGTATAGGAAGAATAGAGTTTTAAATACAAAAAGTATAAACGTAAATACAAAAATAACAAATGTGTGTCAAAACATAAAACTATATGCCGGTAAAGAATTGGGCAGCCGCAAGCACAGTAAAGAATTGTCCAGTTTTAGCTTTGTACAGCTTTGGGCAGCAAGGAAGTGTAATACAATTCTAGCAGAATGCGTTGCCTTATTCTTGGGCAATCAGCCTACAAAACATAAAAGAGATTTAGAAATTATTGGTTAGTTGTTTTGACTTAAAATGAATGCATTAATGCATCATGAAATGAAGGTGTGGAAATCATACCTCTTTGAACTGTACTATCTTGTTTGAAAAAATCAAGGATTCCATGAATGTCAACATAAAAATCCTACAGTCGAAACTGGAAAAATTGAGGCAAAAGTACATAAAAATCAACATTGATCAACATAATTTATGGAAATTATGTCTTTCCTTATTGCCAAGTTAGGCTATGAACCACTTTAAGCCAAAAAGTAATGTCCAGCAAAACCATTTCCAATTGTTTATATATACTATAAGATATTTCTTGTAGCTTGAGCAACTAACATGTTAAAATAAAGTTCAAAAAACCATGAAACACCATGAAACAGAAAGACAAAGCTTAAAGATAAGTGTTTTAATGCTCACCAACTGCCTTTGAACTCTCTCACACTCTCTCTCTCTCTCTCTTATCCCACCTCTTAAGTCTCACTATTCTCAGCTTACAGGTTCAGCCTTAAAGACCCATTTCCTTTCTTTTTTGATTAAATTTATCTCTCTCTCTCTCAGAAAGGATGAGTAAACAAGATATCATGAAGATGCAGGTACACCCTTTTAACCGTTTTCATGTTCCATGTTCTGAAATGAAGCTATTTAGGACTTTTTTGGATTCTTGTACTGTTTCTCAATTGACAAGCTATGAACTTTATTTTTTTTGTAACTATTTTGAAAACATCCATAGAAACCAACATGTACCAACAACCTATGTAACATCCATAACATCCATAGAAAGTGTGGACAATTATCTTCAAGTTTGGACATTATTGTCCACATTTTCTGGTAAATGGTAATAACATTCAAGTGAACCCAGAACCAACATAGCAACAATTACATTTGAGGTCATGATAGATATTGGTACTTACGCGTATTTATCTTGGGTTGGTATGTCATCCTTGTATTTTAGGAGCCATGTATGGACATCCGTATGCTTCAAGTTCTCCATGCATATCTGCTCCAAAGCTTTTCTCTATGATGCAAGTAGCAGAAAGTAGTATCAGTGGGATATAATACTGGGTTAGCAAGAAAATTGAAATGAAAAACAAGTGTTTACCAATGTTGGTGCCAAAGCTCTATGGGTTGCAGTAGGCAAAGAATAAAAAAAATAGAAAACTTTTTCTAGACAATCTACAACCATCATAACAAAATGGCCACTGTGGCATGCTGGGGCAAAAATCTGCATTAAGAAACACGAAAGGATAGGTCATACACAAGTTTTTCAGAATAGATATGTAACAACAGTTTTTGACAAAATGAAAGTTGGAGGTCTCTATAATTACCCGGTTGCAATTTGTCGGCATTGCGCGTACCCAACTAGGGCGGAACATAGCTTGTGGTTGAGGCTGGTCATCCTGAATGGGTTGTTTACCCTTTCTTGTTCTTTTGCCTCTTTGTGTTGAGGTTGACGGAGCCATACCCAAGATCGTAGTCTGCATAAATCATAGTTAGTTATTTGTTGAAAGAGCTCACTGTATTGACATCATGCATAGTGTAAAAGTATGAACAAGTATTGGCCAAGGTTGAAATTTTGTTATTTTACCCCGCCATGTACGCTTATTATGAAGTTTATGTACGGTGGAGGATGGCCAGTTTCGGTGAGTTTTTGCATAAGGACATCCTTAAAAGCATCCACCACCTGCGTGTGTCACACTTGTTTAGTAAACGATGTGGAATTGTAAAACTCATGTCTCAAATATGCAATAAATAAAGGATCTAAAATGCAAAATGAATATGTAATTATCGCGGTGGATATCCACCTAGAACCATCGTCCTGAGCTTGATCACCTAACAATGATGACACCTCTCGACCCGTGAGCTCATATGTGTCGGTCGAGATTGCCATCTCATTGCTATCAACCTCGTTGGGCCTAGAAAATTTTAAATGTGTTATAAACCAGTATGAGGTAATATTGATAATCACTTCATAAATCATTACATAATTGAAAGAAGAGATTGTTACAACCTTTTCCTAGTGCCCCGTCTTTTCGCGCCCCCCCATTTCTTCCTAAAATCAGCCAAGACAGCTTCATCAGCAGCTGTTGGCTGGTATAGGAAATGAGCATCCACCCACTACTCATGATTTTTCAACATGGAGTACATTAAGTTATTTCATATGTGATTTTTAAACAAAAAAAAAGTTAAAGCATGAGCATTTAACCCAACATAAAGTAAGCATGAGAATTTAACCCAACATAAAGTTAAATGACATATGAACCCAACATAAAGCAACAACATATGGAGTACATAAAGTTAGTTCATATGTGATTTTCATATGTCATTCATAGTGTTTCATATGTGATTTTCATATGGAGTACATAAAGTTAGTTTATCATTACACAACACACGTACCTCATTTCTAACTGGTTCCGAATGGGGGGCCACTATCATTAGATTCTTGTGGGCTCATGTTTTCGCCCTTGTATACGTCACACTAGTAGCCCCCTTTGATGGTGAACTCACCAAATCCACCATAGCTGCAGCTGCCTCCCCTGCATTGTCCCGCTTTGATGGTGAGCTTGCCAAGTCCACCACCGCCACCTTGGCCTTCTTTTTGGCAGCTTTGCCTCTCTTGACAGCCTTGGACGGTGAACTTGGCAAGTCCACAATGGGGGTTTGAATGGGCAGCTGGCTTTGTGAGGGTGGGGGCTCGTTTTGTGAGGGTGAGGGTGGGGCTGGCTGTGTGAGGGTAGGGTGGGGGCTGGTTTGGTGAGGGTGGGGGCTGGTTTTGTGAGGGTGAGGGTTGGGCTGGTTTGGTGAGGGTTGGGGCTGGTTTTGTGAGTGAGGGTGGGGCTGGTTTGGTGAGGGTTGGGGCTGGTTTGTGAGGGTGAGGGTGGGGGCTGGTTTTGTGAGGGTGCGGCCTGGTTTTGTTGAATATTGGGGCTACTCTCTAGGACCGCGGCCACCAGACCCTTCACATGGTCAAGCTCATCCTTTAAGCACCGAACTTGTCGTGCTAGAGCTTCCCGTTCAGCCCTCTCAGCTTGGAGCTCTAGCTGCAATTGATTGGACGGCGTTTGAGGAATTGAGCTTGGTCCAGCCCCATCATCCCTTGATATGGTTGGGTGCGAGCTGCCATAGGTTTCTTGCAAGGTCTCCATGGCTTCTTCTACCACATTGAAGTCTTGCTCCCATGGCATTGCTACAAGCACGGACAGCACCTGCAAACAACAAGATATATGAATTAGAACGCTAAAATACTAACATATAAGATCTTTATAAGAAATTAACATGTTTATTAAACTAGTACGCAACTTTAGTGTAAGATACTTACATTGTCACTGTTACTAAAGGCCTCGCTTGCCTTCTTAGTATAATTCTTTGGTGCGTCCATGCTAAAAATCTTGGGAAAGGTTGGTTAATTTCAGCATTCTTGAGACCAACCCCCAAGTGCTCGCATGCCCATATCTGCAAAAATCATGACATCAATGGCAAGTTTAAGAATAAAACAAAATTTAGAATGGTTGTGGAGTAAACAATAAGGATAAAAAAAATTGTACCTGAAGCAAGGCAGTGCAACCTTGAATGTGCAAGTTGCTCTACCTTTTTTCGCTTGCATCGATGAACTGCGCGGCTTAAACCACTAACCAAGAAGTCATACACTGC
>OU015767.1:12047423-12100595 GCA_907173295.1 Fagus sylvatica
GTGCTGAAGAAAATTTAATGCACTAGGTAAGACCTTTTTATAAAAAAAAAAATGAAATAAAAATAAGTACTTGATATTGTTCCTGTTTAGAAAGTAGAAACTATTCTTTTGGTAACAATTAAAAGAATAAATTTACTTCTAAATGGTGGGAATTGTTACTATATGTGTTTCTAAGGTAGAATAGTTGATTTTTGCTTTGACTTGCAGTAATTGTACCCAAGATGGTGACTCCATGTCATCCTGGTGTGGTTCGCATACAGACCATGGTTCACTGACAGGTGATTAGTTTTCTGCTCATCTACTTAAATCATTTCTTTCTTACCATTATGAGCTGCTTATTAATTTGTTAATGCACAAGGTATAAAATTGTGTAGTGCAATTGTCCTACATCCCTCCTATTTCCGATATGTTGTCTAACACGAACATAATGTTCATATCACTTTATTATATTGATGGAGTAAAAGATATACTTTTCTTAGAATACCTACACTAGAGTAGTCATTTTCATTATGTCTAATTTCTGCTTCAATTCAATATGTAGGTCTGACCTGTGGCATGGTTTATACCACATCATTTACATTCATCACAAAGAGAATATGCTCATCTCTTGAAGTGGAACTATAGACAGATCAAATCTCACCTTCATAAAAGATAGGATTTTTTGTTCTTTGGGTCTTGAAAGATAGAGATAATTAAGGTTGAAACAATTAATTGTCTCTTGCCTTGTAACTATGGTCCTAATGGACCTTCAGTGGACCAAAGAGAAAGAGAGACATACTATTTGAAACTCATTCTAATTCAAGCACAATGGGCTTTTGTTTAGAAAGAGCTCCAAAGAAACATGACCTTACATGCTTAGTTCAGACTTCTTTGGAGGAAAACAGTGACTTTACAACCAAACTGTAAGGTTGATTGTCTCTTTAGGGGACATCCGATAAAGGTGGAACAGGACTGTAGATTTTTTATTTGATGAGTAAGGTTGTAAATTTCATAGTCCAACCAAGAAATGCAATATTCTAAGCTAGGGCCTGCATTTAGATTTGAGTATTTGAATATTTCAATTACCTTGTATGAATCATGTAAAGTCAAACTGTGCACATATATTAAGAATTAGATTTGAGTATTTGATCTAACATATTCTTGTATGAACCATGTAAAGCCAAACTGTGCACATATATTAAGAAAGACAAACAAATATCAAGGACAAGCTTAACAATTTCCAGCAAACAATGCAACACCAAGTTTGTCATGTTGACAGCAAGGCAGGAGACATAGAAAAAAGTGATTGCAGAAAGAACAAGACTAAGCTATCATGTTGACAAGTAAATTTTTTGGATGGATTTGAGCTTCAATAACATGTAAATTTAAAATGATGATCTGTAAACCATAAAATCATCACCAGAGGTCCAGAACCACAAAAACATCCACAAGCAGAACAAAGCTCCTCAATCCTCCACATAGTTGTTTGTATAAAAAGAATATATAACCATCTAAGTTTATTTGCCACACTGCTGTTAAGAATCTTACTTGTATGATGCTAATCAAGTTTCTTTTCTTCACCCTCTAATACTCACAAGCTAGCAAATGTAAAAACTTTCACTAGAATGAATTTAATGGACAGAAATAATTATTGATAATCAAACTAAAACAGATCACATAAATCAAAATTTAAAAAAATGAACAAAGTGACTACACAAAACCCTAAGATTGTCCACAAAACCCGTAGATTGTCCACACTTAGCAAATTCCTCAACCAAAGTCAAAATATTTCACAAAATGGCAAGCATAGTATCAACTCACAAAAAAATTAAAAAATGACAGAAGAAAATGAGTTTGGGCAACTCACCTTTCTCTTTCGAAGATTGTTTCTTACTTCCTTTGTGCTTTTGTGTCTACGGGTGCAAGGGAATGGGTCACGCTGGGGAAGTTTGAGTGTTTGATAGGAGTGTAGTTTGTTCTTGGGAATGTTTGCACGTGAAGAGAGGGAGAGGAAAGACTGTGACAGAGGAGAGTTTCAGTTTCAGTTTCTAACAGTTACACTTTTGTTTTTGTTTGTTTGTTTCAGTTTCGAAGAGACAGAAGAGAGGGCGTCGTGTACTCGTGTTGAGGAAGCTTCTGACATGCAGGCTCGAAGAAACGACGCCGTTTGGGGACCACTTTCCCCCCAAAAGCCCAAAACACGGCACCGTTTTGGGGACCACTTTCCCCCAAATGCCCAAACACGGCACCGTTTTGGGAATTTTTATTTCCCCCCAAAAGCCCAACACGGCACCGTTTTGGCCAATTTTTATTTCCCCCCAAAAGCCCACACGACGCCGTTTTGGGGACCAACTTTCCCACCAAATTGCCCACGTTGGACCCGGCCTTCTTTCTTTCTTTTTTGGTTTGGTTTCTTTCTTCTTTCTTATTTTGGTTTGGTTTAAGTGGATTAATGGGTTTGGGCTTTTATTTTTGGCATGTTAATATATTATATATTGGGTTATTATATAATAATGGGTTTGGGCTTTTTAAGTAACCTTATATTTTACTGTATAATATGGGTTATCATATGACAATGAGTTTGGGCTTTTTAATAACCTTATATTATGGGTTATCATATGATAATGGGTTTGGGCTTTTTTCAACATCAGATAATATTAATATATATATTATGGGTTATTATATGACATTGGGTTTGGGCTTTTTTTGTAACCTCATATATTAATGTATGTATTAAAATATTAAGTAATTAAATATTTAATCAATTAAATTAATTTACATGTAAATATTAATCAATAAATTACCAGAAAAATGTACATATTAATGAATAAAATAGTTATGTTATTTTAAAAAAAAAAAAAAAAAATATATATATATATATAATATCTAAAATTTAGTTAGGGGGGAAAAAATTATAATTCGACACTCGACACTAACATACATACATATAATAAGATCTAATAACTTTTTTATATTAAAATCAGTAAAGACAAAAAATTAAAAAATTATAATAAAAATATTAAAATTCAAAAAATATAAGTAGAACATTGGAATTCAATAATTTAGATCTTAGTTATCAAAAAGTAACATTGATATTTTATGTAATTTAATTATACAAACTAACGTATTAAAAACGTATGTCATACAATGTTATTGGTATTTGTGTTTACATTTGATAACCACCTTGGTACTACGATTACATTTGAGTAACATATTTAAACAACAAATTGTAATGTTTTTCTACTTAGAATGCTCCATATAGTAATGCTCCATACAGTACTATATAACTAAGAATTGTCTATACACTAGTACTACTTCGTTTCTGGCTCACCATATATGTTTTTGAACAAACCCGTATAGTTAAAGTATACGACAGTATACTAATGGTCATCTTCTATGTGAACAGCAAATCTGATCCAAACAGGAAAGTGTTGGATGATTTCTTATGGTTCCAATTAACACCCGATCTATAGCGGATGGTACGCTTAGGGTTGATCCGAGGAAGAGACCAACACACGATCTATACCTTTCCTTGTAGCTAACTATAACTTAACCATTGAATATATAAGATATAATTGATGATGACGACACATGATAGGAGGTTATTCTAATGGGGAAGAGGTGGATGACTAAGATGACTAATGTTTTCCAAATATACTCTATGCATAATATCAAAAAAATTGTTATGTTATTATTATTTTTGCTAAATTACATTATATTACTTGTATAAGTTAAGAATACTTTCTAAAGTTCCATTTTAATTGAAGTTAACATTTTATCATTTATAAATGAAAAAAGTTATATATTGTAATGAAGAAATTCATAAATTAGTTAACAACAAATATTGATCTAACATATTCAACCATGATTATTACAATTTCTGAATCTAACATACGCAAAATACATTATTGTACCTTTTTTTCAAAATATTTTTTCATTTTCTCATTCTGAATACATTTTTTTTCACGTATTTTAAAATTACAACTTCTGAATCTAACTTATACATACTTTTTGAAGTCACATTTTCTTAATTTATTTTTTACATTTGATGTCAATAATTATTAACTGTATTATTTGCAATATTTTTATTAATAATAATATTTGAATGAATATTTACAATTTTTCTCAATAATTATTAAATGTTACAAATTTCTGCGAAATCTTTATAACAAATTTAATGCAACTTTTGTCAATAATTATTAAATGTATCTTATACTAATGTTCTTTTTATAATACTAACATAAAATTGTGTTTATAACCACAAAAGCAAACCATATAAAATGTATTCATAATTCTTGTATGAACTGTATTAATACCAGCAAAGTTTTTTAAACAATTTGTTTGTTAAGATTAAATTTTATAAATAAATAAAATACATTTTTAAACATATAAAATGTATTCATAATTCTTGTATGACTTGAATGGTTAAGATTAAAAGTTTCAACATTCACTTTTAATCTTATCCATTAAATTTTATAAATAAATAAAATATTAAATCAACACACAATACTAAATCTAAATGCAAATTTGCATTGCAATTGAACTAGCAATTTGTTTGTTATTACACGGCAGATACTTCCAGTTTGGAGCAGATTTTTTACACAGTACACGTTATTAAACACGGCTTCATATGATTTTCTGAACAGAAGATGTGATCTTCTGAACACAAGGACACATCAATGTGGGTCCATTAAATAAAAAAAACATTAAATCAACTTCTCTCATTACACGGCATGGACATACTTCTACTTCCTTGACTTGATTTTTTACAGTATCACTCTAACAGCCAGCCAGCCCAATCTTAGCTGGTTAAACACGGGCTGATGTGATATCTTCTAAACACACTTTTTGGCAATCCCATCACCTGAACTGTCCTCTTCTTCGAGCTGCACGTCCCTGCTGCTGTGTTCTTCGGCTAGAAGGTAGAGTCCTCAAGTTGTTTCAGCTACAAAACCCCCTCAAGTTGTTTCAGCTACAAAACCCGAACTTCCTTCTTCTTCTTAGCTGTCTGCCTCTATGTTTTCTTAATCTTTCTTCCATTCTCTTTTCGGGTTTGCTGTCTTTGGGTTGGCAGAGAGCATTAAATGCTTACAAGACTTCTCAATCTCACTCCATCTTCAGACTTCTCAATCTCACTCCATCTTCACTGCGTGTTAGGTGTCTGAACAGTGGGATGTGATTTTGTTACTGGGCTGTGACCAAATTTTACTGGGTTGTGACCGAAATTTGGTGGGGGTGCTGGTTGTTTTCAATTTTCCTCTTTATTTGTTCAATCAACTTTGTGAATCCTTCAGGACGGTATGCTCTCTCTCTCTCTCTCTCTCTCTCTCTCTCTCTCTCTCTCTCTCTCTCTTTGTTATTAATTTCATTTCTCAAATTTAAGGTTAATATTCAAAACCCTAATTACATCATATTCTATTCAAATTAAATCATATTGAAAATTTTAATATTCAAAACCCTAATTATGTTTTATTCAACTTAAATAATATTTTTATCAAAAAAAAAAAAACTTAAATTCAAACCCTTAATATTACCCTAAGCTTTTTGACATAAACTAATATATTATATGATTTTTTAATAACCTAATAATATAAATTCATATTTTAATACCTTTGCAGCAAAGATGTCTTCCTCATCAGTAAATAGTGCAATTAGAGATGGGCTGAGATTTAGAAATTTAGACTGTGTTTGTGGCAAAAGAGCATCAGTTAGGATTTCAGAATCAAGTTTAAACAAAAACAAATTGTATTATTGTTGTGCTGCCAACCGATGCGGTTTCTTTTCTTGGTGTTTGCCCATCAACCAACGAGCTGGCTGTGAAAGAATGGAAGAGATATCACAAGCAACCAGTTCTAAATCCATGGTTGATGCATCACAATTGCTTGATGCATCACAACTGTTACTGGACTTGCATCAACTTCAGTCAGAGATGCGTGGCATGCGTGATATGGTCCAACCAGTACATCGTGATGACATCCAATCGTTGAAGAAGTTGTTAACAATAGGACTTGCTGTAATTGTGGGCCTTATTGTTGTATTATGGTATCAAATTCAATAAATGTGTAGTGTAGTCATTACCACTTTTTGTAATTAGACAATATTTGGTTGAATGAATGAGGAAGCTTATTTGAATGAATGTGAATGAATGAATGTAGTGAAATGTATTCATTGAAATGTGTTGTGTACCAGAAAAATGTTTATTTTAACATTTAAGTCTGCCCAGAAATTGTGGACAATTTGCATCAATGTGTGGACATTAATGTCTATATTTTCTTGCAATGGCCATGCAAATTCATGCAATTTGATGCACGTTAGAACACTAAACAGTCACGTGAACAGTAAAATTCATCCCCAGAAAGTGTGGACAATTTGATAAAAGTGTGGACAAGTTTGTCCACACTTTCTGTCAGATACGTAAACAGTGTTTTACGTGAACAGTGAACTCTTTCTGATAAAAGTGTGGACAATTTGAACAAAGTGTGGACAATTTTGTCCACACTTTCTGTGAGATACGTAAACAGTATTTTATGTGAACAGTAAACTCTTTCACAAAAAAGTGTGGACAATTTGAACAAAGTGTGGACAAAATTGTCCACACTTGAAGAGCATGGTAAACAGTATACGTGAACAGTATACGTCAGCAGTAACGTGAACAGTCTACGTGAACAGTGTTCATATTGGCCTGAAAGTGTGGACAATTTTGTTAAAGTGTGGACAAAATTGTCCACACTTGAAGAGCATGGTAAACAGTATACGTGAACAGTATACGTGAGCAGTAACGTGAACAGTCTACGTGAACAGTGTTCATATTGGCCTGAAAGTGTGGACAATTTTGTTAAAGTGTGGACAAAATTGTCCACACTTTCTACAAACTTGGTGCATGGTACCATATTACCCAGAAACCTGCCTTTACCCAGAAACCAACCCAGAAACCTGTTTTAACTTAGCCAATTTCTGCAAACTTGGTTCAAAGTATACCACTAACATAACTTTCATAAAATTACTATATTCATGAAATTCACCATGACCTGAATACATAAAAAACTTAGAATAACCCACTAGCAATAACTCAAATACGTATGCACTTCCATTATCATTGATTGGAACGACAAAATACATTAATTATCCACTCTAGCTAAAAACAATACAATCAATGGGTGTATATTAATGAAATGAAAGGAGCCTACACTTTCTCTTTCCTCTTGCAAAAACAACAACGCTGAGGATATACAAGATTGAGACGGATCCTTCCATGATACAAAAAAACTAACTACCAACGCATCCTTCCGTAATACAAAAAAAGGAGGATCGTTTAACAAAAAAAAAAAATATATTTACATATATCTAATCAAGGAAGGTTTAAGGCTTGGTCTTCGTTTCCATGAGCTTGAGTCTGTGACATTGACTGTAAAAGAAAACATGGTACAATAAGTATGCAATAAATAGGATTTAATAACCAATTTTTCCACATTACAAATATCTTTACCTCAGACACAAAACTCTGGGAAGGCATTGGATTTGTTAAGTGTATAACTCCATCATTTGAATGTGGCATGGACACTGGATATTCCTACAATACAAAAAAAATATATATATATATATATATATTCAACCATAAGCCCCAAAATAACATCTTTGCTACATATGAATAATAACAGTGCAAATCACCTATACTTACCATGTTTGATGTAGAGCAATCTCCATAAGCACTACCTCCAACCTAGGCCATCCAATCACAATTAAACCAAAATTAATAAACAATAATAGACTAGGATATTAAAAGAAGTGTGGTCTTTTAATTATGTACCCCAGTAGTTGATGTTGAATGAGCAAGATTCCTAGCAACGGCATTGTTCCTTTTCTTCTTTGGTTTTGAAACCGCTTCCTCCATTGATGACTTTAGCCGTTTCATCCTAGGTCGACCCTTACGCTTCACAACCATAGGACTCCTTACAACTTCAGTCCTAACAACATCAGGAGCAGCTCCAACACTATTCTTTCTCTGAGACGAGGGTTGTTTATCACATGAACGAGAAAAGTTGTCTTTCAAATCAATTAACAACTTTTCTAGAACATTAAAATTCTCTACAGACTCAGCCCCTATCTCAAGCACACCGACTGCTAGTCTATGTAACTTCTCGTACCTTTCCAAGACAGGGTTATGTTGTACATCATCTGTACAAGTGGAGACGTAAGTGTGTTTTCTTTTGATATTCTTTCTCCACCTGTCTAGTATATACCTGTCAGGGAGTATAGTCACACGTTGCTGGGAAAGCACAAATAAGGCATGCCTACATAATATCCCCCTAAACTCAAACATGCGACATACACAGCCAACCAAGCATTCAGAGCTATTGAATCTCACTTCAAAAAGCTTCCCTGGGCATGCTTCATCTTCAATCTTGTATTTGACTTCATCACTACCTCTAACAAGCTCATTTACTATACAACCTTGTCTCCCAGCAAATTCTAGTCGCACCCGCTTAAAAATCTCATGGGTGTAAGCTTCTTGGAACTGTTTCTCCATAGGAGATGATGATGAACACTCCAGCTTGCCTTTGAAACACTCAAAATCTGATAAAATCTCTTTTTCAACCTTATTCCGCATTGCCTTCTCGAATTGCTCCACAAATACTTTCAAAGTTGTAGAGCTATGTACGTAACCATCAAAAAAGGCATTCATTGATTCCGAACGTTGGGTTGACGACATTCCCGCAAAGAAATTGGAATTGAGAAATGCGGGAACCCATCGCTCCCGTTCCTCATATAACTTGGCCAACCACTCATTCTCCTCAAGATGATGCAAAGTGATGGTATGATTCCATTTTTCTTCAAACTCTTCCACTGTCATTGAATCATGCACGGCTTTAAGCAAATAATGCTTTATATCTTGATAAGCTTCCAATCCAGCAAGCTTCATTGGCAACTTCATCGTAATATGCCAAATACACCAACGATGAACAGTTTCCGGAAAAACTATTTCAATGGCCCGCCGCATTGCTTGGCATTGGTCTGTGATAATGGCTTTTGGAGCAATGTCACACATACTTTGCAACCATTGCCTAAATACCCACACAAACGAATCCGTGTCTTCACTTGACAATAACCCACAACCAAGTATAATAGATTCACCATGATGATTAATTCCAATAAAAGGGGCGAATGACATATCATACTTGTTTGTTAGATATGTGGTGTCGAACGTGATCACATCATTAAAGGATTCGTATGCTGCCCTACTCCTCGCATCAACCCAAAATACATTTCGCACACGTAACTCATCATCCAAATCCAATGCATGGTAGAAGTTAGAATTTTTAGCTTGCATTCTAACGAAGTAATCGTGCAAGGCTTGTCCGTCACCCTCCTTACACTTTAAACGACGTTCCTTTTCAAGAAAGTTGCGAACATCTCTTTGATTATACGTCACATTTTCATAACCCCCTGCTTCAACGACGGAAGCCTTAATACTACTATTTATCCTAACACCGGCATTGTCATTAATCAAGAGTCTCCTTCTTGTATCCGTGCTTATATGCCGAAAAGCAGCAAAATGCCTGGATTTACTAGGACTCAACTCATGATTATGATCCTCAATAAAACTCAATATCCTCCATTTTTTATCGGTAATATCCATCGAAGCTTTGATCCCAGCTTCACACGCATTTTTTATTGTCGACCTCTTCTTGGAAGGATCATCAACCGAACTACTGTATTTTCCCTCTCGGTTACACTTCAAGTTTACATAAGAAGTCTCACTAAAGCCCTTCTTTTTTCTTGAATTCCTTGTCATTGTTGCAAATCCTTTCGAATAAGCATAATGCTTATAAAATTCAATGACTTGTTGAAGTGAATCAAACTCTATTCCAACCCTTGGTTCAATCACTGAATTCCTCACACTCTCAGGTGTATCCTCTTGCATGTTTCCCTCAACAGGCTGTGGTAAATCCTCCACAAAACTATTACTAGCACCAAAGGATCTAACACCATCCATCTCTTGTGTACTCATGACTGCAACAACCTATAAGCCAAATACCAAAGTTAATTATAACATGTAATGTAAACTCTACCAAATAATTTATCATGTACCAATAATGATATACAACCTAAACCTAAAGTATTACATTGTGACTAGTATCAATAACAGAAAACATTCAAACACACCAACACACACTCACTAAAATTATCATTAAAAAATAACAAGATATCATGAAGATGCAGGTACACCCTTTTAACTGTTTTCATGTTCCATGTTCTGAAATGAAGCTATTTAGGACTTTTTTGGATTCTTGTACTGTTTCTCAATTGACAAGCTATGAATTTTATATTTTTTTGTAACTATTTTTTTATAACATCCATAGAAACCAACATGTACCAACAACCTATGTAACATCCTTAACATCCATAGAAAGTGTGGACAATTATCTTTAAGTTTGGACATTATTGTCCACATTTTTTGGTAAATGGTAATAACATGCAAGTGAACCCAGAACCAACATAGCAACAATTACATTTGAAAAAACCCATTATCATTAAAAAATAACATGAAAAAACCCATTAAACATCTATAGCCATAATACAATAATCATGAATATTTTGCTAAACCTAAAACAAGCATAATTTTTTTTTGTTTTTTTCATTTTTTATTACACAAAAAAATATGTACAGATTATCACTAAAAATAAACTTAAATAATATACACAACTAACAAAAAAGAAAAAGAGGAAAAAAAAAAAAAGCATACCACGTGAACAGTGCAGTCAATGCACCAGTGCAATGGACCTCCAAAACTCCAAAACTCACGTTAAATGCTGCTCCAAATCTCAAATGTTGGTCTCTGTCTCTGCTCCAAATGGTGACTTTGTTTCAAGCTCAAGCTACAATGGCAGCAACACTGTTTTACAGAAAAAAGGTTTCTATGTTTAGGATTACTGTTTCATTATTATTGGCAAGAAATAATAAGTACCAAAACTTCAAAAATCCAACCTTAGAACTGACTTGATCTTCTCGGCTAAGTTGTCTTTTTTTTTTTTTACTTTCTGCTTGCTGTGGCTATGGACGTGTGTTTCAGACTTTCAGGGACATGCTGAAGAAGAAGACAGGCGGAGTGGAGGGAAAAAAAAAAACAGCAAGTGGACCTCTCACGTGTTTGCCATGCCCCATTTTTAGCCAAATTTTTAGTGTGTTTGGCAACAAAGATAGTTGCATTCTTAATGAAAATTGCTGATTTTGCACTTATGGAACCCGCAGATGGACTTGCTGCCGTGGCCCAGTTATTTGCTGCCACATCCATGGTGTGAAAACACTGTTTCACACCATGGTGTGAAAGTAGCAGCGTCCATGGTGTGAAAGTAGCAGCGTCCTTTCTTTCTAAGTTGCATTTTTATTAGTGTTAAATAAGTTTTGCTTATTACTCAAAAAAAAATTCCCACTTACAGTTTCTATGCATGGGTTCACAACGTGTGTTACATATTTTTTGGAATGCAATACTTCTATTATTATGGACGAAGTAGTTCAAGTTTGCACCATTTCATTCACGACCTGTGCTCTTACAATAACAACACATTCAAGAACTTGTTATTGATGACTTTGGTTGATATGACATTCAAGATCATCCATGTTCATGAATGCGAAATCCGCCGCCATACGTCGATGACCGACCATTCCGATCACTGTTTTTCTTTGGATATGGCACCGTTTTGGAAAATATAATAAAGATAAATGAAGAAATAGTATTTTAATAAAATAAAGTTAAGAATAGAGAAACAAATTTAACTACAAAAAAATAGGGTCTTAACTCTTAAGTTAAACTTTGGTTTAAAATTTAACTAATTTAAAGAATTCAATATAAATATTGTAAGAGTCGTGTTACGGCCACATAAAAAGTTGTATTTGTTGCCATAACTTGGCGTTGTGACAACATGTAAGTGGTTAAACTGATGCATTAAAATCCACCACTAGACCTGTCTCTATTTTAAACAAATCAGCACATGATATGTAAGAGAGTTGTGAAAATAGTCGTGGTAAATTGGTTGTCCTATACTCATTGCTGTAACATATCTCCCTTTCACTGCAAAATGCTGACTGTGCGCGATAGTAAACTAGTAATGGGTAAGGCTTGGGTCCAGTGCACAGGAGCACTGGACCCGTTAGGATTCGGTCATGTGTTCAGTTTTATACCCTTTTTGTACATGTGGTAGCATCTCAACGGGTCCAATGCTACTGTACACTGGACCGAAGCCATTTCCACTAGTAATATGATGTAGAATATCTAGATAATCCCATTCATCATATCTAAAACAAACCTGTCATTGGTGCCTAGCCTGCCACGCTAATTCCAAGTTCCTTCGCATATCCCGTGGGGACTGTGACGTCTGTCATACACTTTGTCATCACGCCTATGATCCAATCCACCTCTACAACTTCTCCAACTTTCTAGACCTCTCTCTCTCTGTCTCTGTTCCGACCTGTTTCTCTTTTTCTTCAGCTATTCAGTCACCACACCATCCACCTGTACAACTTCTCCAACTTTCTAGGCCTCTCTCTCTCTCTGTCTCTTTTCCAACCTGTTTCTCTTTTTCTTCAGCTATTCAGTCACCACACCATGACATCATCTCTCTACAAGCTCTCCAATGGCCACTCTTTCCATTACTACACATTCTTCACTGTCTCCATGGCTTCCCAAGAACAAGAACAAGAACAATTCAGTCTCAGCTTTCAACAAAAACCCATTTGGCCAAAAGAACCACCTCTCATTTTCTCTCCACTCTAAATCCAGTTCAAGAAAACCCCTCAGGCTCTCTGTCACTAAAGATGAGCAAGGAAGCGAGCCCACTCCTTCTACTTCTTCTTCGGTTGCTGTAGTTTCCGACAAGCCAAGTGAAGATGATGGTACCCAGAAGACTGAGTTGGGCAAAGAAGGTGACACTGAGGAGAACGAGAAACAGCAAGAAATGGACTGGAAAACAGACGAGGAGTTCAAGAAGTTCATGGGGAATCCTTCAATTGAGGCGGCTATAAAGCTGGAGAAGAAGAGAGCAGATAGGAAGCTGAAGGAGCTTGATAGAGAAAGTAGTGATAACCCACTCGTGGGGTTTTTCTATAGAGTGGTGCGTGATAGTTTGACTAGAGAAAAGGAGAGGTTGGAGAAAGCTGAAGAGACATTCAAAGCACTTGACCTTAACAAGGTGAATATTGTATGTGTCTTGATATTTATATACTAGTCTATTGGACTTTATTTTTGAAGATGGTAACAAAAACCTCTAATTTTATTTTCTGGATCTAACTGTGAACAAACTGTCTCATTAGGTGACGCCGAATACATTAGTAGTAATGAACCATCAACCATGAAATAGGTTTATTTCAAATGGAGATGATAGTTAACTCAGCCCACGAGTGTAACAACAGCATATAGCATCGTGAATGAACAAGCATTCTCCTAGGTGGTTTAGTACGGTTTATTACTTTTGGACCTTTCTTATGGATTTATATAACTTCCAGTCACTTTGTGTTAGCCATCTATTATATACTTATATCTGGAATACACATCCGTAGCATGTGGAATCTAGGGGACTTAACCTATAACGAACGGTTATAATGTGCCCTGGAGTCCGGAGAGAGGATCTAAAGTCTAAACCCTATGTAATTGTCAATTATTATTTTAAAGTTGCTTGAGATGCAATCTGATATTGTAGTCTAATGCCCAAAAGTGTATGTTGTTTTAAAGTTTTAATTTTTATAAGGAAGGTGAAGATATTTTGTTTTTAATCCATTATATAGTGGTCTTTACTGAACATAAGGTGAAGGATGTACTAGTCACTTTTCCATGAATTTCAATAGTGTCGTATTATCTTAATTAACGTTTTAAGTGAATTTTATAATACTGATTTATGTCTAAAAGTGTTTCAAATATATTATCATAACCTCTTGCTGCTCGTGACATATTGACGCAACCATAGTTTGCAATGCTTCTATTTCTGTTACTTTATTTACAAATGTGTTTCTTTTTGTGCCAAATTTGATATGGCAGTTGAAGAGCTGTTTTGGGTTTGACACATTTTTTGCAACTGATGTTCGGCGCTTTGGAGATGGGGGTATTTTTATTGGAAATATGAGGAGACCCATTAACGAGGTGATTCCCAAACTGGAAAAGAAGCTATCTGAAGCAGCTGGGAGGGAGGTAGTTTTATGGTTCATGGAAGAACAAACAAATGACATTACAAAACAGGTACTTGAACATGACTTGATGTACGTAAATATGCTGTAAATTATTATTGTACTAGATTTTAACATTACATTTTGGATGCATGGTATATGTTCCCAATTGTTTTTGTCAAGAATTTCTACCCATTAAACATATTGAATTGTGTGTATATGCTCTGTTTAGGCATTATTTGTACCTGTATAACTTAAACTCAGTGCTGGAATTGTGGCGTGCGTTACTACTTGATAATTTTGACTAATATAGCAGGCCATTTGCCTGTTAATCTTTTCATCAGAGCCATACTGCAGCAAATTGGCTTTAAATCTTAGTGGGCTCAAATTTTTATTGTAGATGGCACGCATGCTGTGTTGCAACCAAGTGGTTGTTTGTTTGAGTCTTGCAGTGGTCTAAAACCATAGTTTTGGTATTGATTAGATCTAAAACCTATGTTGTTGGAGGCTAAAGCTCCTCTTGGACTGTTTTTTGTACTAGATTATCAAAATATACCTTATTCAAGAGACCTTTGACTCTTCCAATGAACTATTTACATGTAGTCCATTAGCTTCTTATTAGTGAGGAAAATACTATGATTTATCTTTCAAAATATGAAATCTTGTTATCCTTTAATTTTTTCTAAGCTGTTACTGTTGCCATTTAGACTTTATGTTTACAATTCTTATTATTTTTAAGGCTTGTGTGGTGCAACCTAAATCAGAAATGGACCTCCAGTTTGAATCAACCAAGCTGAGCACCCCTTTGGGTTATGTTAGTGCGATTGTTTTATGTGTCACAACTTTTGGAACGATAGCTCTGACAAGTGGCTTCTTCTTAAAACCTGGTGCTACATTTGATGATTACATAGCTGATGTTGTGCCTCTCTTTGCTGGCTTCATTTCCATTTTGGGAGTTTCTGAGGTATGCTATTCTGTACACTTTCATCAAAATCTACTATAAATCTTATGTTATTGCATGATTCAGAATCATCATGGTTTACTTTAAATTTATTCTACTTTGTGTAAATAACTCCTTGTAGCATGGAGGTTTTGGTAGTACCTGTTGTCTCCTGGTGGATTCAAATCCAATATTGAAAAGATACCTCCATCATCATGGAGATTTAAGATATGGCAGTTGCTATCGCAATGTGCCACTGCTACTTTCATGTTGTGTCTTTCTAAAAGAGGCACCAGAGATTTCGAATGAAATTTTTTGTTTATTTTTAGGTGTTTTTGGGCAATTGTGAATATCCTGGTATGTTTGTTTTGAGGGCTTCTTTCTTCATAAGGTCTTGAATTGGGATGGGATGTTATCCTCCCTTCCCAATCTTTGTTTGGAGTAAAAGGCAGAAATCTTCAGTTCGGATGCTGCACTATTTCTGCTTCATCTAACTGGTAATATTTTCAGGATTGTCAAAAGCTTGAATATGGATTTATGTGGGTACAGATGTTTTATGTTAATCTAATACAGTATTTAATTAGAATGATTAAAGCTTAAGCTTTTATATCAATAACTCCCTTTATAAGTAACACACCCTTGTTTCTATTTGGGGGATAAACATAAAC
Organism: Fagus sylvatica; assembly: GCA_907173295.1. NCBI lineage: Eukaryota > Viridiplantae > Streptophyta > Magnoliopsida > Fagales > Fagaceae > Fagus > Fagus sylvatica. The sequence continues at coordinate 12,063,165 of OU015767.1, forward strand.
CCAATCCCAATGTGTAGAAGTAGGTTCCAGGGATTATGGCATTCTGAGTTGTAGATGCTCTGTGTAGGTATCTCTCCTACTTGTTTAGCATGCTGAAAAAATTTGGTATTGAGACATTGTTTGCAGCCTGATATACTTCATAATTGAGGAATGAAATGATGGAAAACCTGTGAAAGTCTGGGGGACTAATAGTAACTATAAAATTTTGGCAGGAAATTTTGAATATGGTAAAAATTGTAAGTAAGGATCTCATAAGGTCTTCCTTCTGAGAAGCAGAACAGAAGAAGGGAGAGTAAGTTAAAAAGTAATTTTGTTTTAGTGGGTTGCAAATGCCTGTTCAAAAGAAGCTTGTGCTGGCATTCTTGAATATTTGAAATTTTATGTAGATACTGCAAATAATCTGGAATTGATAGTAGTCATCCATAATCTTAAACCAGTTAACTTGGCAATTGGGTGGCATGGTGTGAGCTTATTGTAGAACTTCCATATAACCTGTGTTGCACAACTAAATTGTAAAACTCTTGTGAGGTTACCTTTAAAGCAATGAAATGTAACTTATGTTTCATCTGCTTTCTGGCAAAACCTGTCCCTTTCTGTACTATGTATTGAAGGCCATGCTGTATATTTTTGCAGATAGCCACAAGGGTAACAGCAGCTCGTTATGGTGTCAAACTCAGCCCATCTTTTCTTGTGCCATCCAATTGGACAGGGTGCTTGGGAGTCATTAATAACTATGAATCTCTTCTTCCAAATAAGAAAGCTCTTTTTGATATACCAGTGGCACGCACGGCTAGTGCATATTTGACATCTCTTGTACTTGCACTTGCGGCATTTGTAGCTGATGGCAGCTTTAATGGAGGTGACAATGCTTTGTAAGTTTTCTAAAGTTGCCTTTCCTTTGACAGTCATAGTTTATTACGCCAAAGCATTTAGCTCTGCTTTCTGCTGGAATTGGAAATTGTGTTATATTGTGGATATGGCTGTAGAATCAGTTGGTAGGGGTTCTGACCTGTTCACTTTGTTGCCTTGCTACATTAATTGGGTGCCGACCATGTAGATGTCTAAAGAAGTTTAACAATGTCAGCCTCCCAAAGTTGCGACCTTGGGGGGTGCTATTGATTTAGTATCAAAATATTTGAAAGACCTTTAACTAGACACTATATAGTGATTTATAAATTCTTTTATCTTGGGAATTTTAATTTAGTGCAAAACCTGACACGTTGCTCATGTTAGTTGTAAATTTCGTTAGTACATCTGAACTGTTTTAATGCCAAATGTCCATGCAGAAGCTCTTGTCATTACTTCATTCTTCTCTTTCTACACAGGTATATAAGGCCACAGTTCTTCTATAACAATCCCTTGCTTTCTTTCATCCAATTTGTTATTGGACCATATACGGATGACCTTGGAAACGTATTGCCATATGCAGTGGAAGGTGTTGGAGTTCCTGTTGATCCGCTAGCTTTTGCTGGACTTTTAGGTGACTCACTCTCTTTGGTCTCAATCTATATTAATTACTTTTGTTCTATTTCTGACTGCATAGTAAGACAATCCACTGTCCCAGCAGATAAATGGCATTGATCTAGGAAATTTTCAACCAATATGAAAAACGCTTGAAAATTTTCTACTTTCTGGATGATATATGGGGACTTGATCAATAGATCATTCATAATTGAACAGAAAATGAAGAGATAAAATTATAAATTAGCCTTTTTATACATGTTAATTGAGGTTGACTTCTTAGATTGTTGTTGGCATGATACTAAAACTACTTGTATTGTTGTACACTAAAAAGTTAGAAAACTAGACTTGACTCTATAAGTCCTAGAAAGGTTAACTCCATAAATTGATTTTACTTTGAAGAGACTTGTTAAATTGATTATGATCTAGGGCATGGAGATGGGGGAATCTTTGGGACACTTCACCCTAAAGCCATTGGGGATATAATCTGTCTTTGCAGCCCTCCAGTGAGAGGGTAGCTAGAGACATGAGTACCGCGGCAATAGATGAAAATGACTTTCATTTATAAATTACAACCTGATCACTTAAGTTTTGCTTTTTCCCCAAAAAATTAGAAAATATAATGTCCTGCCATGCCCAACTAACTAGAAGCTATTTCTTTGTATTAATATATTTAGGGACAACATTTTTAACAGCCGCTAACGTGGCCTGTTGTGATTGGTGCATAATGAAAGTAGTATCAGTGGTAGACCCATGTGAAAGTGATGTTGCTCCAATCACAACTTATTACCTTATCAAGTTGTGAAAAAGGTTGCATCCCTAGCATTACTCTTTTTGTATAGATGACAAATATGATTAACTCAAAACTTACATTAAGCTCAAAAACTTGCTTTGCTCTTCTTTTATTCAGAACCTAACCTGTTGACCTAAACTTGAGGGAATTGAAGCATAATCAATTGACCTTTACGCCCACTTTTTGTATGGTTGCTTAATGGAGACTGTAGTATCATTTACTCAGCTTGACACTTTATTTCTGTGAGCCATATATATTGGAGACACTAGTATTATCCACTAATCATAAACAGAAGTATTAACTACTTCATGATAATGCAGGAATGGTGGTGACTTCTTTGAACTTGTTGCCTTGTGGAAGACTGGAAGGAGGCCGCATTGCACAAGCTATGTTTGGAAGGACCACTGCTGCCTTGCTATCTTTCGCCACATCACTTTTGCTTGGTATAGGAGGTCTGAGTGGAAGTGTCCTGTGCTTGGCATGGGGGTTATTTGCAACCTTCTTCCGGGGTGGAGAGGAAATACCTGCAAAAGATGAGATCACCCCTTTGGGAGATGACAGGTATGCTTGGGGTATTGTCCTTGCTCTTATTTGTTTCCTAACTCTTTTCCCCAATGGGGGAGGGACATTTTCCAGCTCCTTCTTCAGTGAGCCATATTTTAGAGGGTGACTTGTAAATAATTTTGTATTATTAAGGTCTTCAGACGTTTTAGTGAATTGTACTCCTTTAAAACTGAAAAGTGAAAACTGATCCATTATGTTGATCAGATTAGCCATAAGTTAGAAAAGAAAAGAAATATTTTAGAAAATTATTTCCATGTAAGATTGGATAAGACAAGTAAAAGATCTGTATGTATGTAAAATAACGTGACGATGTAGCTTTTGGTCTTAGATTTTGTGTGAATTTGTGTGTGTGTGTTAACTAGAAATTAAATCTTAAGACATGAAATACTTTTTTGCTTTATGCAATTGAATATGCAAATATGCCATAGTTAATATTTGCTTTAAATCCTTGCTTTAATGATAAGTTAATTGGCACTTGAACTTTATATTCAGAACTCACAAGTAAGGAAATACTTAGAAATGGTCTGTTTGGCATCAACTCTTGTAAAAGGTTTAAAATTTGTCCCTGAATACGCTTCCAAAAACTAGAATGCACGGCATTTGGCAGAGGTAAGAAGAATAGAAAGAAGGGGAGACAAGGGTGAATGATACACTTTGTGCCTTTTCAGCTATTTTGGCAGGTCCTACACAGACACAAAAAAATTCCTTTTCCTTTTCTACAATACTTTCAGCAAATAAGCATTTTAGCAAAGTTCATCCAAACGTACTTAAGAAATACATTGATGAAATGGTCTCATAAAAAATTACATTGGTTACATAATGTACACGTGTAGAAGTTTGACACTAGGCAGGGAAGAGAAACAATATGTAAAGCTAGTACACTTGATCTATTTGTAAACATACACGTGAAGATTATATTGGAACATTAATAGTTAAACATAAATAACCATACTAGAGTTTGGCTTATTGACCAGACAGATGTGCTGTTGGGATAATTGGATTGTAATCTTGGTTGCCACATATCTGAAATGGCAAGAAGTATGAAATTTTCCGATGTTGGTTTGATCCCTTGTTCCAAAGTGTTTAGGCTTATTACACTGTCTGATACCCCTTCCACACTTTCCGGGCTTATCACACCTTTTAAAGCATCAGTAAGCCTAGGCTATTTTGGCAGGCTTCCGTCTCTAATTGTTACAATAACCTGAAGAGCTAGTTTATGCTTCAATGCAGAGTGCCTACTTAGCCCCAGTCTGGTTGCTGAAAAAGAAAATTATGTACCAAAATGTCAATAATGGGTAGATGTTTTCTTATGATGGATATCATCCAAGCTTAACCTTTCCTAGCCTGTGTTAAGTTCTGAAAATGTGCAATTATAAGGAAGCTACAAGATAAAATTCATTTCTTCTACTAGTAATGTATTCAAAATAGATATATTAATTTTCTAAATCCTAGGAGTAAATTTAGAACGTCATCCACCTTATTATTAGGCGAGGGTTACTAAAAGAACTTGATCATAAAATAAATTCGGTGTGTTTGGATGGAGCGAGATGAAGAGAGATTAGAGGAGAGGGAAAGAAAAGATGCCCGAAATATACTAAAATTTAGGACATTTCATGAACCTTCCCCTCTACTTTTTCTCCTTCCCTCATTCGTTCCAAACATACCTTAGAAACCATAAAATGGAAATTTTAAGGCAAAGAGAACTTGCCATTCAATGGATATCTATATTTTCACATATTGTGAATGTCTTCTGGTAAATCATTGATCCCATTTAAAAGCCTTCTTGTCTTCTCAGAAACTTTTCCCATTCTCATCAAAGGGAGAATATAAAGTGTATGTGAATGTCTTCTGGTAAATCATTGATCCCATTTAAAAGCCTTCTTGTCTTCTCAGAAACTTTTCCCATTCTCATCAAAGGGAGAATATAAAGTGGGGACAATGGTGGTTGTTGTGTACTTGTGTGTGAAACATGGGCATTTACAATAACTACAAAACAATAACATTGCCAGACATAGCAATATTTTTTTTTTTTTTTGATAAAAGACATAGCAATATTCAGTTTAGTGGGTAGATTACGTTTCTCAATTGAATTTAAACACATAGTTGCATTAATAAATAAAACACAAATAATATTATATTTTTCAAAAATATTTAAATTCAATGCAGTTATATGTTTGAATTCAATTAAGGAACCTAATGTACCTAATCTAAGCAACTTTACTTAAGTTTTACCCATAAATGTTTAACATGCGAAATTCACATTAAGAAGAAAACCAAAACCTTTTTGAAATAAAATTTGGACAGATCAGCTTTTCACAAATTTACACCACAATCCACATTATAATTTTTTGTTGGGTAATTTGTTTTCTTTAATTTTGTACCCAATAATTACACGCCCTCTGTATAGAACCACCAAACTCTTACCCGATAAGTGTAAACCCTAACCAGGTCCCTCCCGTCTCTTTCTTTATATCATCATCGTTTTCCCAGTTGGGGTTCGAATAAAAAAATCCGCCTCAGTAACGTCCTAAAGCCAGCATTCCGCAGCAGGCAACCCAAAACTCGACATGCTTCATGGGTGCGGCATTACCTCCCAACACCGGATTCAATTTTAAAACCCTTGAAGCAGAGCAACATGATTGAGAGCAACAGCAGCAACGTTATTGGTATAATTACTATTACTGGATATGGGTTCTTACAACTGGAGAATGCGAAGGCGAAGTCCGTAGCCCTGCCCTTGGTCCAGGCCCAAGTCTCCCAAGTCCAATTTTGATATGTAGCTGTCAAATTGTGAGTGATCTTCAAGGAAATTAGGTCGGTTCTACAACAATTAGGATTTCTAATGTATAAAAGGTATTTGTTGGCCATAGGTTTAGGGCTAAGGGCTAAAAGAAAGCTTAGATCAAGGTATTCTCTTTCTCAATTTTACAAATTTCAGTTCAATTTTTTTTATACATGTAAACTAAAAGAAAAGATTCTCAACTTTATGTTTTGTAAAGCTGCCTTCATGATTGCGTATGTTTGCCTGAGTTATATTCTCAATCAATTTATTATAATTTTGTTCTTGGTCGCTTCTATGCTCACATTGATTTTAATGCGTTGGTTTAGTTGTTTCTTGAGTTTTATTGATAAAAAAAGTTATGAATTTTTGCTAAGGTGAGCAGAGATAAAATTCTATGTCTTGGCGTAGTTGTTGCTTGAGTTATTATGTCTGTAGGTTATGCATATAATTTGTAATAGATGCGTTTTTAGGCAGGACATACTGTGGGTTTGGTTTATATTATGTTTATATGTCATATTGTTTTGATAATAGTTCTGTGGAAATAATATGGGCATATACTTTTCCAATGTTACCTTCTTCTAGCAAGTTTCTACACTTCTAAGACCAGACTATTGATTATTGGTATAACAACTGGATTTGTAAGTAGGCATATAACGTAGGTAGTTTGTGTAAAATTATTAATGTCATCTTTTGTTTATATGCATTCTAGCATTTATGAAAGTATTCATGCTAAACTATAATATTATGATGATTCAATAGTCTCTAAAAAAAGATATATACTTTTGATTTCATTCTCAGTAGCTTTCTCATACATCGCACGAGTTTGTGACTAAATTCAGTTGTCGAGGACTACTGCGTCAGCAAGCTGACATTGTAGTCCCACCCAATGAATAAACGCCAAATAAATAATTTTAGTTGACATCATAGCGTCTACCAGCCGCCTCCAAAAAATAAGAAAACAACTTTATGACTAATGGAGCACAATACAAACTAACGGACATAAACTTTCACACACCAGCAAACCTTTTCAGTGGGACTTGTCTTTTATTTTTAGCCGCCGCCTCTCTGACAGCAAACCTTTTCAGTGGGACCTGTCTTTATTTTTTGTCCGCCGTCGCTCTGATTTTTACACTGTGTGCTGAACCAGAAAATATATATCTCTCCTTTGTAGTTGACTAGTTGAGACATTTGGTTAGGAATGAGCATATATCCCTTTGAACAAGTCCAAAAGTCATCACCGAAGTATCTCTCTCTTTACAAACCCTAGCACTGCCCACCCCTTTTTCTCCTTCCTTAACCCTAAAGCCGCCATCCACCTACTTTGACCCCTTCTTCTTCTTGCTTGTGGCCGCGCGGTGCACCCTCACCTCTGTGTGAGGGAGATCATGGCCGGAATGGTTAGATCCCGCCGTGTGGCCCACCTCATCCTCTCTCCTCTTCTTCTTTTTCCTTTTTTTCTGTCCTGATCGGAACATGCCGAGCTACCACCTCCACCCTTTTGTTCCCTTTGGTTCTGTTTTCCCTCTTTCTCCTTTGTTCCAGTCATGTGTTGTTGGGTATCGTCGGAGCCCATGGGTGGCTCGTGACTCCAGCGGTGTCCCTCTTTTTTGACGGCCAGATTGTGTCTTCCTATAGGTGACGTGATCTCCAGCGGTCGTAGATGCTTAGAAGACAACGTGTTTGAGATCTTCTTCCATATCGAGCTTTTCTCATCTACCCTCTAGGTGACTTAGGGGTAGATTTGTCAAAGCTCCTCCTTTTGGAGAGCTCCAAAACCTGAATCGCATGACATTTGATGCCATGGATAATCTGATTCGACTTCCTTGTTGGTTGCTTGTACGGGAATTTGGCTCCAAGCTTTTTGTCTTTTCGGACATCTCCAGCGGCTGGTGCTCTTGCGGTCTACCGAACTGTGGTCAAGCCTTGTGCTGTCTGTTGTTTTTGAGTAGTTGTTAGGTGTTTATCATGTTGTTTTTTTTTTTCTGTTGTTGTTGTTTTTTTTGTTTTTTTTTTTGTTGTTTTGTATTTGGTTGTTGCCACTCTCATTGTAGGGTTATGTACTATGACGTATGTCATCTTTGCCACCCTCCTTGTAAGGTCATGGGTTTTGTTGTGTAATCACTTTGATTTTCTTCCATCTCGGTTGAGTGGAAGTTTTCCATCGTTTTGATTTTCAATTAAAGTTCTTTTTATTCAAAAAAAAAAAAAAAATGAGACGTTTGGTTTATATTAAAGTAATGGAAGAAAGCCATTTGCAAGACAAAGAAGGTTTGTTTTTTTTTTGGTTATTTTACACCTTTTTCTTTCTTTTGCTAAATAGCTTACACATTTTTTTATATGTTATATACTTATATGTTTGCTTTCCAATCAAATAACTTACAGCTTACACATTTTTTTAAAATTCATTAGATTTCTTTTTATACATACATTGTATTGTATGAGCTTAGTAATCTAATCAAAGAAAAATATTATAAAGGTTAAGTGATATTGATATATTTGATTTTATTTTAGATAGAACACATTTGAAGATATTTTTGCCGCACGCAAATAAAATATATAGATATTCTTTGGATTTGTATGAGTATTATAACTTCCTTGTTATCTTGCTTTGAACATTTTATAATTGTAATAGAAATTAATGTCTTATCAAAAAAAAATAAATTGTAATAGAAATTAATGCAATTATTAACATTCCAAATAATGTTGAAATTAGTGAAGAAAAATGCATGATTATTGCATGACAAGAAAATAATGATGACAATTTGTAGGATAAGGTGATATATAGTGCAGATGAGGCATACACTTTATACAATGATTATGCATTACGAATAGGTTTTAGTATTCGAAAAGGAAAGCCTAGATATCATGCTAGTTCTCGCACTTTAAGGCTATGCGATTTTTTATTTTCTAAGGAGGGTTTTAAACTAGACGAGGATAATTGTGAAGGAAAAAAAAAAAAATGAAGAGTTTGGAGACCATAGTTGGTTACAAGGCATTTATTCGTTTCACAATTGAAAATGGTATTTGGAAGGTTGTTGCATTTAATCCAAAGCATAATCATGACCTTGCATTACCATCAGAAAGACATTTGTTAAGATCTGGTCGTCATATTTCAAAACCTAAGGCAGGTGCAATTGTATCTATGGTGAATGTGGGCATAAGAACGAAGAATGCTTACTCTTAAGTCTTATCTAAGAGAAGAAGTTGAAGGGAGTCTGAATGTGGGCTTTACCAAAAGAGATTGTTATAATATTGTAAACAAACAAAAGATAGAAATAATTAGTATTGGTGATTCTCAAAAGCCTTTTGAACTTCTTTAAGTGTAAACATACAGAAGATCCAATGTTCCTTTACATTGTTCAAGTAGATCAAGAAAATCGTATGACTATTTTTTTCTGGAGAGATGGGAGATCAAGGGTAGACTATGATTGCTTTGGAGATGTTTTGGTATTTGATACCACCTATTAGACAAATAAATATAATTTGATTTGTGCTCCATTTGTTAGTGTTAACCATTGGCAAAATGTGATATTTGATTGTGCTTTTTTTTTTGGATGAAACCACTGAATCATTTAAATAGTTGTTTAAAACATTGTTAGAATCAGCGGGAATCGGTCGCCAATAACAATTTTATTGACCAAGATCAAGCAAGCTGAATAAAACAATCCAAGATCTTGGTCAATAAATTTTTTTATTAGCGATTGACTCCCTATTGATTCTAAAAATGCTTTAACCAACCATTTAAATGATTCACTGGTTTCTTCCAAAAGAAAAGCACAACCAAATATCACATTTTGCCAATAATGGTTAACACCAACAAATGGAGCACAAATCAAATTATATTTATTTGTGCGGTAGGTGGTATCAAATACCAAAACATCTCAAAGCAATCATAGTCTACCTTGATCTCTCATCTCTCCAAAAAAAAATTAATCATACAATTTTCTTGATCTACTTAAACTGTGTAAAAGAAGTTGGATCTTCTATATGCTTACGCTTAAAGTAGTTCAAAAGGCTTTGAGAATCACCAACACTAATTATTTCCATATTTTGCTTGTTCACATAATTATATTAATATTCTCATTCCCCACAACTTTTTCTCTTAGATAAGAGTAAGCATTCTTTGTGTTAATACCCCCGTTTACCCTAGATTCAATTGCACCTGCTTTAGATTTTAAAATACGACGACCAGATCTTAACAAATGTCTTTCTGATGGTAATACAAGTTCATGATTATGCTCTGGATTAAATGCGATAACCTTCCAAATACCATTTTCAACTACGAAACGAATAAATGTTTTGCAACCAATTCTGGTCACCAGTCTCTTCAAATTTTTTTATTCACAATTATCTTCGACTAGTTTAAAACCCTCATTGAAACATAAAAAATCACGTTGCCTTAAAGAACTAGCATGATATCTAGGCTTTCCTTTCCGAATACTAAATTCCATTCATAATGCATAACCATTGTATAAAAGTGTATGCCTCATCTGCACTATATACCACTTTATCCAACAAATTGTCATCATTATTTTCTTTTTGTGCAATAAACATGCACTCTTCTTTATTTCTTTCAACATCATTTGGAGCATTGATAACTGTATTAATTTCTATTACAATTATAAAATGTTGAAAGCAAGATAACAAGGAAGTTATATTACTCATACAAATCCAACTAATATCTATATATTTTATTTGCAGGCAATAATATTATCAAATGACTTATACTATGTTCTATCTAAAATAAAATATATCAATATCACTTGAACTCTATAATATTTTTCTTTGATTAGATTATCAAACTCATACAATACAATGTATATATAAAAAGAAATCTAATGAATTTAGCAAACATATAACCAGGGCGGATCCAGGATTTTATCTAAGTGGGGACAACTAAGAATTAATTCAAATATTGTTGTCAACTAAGTGTAATCAATGTGGTGCTTCCCCAGGAACTAAAGCTTCTGCTCGTACTACTTCCAGGTCATTCTCACGGGGAAGAAGGCCTGTAACCATTCCAAAAGAGCCAAATTTTTATAGCATCCATGTGCCAAAGAGCTGTACTAAGAAGTTGGTCTAGGTTCTTCCCATCAAAGTTAACTTGAGTGTATGACATCCTGTTGTTGTTCAATAATATCATTGATTTGTATTTTTCTTGTTTAAATTTTATTCAGGTAGCTCCGCTCCTTTTCTTTAACTATCTCCTACTTTTAGGAGTTGGTAATTTTCTTTAAGCAACTGTGTATGTTGTAACATTTGAGATTCAGAAATGATTTGTAATTTATTCATTTAAAGAGAGAGAGGCAATTTAATTGATTTTTTTTCCCCATCGACAGTGTATGTTTATATGTAACTTAACTTTAAAGTCTATCAAATATCATCAGATGTTTTGGCATTTCTCTTTTATTAATAATGTGGAAATTGTCTTTATGTAAATAAATGTTTTGAGGTATCTCTTCCAGTTCATAAAGGAGACATGGAGTCTGCTAGTTTTTCTGAAAGCATTAATAGCTAAACTAGACTTGAAGCAGTCAGAATTTGGACATTTTAGTTATAAGTGGTACGACAAGGTGATAAGAGAAATGATGAGAAAGCGGGAAAATGGTTTCACTACACCTTATGAAATGATTTTTCTTTTATTTTTTATTTTTTGGATGAATGGGTCGAATATTATTAAGAAAGGAAGAAATACAAAGAAGTTCAAACACAATAATAACAAGCAGCAATAGGCTGCACATACACAACAATCTAACCAGGCATTTAAAACAAACCAGATCACTACTCCTTACCACATCATTAACTCTCAAAATGAACAAAATTCATTCAACCATGAGAATGATTCAGCAACCCTCCAGATTTTATTCAACAATCTCCCTACCAGAACAACAAATTAAGTCTGTATCCTCAAATGAGACCAGAGCTCCTTATCTCTAGCAGAACTCTTGGCTAATATGCAGACTCTAGCCCTGCATATAACATCATTAACAATAACTATAACAATCTGATCTTCAGTCAGGAGCTTCCCATATTGGACTCTATTATTCCTTTGAATCCTTATATGGTAGTTTCTAGTAGCCAAGATAATTCTGCCTACTTTGGATCTCAAACTCCCATTTTACAGCTCCACAACACCCCAATGAATGATGCTATCCCAAACATAAACCTGAGTATGCCGATACAGTTCATTAACACCTGTTTCCAAATTCTGTAAGTAAAGGAGCATTGAAAGAACATATGTTCTCTGCTTTCCAGCTTACAATTACATCTTTAGAATACACATCAAATATCTCTAGAACAACCCCAGGCAGCCATTCTATCTCGAGTAGAAAGCCTTTCCTTCATAGCCAACCTCTGCACCTCCTGACTTCTTGCTCTATTAGCCAAGATATTTGTGCTGCACTTGATAAAAGGCTACTTCCATGCTCCTGATCTCTTGCACATCCTTCACACAATTCCCACTTTCATTAAATAAGCACTTGATGCCTTGATGGAGTTCTTAGCATTCCTAACTTTCACCGTTTTGTGGAGAAAAAGAGCTGTTTGTTCACCCAACCTCAACCAGTTAACTCTGGACTTCGGCTTCAAGAAAGCTTTATCAGCTCCACTAAGAGACTTGTACAAATGACACCTACCCTGGATGTTACAGCAATCTTCTCTGGGCAGTAGATGATCTCCCGTAATTTTGACTCTTTGTATTTTAGATGGGCTTTAAGAATCTTCAATTTCTTATAAAGTATGAACATAGGGGCCCCTTGGACTTCTTAATTCCAAGCCTGCTCCACAAGATTAAGAAAACCAACATAATTAGTCCAAAAATTAAAAAAATTTGAAAGGCTTAGGTGGTGTTGTGGACATTGCTGCATGGTCATACACACCAGGGGGAAGGAATTCCACCATAGTTTGGGCGAAAGTAGATGGCCACAGGTCATTTAACAATGCTCTGTCTAATTTTCTAGCCAGAAACCCATCTCCCTCCCTTATATTACTCCAACTGAGAAGACTACCAACATATGGGTGATCAAGCATTTCCATCTCCAAAATCCATCTAGAAAATTCATTCTCAAAAGCATGGCAACCTCGCCATCCATACTTTTCACTTTTCTCGTTGACTACATTAAAGTCTCCAACAATCAACTAAGGTTTAGCAATTGCTTGACCTTTCACAAATCAGAGATTGCCTTCTATAGAAGACTTCTTTTGATGCCACTGTTAGATCCATATACAAATGAACCTAACCATTTCATACTGCTCCCCATCAACTCAACCTCACAATGGATTAAATAATCAGCTTTCAAAATGGGATTCACATTATAAGTTTCATTACACCAGCACAACCATATTCTACCTAATACATGATTCTTAATAGTTATTAAAAAAAAAAAAAACTCTAGTTTGAAAATAAGTTGACTCCTTAACATGCATAACATTCTCAGCTTTAATTTTGGTTTCTACCAAATACACCATGTTTACCCTATTGATCTTGACAAACTTCTTAACTATTTTTGTTTAAGGGGATCATTCAATCCCCTGACATTCCAAATCAGAATCTTTATTGGCCAATATGCAAGTAAAGGACAGTTCATCACTCCCCTAAACTAAGTAATGTATTTTCAAATACCAAACCACTTTGCATCCTATTGTTGCAGACATTTTTTTTTTTAATCAATGAATTGATATAAGTGTTATAGAACTAAAATAAAATGAAGATTGCAGCAATATAAATCTTAAGAAAAGAACTCCTCATAGAGAAGGATATGGAGAAGTCACACCATCATCATAGGGCAAGTAGATAGAGCCTATTAAAAGCATTTGTACAATGTTAAAACGTCTTCTAACTCATCACATAAAAAAATAAAATAAATAAAGGATTTCTTCTACAACTAACAAAATTAAATCCCATCAACAATTTACAAAGGTAAAAGGAGTCCCACAACCACATTTGGTGCCACTGTATCCTTCAACAAAACCTAAAAATGCATTCCCACAGTCTCCAGCTTTGGCCCCCACTCTCAGGAAAACCCTCCATATCAAACCCATCTCCTTCTTTCAACTTCTTCCCAACACCAAATCCTATCTTTGGAAATGTCTGCGCCAACACAACTTTCCAAGAACAATGAAAAACAGAGAAAATTGAGAATTGAATCATCCTTCAATTCCTCTCAAATAGGTGGAGAGCTTCACATGGGCCATGGGATCTTTCTTCTTTTTCTTGAAATGTTTAGAGGTAGCTTTCAGTGCCTTAGTCCAAGCCTGTAATAAGCAATATAAAATATAGTCAGAAAAATGTTTTTTTTTTATTGGATGAAGAACCAAAATAAATTACATTCTACAGATTTGAAATTGAATGGATGAGTAAGTGAATATCAATTAATTTTAGACAAAAGAGAATAAAAGCAAAGGAAAACAGAACAGAGCATTAAGAGTAATTATAAACAGAGCATTCTAAAAATAAAAATTGAAAATTGAGCAAATCTTGAAAAATCATGGTTTCACCTACAAGTGTTTTCCCTTGAATCACACATTGTCCCCTAAAAAATTTCTAAATTTTCAGTGGAACAAATCTTGAAATTTGATGGGTTTCCCTTATTTGAATAATAAGGACTGAGATTGAAAAAAAAAAATCTATATAAATAAATAAAGAAAGAAAATACCTTTGTGGTGGGTGGGTAACAAGTGGTCTTTAGAGGAGTTTCGGAGAAGTGAGATGGGTTGATTTTGTTGTTGTTGAAAGGATTGAGATTGAGATTGAACGTAGTAACATTGAGTTTCTTCTTGATGTTGGAAGTGAGTTTCTTCAACTTGTTTTTTTTCCCATTACCAATTGAGAACCTTCTGTTTCTTGGTTTGATATCCAAGTCCATGGCACTGTGAAGGCGAGGAACCAATGGAGACCAGATTGAGCTCTGAGTGTAGTCGAAATCAAAAGCAAAAGAATTGTCTGGGAATTTGCAAAGCAGCGCTTTTGACATGGAGGGCTTCAAGAAATAAACCACTTTGGTGGTAGTCGGAGTGGACATAATAAGGCTTTCTTTTTCATCTGATTCAGACATAAAAGCCATATCTGATACAGATCTTGTTCTCAATCTTGTTGTGCTTTTTCTATACGCAACTATGCTTTCTGTTTCCTTTTGGTTTTGGAATTGGGATTGGTATTTAAACTTTAAAGCGCATCGCAAAGAAAAAAGTGACCGTTAAATTACTCACCAAATAAGAAAAGTTACCGTTAAATTGCTCACCAAACTATGTTACGGCTTTACTGTTTTAATTAAAATATTGACTCAGACAAGATATAACAGGAAAAGAAAATTCCAAAAGCATACAACGTTAAAATATCCTTTCTTTTTAATTTCATCATAAAGATTTCAACTTGCTTTAATTATTTTCTACCCACTTAAGCTAGAGCTTATTAGATAAAAAGATTTCAACTTGAAAATAAGCCCAAAGTTAATTCCCATCAAATTTGGAATTAAGCACTAAAATTTCAAAAGGAACAAATTACCAAACACTAATAAAATTTAAGGTTAAATAAACTGTTGGTCCCTAACGTTTACCCAAGTTACACGTTTGGTCCTTAACATTTAAAAATTACAAAAATAGTCTCAATCAAAATCGTATATCGTTGGTCCTTCTATTAATGTTCGTTAATTTTGTGTATACATGACTAACAGATACGTAACCATTTTTAATAGATGAGACATTTTTTTTTTTTCATTTATAATTAGGATCTGACGTGATATACTCGTTTAAAATAAAATAAAACTCACCTAATCCACCCAACCCGGTTCTGATTAAAAAACCTAATTACCCGAATAAAATCACTCACATCTCTCTTCTGCATCTCTTGCAAGACCATGAAGAGCTCTTTTGGCACGTTGGGGCGCCTCCACCTCGTAGATTCAAGGTCTACTCGATAAAGATTTGTGAATTCGCATAATCTCTTCAACCACTTCATCCACTGATTTCTGACTGACTCAATGTCACAGAAGACAATTCCATTTTCTTCTACTTTCAAATCCAAGTCCTCAAATTCTTTCTTTTTTCTTTCTCTTTCTTTATTCCAAAGACTCTTGAATAAAAAACAACCCAGGTGAGGTGAGGTGAGTTCCCAAATCTGAAATCAACCAAAATAATTTTAATAATTTTTTTCCTTTTCAATTGCTTTAGAGGCAGTGAAAACGAGATTAACCCCCCAGATCACCAAGAAAGAAAATGTATATGCTTCTACAAGTTTCTAGAACCATGAAGAAAACTACGCTATGCTAGTGCGCTACACAAAGCAAGAATTACTCCACTTATGAAACTAACCACCACTCTTATTCCTATATGAAACTAAATGGAGAGTACAACTTCTTTTTTTCTTGTTATTGTTGAATAGTGAAGAGAAAACAGAAGGAAGAAAAAGGAAACAAACAATAATTGAGCTGACCCTCAACGATGGAGATGGACCGACAGACGAAAGAGAGGCAATGTCTAAGACCAGTTTTTTGATGTCTCCTTAATCCTCTATAAAATCCCAAGTCAATCCATGTAAAATAAAACACCTTCAAATACCCTCAACAACCACATTGAGGTCTTAAGTTGAGAACTAAGCCTAAATTCTAAATACATCAAGTTCATTGGGGTTTTCTGGTGTGATAGTATGGATAGCTCTATCTCTCTCTCTCTCTCTCATTTTTCCCAAAAATAGTTGTATTTTATCTTTGTTAAGAAATTAATGAGAAATATCTTCTTCTTTTTTTTTTCATTTGATAAATTCATTGGGGTTAAGTGTTTTTGATCGGATCCTCACCATGTCACCATGCACCAATAGCCTTTAAGGTTATAACTTGTAATGCCTTAAAATGAGTTTTGGGTTCGACTCCCCCACTTAAACCTAAGTCGGCAAGTTTATCCCTATGACACGCGATAGAAAACAACCCCTTCTGAAATACTTAGAATTCAGATTTGACATCAAGTTCACTTTGCTACTTCAAGAGGTGAGGATCGTGACACAAATTCATATATAAATCCTTGAAATCCGGTTTTTTTTTAATACATGTGTGAGAGTGTTTGGCCCATCCTTTTTAGGCCGGAGAAACAGATATTCCTAATAAATCATTGTCAACCTCTTTATTATTAAAATTCTAACGGAGTCTACTTCTCAATTTCACGCAATGACTTCCCTTCTTCATTTTGGTAAGTATTGCCCATTTCAAGTTTGCCAAGTGGTTGATGTAAAGCTCGGTAGACGGGACAAAGATCCTCTCCATTTGAAATGAAATGGAGAATTTCCATTTCATAGTCTAGATTAAATATTTCAGATTTAACAATATACCGCGTCATTTAAAATTTTAAATGACGAGACACTCTGTATACCATTTGATTTGTGAAATTAAATCTGAACCATGAAATGAACAAATGGAGAGATTTCCAAATGGAGAGGATCCTATTCCCGATAAACGTATTGCATTTTCATGGTATTTCTATACACGTGGAAATCTTTTATTAATTATTTAATTGCCAAACACAAACTCAACTTATTGCAATACACAAATAATAGAAGCAACCTGAAGCTTCTACAAGCGTATCCCATGTCTGAATTCTTTGAAACAATTACGTTTAAATAAATATTTACTTGATTCGGCAAAAAAAAATCAGATTTGGACATGTATGGTCCACTGCCAAATTTCTACTTTTAAATTCTACTAGTAATTTCCAACCATTTACTTTACCACACAAAGCGATTGGAGGCAAATGTCACCTAAGTTATGCTCCGTAGTTGTCATGTGCTATGCCTATATTGGAGTCAAATTTCACCTAAGTATTTTTTTTTTTTTTTTTTAACATAACCTACTGTGGATGCACAAATTTTCTTGCTTACCACATGTCGTCTTGTGAGTGGCTGAACGTGGATTAGATCTGTTTGAAAGAGATGTTGAGCCCAAAACTCTACACCAGGCTTGTTGGCTGCCCAATGGTTGATGGTGCCTTCCTCTGAAGTCTCTGATCTGTTGGGCCACAATACTCACAAAAGAAGTCACGGTAGACAGACAGAATTAGTGCTCCAGTTTAAAACCAAGCACAATGAACTTTACTTTCACCAGGACTTACAATGATGATAATACGTAGGAAATTTATAGAGAATAGTAGAACTCAGGAGGTTCAGTGAGCAGGAAGAGGATTAATTACTGTGAAAACGTGTATGAATCAACATCATTAAGTGGTGTAAGTGTTTGGTGGGTGAGGATAAGTTTCTTAGTTGTGGCAGACAGAAAGTGTTTCAATCTGCTATGATTCTTCAGAGAGTGTTCTGAGAATTGATTATGTTATGGTCTTAAGCTTGATGAATTAGCTACTAAGATCAGACCAACTCCAGATCAATCAACCAACCAACCCTTTTTTCTTATTTCTAACCCTTCTTTATAGTGGTGTTAATATCTTGTGGTCTAACCTATTGTCCTCTTAATCATGATGTTTACTATTTATCTGAGAGATAGAAGAGTTGGAATTTGACTAAATCTTATCTAGGTTAAGGAGATAATCTTTATCTCTTGTAGACCTGATTTGGGCTGCGGCAAACCGATAATCTCTCCTTTCTAGTGTTAGGTTTGGTGAGCATTAAATGGTTGACAAGAAGAGTTGAAGTAATTGAGTTGACTTATACACATTTTGTATAATTTAGTTTAATTTTACCGTTGCATTGTATCCCTAACAGATGTAATGCTTTTATGTTACGGCAGATCAACGAAATTTAGTGAATTAATCCCCCTACCTCTAAACCGACCTCCCTGAGTTCTATGTTGAAGATGAACAAGGACCACCAGAGTGCTGTGCTATGGTGGTCGCTGCTTTTGAGTGGTGGTAGCCTTGGTGGCCATGGCAGCTCTCTTGGCTTCATCTGCTCTTGCCTTGTCTTCTCTATTACTTCTCCCATGATAGCTTGTGTTGCAGTAGATATTTTTGTGAAATATCTACTGTATCTTATGGTTAATGGAGAAAACCAACTGCCTTGTGTAATGATGATGGCATGGAGAGTTGTGCTTTTTGCATTTGAAAAGCACTCCATCAGTGCCTCGAGCGCAGTGCCAAAGGGAGGGAAAAGAGCTTCATACATGTGATGATTTTGGCTCTTAATTTTGAACTATTCTAGCGGGTCCCACGGCACATCAGCAGATGTGTATTTGAATTGAGTGGGCTACTTGTATTAGGGCTTAAGTGATGGCCCAATGCCATGTCCCTTTGTTTCTGTCACTGCAGACTACTAGGCTTCGTTTGCCTTGGACCCTCCAAGCAAAGTCTGATGCTTTGGGTTTGGGCAGGTGTGGCAAAAAACGAGCCTCTACACCTACTACATTAAAGTGAGAGTTATAATTTTTTTTTTTGGTAAATTACACTGACACCCTCTTCTTTTGGGGAAACTAGACTCGCTACACCTTAGTTTAGGAAAATAACACTTCGCTCCCAAATTTGTAAAATAATTAATACTTCGCCCCCTTTTTCATTTTTTTTCATTTTTTTGTTTATTTTTTATTAATTTTTTTAACCAATATCTAACTAACCTAAGTTAAAAAGAAAAATTATATTCCAATTATTTTAAATTTAAGTGGGGAATATTCCTTTAAAAATTGGAGAAAAAGGGCTGAGTGGCTGCTGAATGTTAATTATTTTGCAAATTTGGGAGCAGAGTGTCATTTCCCCAAATTATGGTGTATCAAGTCTAGTTTCCTCAAAAAAAGGGGGTGTCAGTGTAATTTACCCTTCTTTTTTTTTTTTGCTAATCATAAGAGTTATAATTTGCATCTTATTTTTTTTTGCTAATCATAAGAGTTATAATTTGCATCTTATAGTCAACCTCACAATGGATTAAATAACCAGCTTTCAAAAAGGGATTCACATTATAAGTTTCATTACGCTAGCACAGCCATATTCTACCTATTACATGATTCTCAATAGTTATTAAAAACAACTCCAATTTGTAAATAACAACTCTTTAACATGCAACGCATTCTCAGCTCTAATTTTGGTTTCTACCAGACACACCATGTTTACCCTATTAATCTTGACAAACTTCTTAACCTATTTTTGTTTCAGGGGATCATTCAATCCCCTGACATTCCAAATCAGAATCTTTTGTTGGCCAGTATGCAAGTAAAAGACAGTCATCACTTCCCTAAACTAAGTACTGTATTTTCAAATACCAAATCACTTTGCATCCTATTGTTGCAGACATTTTTTTAATCAATGAATTGAAAGAAGTGTTACAGAACTAAAATAAAATGAAGATTGCAGCAGTATAAATCTTAAGAAAAGAACTCCACATAAAGGAGATGAAGAAGTCACACCATCATAGGGCAAGAAGATAGAGCCTTTATTAAAAGAATTTGTACAATGTCAAAACCTATTCTAACTCATCACATATATAAAAAACAAAATACCCCAAAAGAATTTCATCTACAACTAACAAAATTAAATCCCATCAACAAATTACAAGGTGAAAGGAGTCTTTGACATTGTCATGTTCCCCATCACAACATTTGGTGCCACTGTTTCCTCCATCATAACTCTCTCTGGTACAACCTTCACCAAAACCTCAAAATGCATTCTCACAGTCTCCAGCTTTGGCCCCCACTCAGGAAAACCCTCCATATCAAACCCATCTCCTTCTTTCAACTTCTTCCCAAACACCAAATCCTATCTTTAAAAAGGTCTGCGCCAACACAACTTTCCAAGAAGCTAGTGATGAACATAGATGGATAAATTGATCACAATTCATCACAAGAAGCTAATTTATGGTCTCCAAGAGAAAAGTTTATAATCACACCCAATCCCCCTTTCTCAAGACTCCAAGAAAAAGGCATATCTTTGTTGTATTGGGTTTAACAACTAGGACCAAAAGGACAAAAAAAACCCATGCACAACTTGGCCCCCACTCAGGAAAACCCTCCATATCAAACCCATCTCCTTCTTTCAACTTCTTCCCAACACCAAACCCTATCTTTAGAAAAGTCTGCGCCAACACGACTTTCCAAGCACAATGAAAAAAAGAGAAAATTGAGAATTGAATCATCCTTAAATTCCTCTCAAATAGGTGGAGAGCTTCAAATGGGCCGTTGGATCTTTCTTCTTCTTGAACTGTATAGAGGTAGCTTTCAGTGCCTTAGTCCAAGCCTGTAATAAGCAATGTAAAATATATAATCAGAAAAATGTTTTTTTTTTATTGGATGAAGAACCAAAATAAATTACATTCTACAGATTTGAAATTGAATGGATGAGTAAGTGAATATATAACTTAAAACTCAACTAATTTTAGACAAAGGAGGAAAACAGAAGAGAGCAGTAAGAGTAATTATAAACAGAGCATTCTAAAAATAAAAATTGAGACTTGAGCAAATCTTGAAAAATCATGGTTTCACGTACAAGGGTTTGATGGGTTTCCCTTATTTGAATCATAAGGATTGAGATTGAAAAAATCCATATAAATAAAGAAAGAAAATACCTTTGTGGTCTTTAGAGGAGTTTCGGAGAAGTGAGATGGGTTGATTTCGTTGTTATTGAAAGGATTGAGATTGAGATTGAACGCAGTAACATTGAGTTTCTTCTTGATGTTGGAAGTGAATTTCTTCAACTTGTAACCCATACCAGCACCACCAATTGAAACCCTTCCTCTGTTTCTATTTCTTGGTTTTGGGTAGTCCATGGCACTGTATATTCTAGGAACTAATGGAGACCAGATTGAGCTCTGAGTCTGGTCGAAATCGAAAGCCGAGGAGGTATCTGGGAATTTGCAGAGGAGTTGTTTGGACATGGAGGTATCCAAGAAATAGACAACTTTGGTGGAAACGGGAGACGCCATAATCATCTCTTCTCACTTTCTTGGTTCTTCGTCTTCTATACGCAATACCTTGTATTTCAAACAAAAAGTAACGGTTGCTTTTCGTATTTGGTTTTCGTCTTTTATTTCGTCTTCTATACGCAATACCTTGTATTTGTAACCGCTCTTCGCTTCCAAAAGTGAAGACTTATGTTGTTTAAATAAAAAATATTGTTGTGAAAATCATGACTCTTAGCCAAATTTTAAAGCTCTAAACATATTCTCAAAAGTGAGTACAGTGAGGACTTCTTTCCTAAGCTTAAGGGAAGATACAATGAAGTTGGCATTTAATTTTTGTACAAAAATACTAAGAAAAATACTTCTATTATTAATTGAATTAATAAATACAATGCACTAAAAAATGAGAATTACAAGTCTTTGATCCTACCTATAATCTAAAAGAAAATATGAAAGATGCAAGACTAATCTAATTTCCCTCAAGATTAAGGTTCGGGGGCTAGGGGATTGAATGGGAAAGTGTTAGGCACCCACCTAACTTGACCTAGGTCAGTTTATAAAGATTCTCTAATCACCATATTGACTCATATCACCATACCATATTTGCAAACACCAGATAAAAAAAATAAAAATAAAAAATTCCATGAAAAAAATCCTATACTTCGCAATAAAGTTCGGTGGTTCTGATGTGAACCCCGTCAAGAATAACGAGACCCAACAACGAAAGGGAACCCAAGATCGTTCTATGGACAGATTCGAATGGAAGACCTCGACCCTTTGTTTATGACAAACAAGAACCTCGGTATAAGGAAGACGCCACAAACGGTGATGGAGTTTCCGTTTGATAAGTCGAGATGAACGCCACGGGAAATCCCGATAAGTTCAAGTAGTTCTTCAAAGAACCAAAGAGAATAAACCTCACCAGTTTTTATTAATGATCAATGATGTTCTATTACAATGAGTGCAGGCTATTTATAACCTGTTTTCAACCCTAGATGCTTCATACAATAAAGAGAAACGAATTTGGTTCTAAAAGACTAAAATTAAGGGCCTAAAATTAAGGCTAATAATGTCTGACATTAGCAGCCAAAATAGACTGAAATAGATTGAAAGTCTGAAATGGAAAAGTCTAGAATGGAAGGTGCCTAAAATAGATTGGAAAGACTGAAATTGGAAAAGTCTAAAATGAAGGTGCCTAAAATTATGGAAAGTCTGAAATGGTTGTCAATCAGCCAAATTAATTGACTTGGAAAAGGAAAGTAAGCCAGCCAATTTATTGGCCTTGACCGGATCCTTCTAGAACTTGAATCAAAGTGATGATTCTTTGTTGCCCAGGTGGATCATGCCCAATGGGCCTCCACGAATTTGCTTGAGCCCATAACTCTTGAATGAGCCCGTTGAGTACATCCTTGAACTTCTTTGCTCGTGCTCTCGTAACTGGCCCAATTGGTACTTGAACGAGGTCCTTTGAAGTGGTGCCTTGATCTCCATCATTCCCCTCCTCTTGAAAAGGATTTGCCCTCAAATCATCACCTACATCAAAAGGACTCAAATCAGTAACATTAAAAGTGGCACTTACATTGTACTCACCAGGTAAATCTAGCTTGTAAGCGTTGTCATTGATACGCTCGAGGACTTGGAAAGGACCATCTCCTCTTGGGAGCAATTTGGAACGTCTTTTCGCCGGGAATCTTTCTTTTCTCATATGCAGCCAAACCCAATCTCCGGGTTCAAAAACCAGCTGGCGACGTCCCTTGTTGGCTTGTGTGGCATATTGCTCCGTTCTTCGCTCAATGTTGAGTCTTGCTTTCTCATGAATCTGCTTCACAAAGTCAGCTTTCTTTTTGCCATCTAAATTAACGTGCTCCGTCAAAGGTAAAGGAGATAAATCCAATGGAGTTAAAGGATTAAACCCATATACAATTTCAAATGGCGAAAATTTGGTAGCAGAATGAACAGCTCTATTATATGCAAACTCAACATGTGGTAAACATTCCTCCCATGTTTTGATGTTCTTTCTAATGATTGCCCTCAATAGAGTAGACAAAGTCCTATTTACTACTTCAGTTTGACCATCAGTTTGTGGATGACAAGTAGTGGAAAACAATAGCTTAGTACCTAGCTTACACCACAAAGTCTTCCAAAAATAGCTCAAGAACTTAGCATCTCTATCCGAAACAATTGTCCTAGGCATGCCATGTAATCTCACAATCTCTCTAAAGAACAAATCAGCAACATGCGAAGCATCATCCGTTTTGTGACATGGAATAAAATGTGCCATTTTAGAAAATATGCAAGAACCATGCAGCTCATCTAACATATCATCTAAGCGTGGGATAGGATGACGATACTTAACCGTTATGTTGTTGATGGCTCGGCAATCAACGCACATTCTCCACGTCCCACCCTTCTTAGGTACAAGTAAGACCGGAACCGCACATGGGCTCATGCTCTCCCTCACATGCCCTTTCTCCAGCAATTCACTTATCTGCCGTTGAAGCTCCTTTGTCTCCTCGGGATTGCTCCTATAAGCTGGTCGGTTTGGAATGGTTGCACCGGGCACAAAATCAATTTGATGTTCAATCCCTCGGATTGGAGGTAACCCATGTGGTGTTTCCTCGGGGAAGACATCCTCGTACTCCTGCAAAAGAGAAACAATAGAACTAGGCAAAGCAAGGTCTAGTTCGTTAGTGTTTAAAAGTGCCTCTTTGTACAAAAGTACAATCATCGGCTGATTTGAAAACATTGCTCGCTTGATCTCACTCACTTTTGCATAGAAATTCTTTTGTGTTCTCTCTGATTTTCTCTCAAGGGCCAAACTTTGATTTTCTTTTTCTCTCTCATTTTTCTCGGCCCCTCTCTGATTTTCACTCTTTTTCTTTTGCTCACTCTCTTTCTTTTGATCACTCTCCTTTTGTAATCTCACTTGATCCTCGTATACTTGCTGCGGTGTCAATGGTACAAGAGTGATTAATCGTTGATTAAGTACAAAAGAGTACTTGTTCGTAAAGCCATCATGCTTCACTTGCCTATCGAACTGCCATGGACGCCCTAGCAATAAATGTCCTGCTTGCATCGGTACTACATCACACATCACTTCATCTTCGTATTTACCGATTCGAAATGCAACTAGCACTTGCTTGTTCACCCTTATCTCACCACTATCATTTAGCCATTGCAACTTGTACGGTCTAGGGTGCTTTGCCATGGGCAATCCCAATTTCTCCACCATAATTGTGCTTGCAACATTAGTACAACTACCACCATCAATAATCACACTACATACCTTGTCTTTAACGTAGCACCTAGTGTGAAAGATGTTCTCCCGCTGTATTTCATCGACTCCTTTTGCTTGCAAGCTCAATGCTCTTCTTGCCACCAATGTCAATGCGTCAGGGGCTAAATACTCCTCCTCGAAAACGTCCTCCAATGGCGGCATGTCGTCGGTGTCAGAATCTTCACAATCGGTCACAATCTCACCATTGGCTTGCAACACCATGACTTGCTTGTTTGGACATTGACTTGCAATGTGGCCCCTGCCTTGACATCTAAAACATTTAATATCACGATTCCTAGAGGTAGAGGCTTCGGTTTTACCTTGAGGAACGTGGCTGGTGGTCACGGACTTGGGCTCGGGTTTGGGAGTTTGTGACTTGTCCAGCGGCTTGGCATGACTCGATTTCCAAGAGGTAGAACTAGAGTTATGGCCTGCACGTGTCCCACTCCCTCTCTTGAGTTGTTGTTCCACTTTGATAGCCATATGCACCATATCTTCCAATTCCACATAATGCTGCATCTCTACCTTATCATGGATCTCCCGGTTTAAGCCAAGTAAAAATCTAGCCATTGTGGCCTCCCGATCCTCCTCTACATTAGCGCGGATCATAGCAATCTCCATCTCCTTGTAGTAATCTTCTACGCTTCGACTCCCTTGTCTAAGACCTTGTAGCTTCTTGTACAACTCTCTGTAGTAGTAACTTGGAATGAACCGCTTTCTCATCACTACTTTCATCTCCTCCCATGTGTCTATTGGTCGTTCTCTATTCCGCCTCCTGTTTATCACAAGCTGATCCCACCAAGTAACAGCATATTCAGAAAATTCAATCACAGCTAATTTTACCTTCTTTGTCTCCGAGTAGTTGTGGCAATCGAACACGAACTCCATCTTCTTCTCCCACTCAAGATATGCCTCAGGATCAGATCTACCTTGAAAGGACGGAATCTTCATCTTAATACCACTCAAGTTGTTATCTTCGCGATTCCTAGCTCCTCCAAATCTTCCTCCGGGTCTCCTATTGTTAACAATGGAATCCCGATCTTCTTCTTCATCAAAACCAGACCCATAACGCTCTTCTTCCTCCTCCCTCGCTGGAACTCTTTCCCTTCTACGCAAATTACGACCGTTTTGTTTTTGCTCCTCACGTCTATTCTCCATTTGATCTATCCGTTCGTGAACCTGCTCCATCTCTATCTTCATCACACGCCTCATCTCACTCATCATGGCCTCCATAAACAATTTCGGATCAGCCAATTTTGTTTCATCTTCGGCAATGCTCTTACCACTATCGTAAGTCATGATTGCTGCAAAACAAAGGTTAGAGAGAAAAGAAACAAAAAAGAAAGGACCTCACGAATCACTCCCTTACGTGTTTACACTCAAGAATGTGGATCACTCTCCACTCGTGTTTCACTCAAAATAATATGGCTTTTACCCTCCGATGTTCTCACCACTCTTTCACTCGATAATTCTCTTTCAGTTCTTTTGAAACTAAACAAACAACTCAAAATTTCCCGCAACAATTCACCAAGAATTAATCAAGGAATTTCAGATTTGGACACAAGGAATATGGAATTTTTTTTTTTTTTCAGATTAGAATTAGAAGGAATATGGCAGTTTGAAATTTTGGAAGCACAGAATAGTGAATTTTTTTTTTTTTTTTTTTTTTTTTTTTTTGATCAGCAACTAGCTTTTGTGAATAATAAAAATAAGATTTTCGAAATAACTAAGAGATGGGAGACCAGAACAATAGTTTAGACATCAACAAGAACAAACAAAGGTTGAACAGATAGGGTAAAGGAAATTCTGCTAAGAAGAGATAAATGATATGGACGGCTAAAGAAGAAACAAAGGAATGAAAAATGTTAAAGGATAGGCAAACCTGAACTAGAAACCGTGCTCTGATACCAGATGATGTGAACCCCGTCAAGAATAACGAGACCCAACAACGAAAGGGAACCCAAGATCGTTCTATGGACAGATTCGAATGGAAGACCTCGACCCTTTGTTTATG
This sequence comes from Fagus sylvatica, assembly GCA_907173295.1. Lineage (NCBI taxonomy): Eukaryota > Viridiplantae > Streptophyta > Magnoliopsida > Fagales > Fagaceae > Fagus > Fagus sylvatica. The sequence goes on from OU015767.1 coordinate 12,089,867, forward strand.
ACAAACAAGAACCTCGGTATAAGGAAGACGCCACAAACGGTGATGGAGTTTCCGTTTGATAAGTCGAGATGAACGCCACGGGAAATCCCGATAAGTTCAAGTAGTTCTTCAAAGAACCAAAGAGAATAAACCTCACCAGTTTTTATTAATGATCAATGATGTTCTATTACAATGAGTGCAGGCTATTTATAACCTGTTTTCAACCCTAGATGCTTCATACAATAAAGAGAAACGAATTTGGTTCTAAAAGACTAAAATTAAGGGCCTAAAATTAAGGCTAATAATGTCTGACATTAGCAGCCAAAATAGACTGAAATAGATTGAAAGTCTGAAATGGAAAAGTCTAGAATGGAAGGTGCCAGACTGAAATAGATTGAAAGTCTGAAATGGAAAAGTCTAAAATGGAAGGGTGCCTAAAATTATGGAAAGTCTGAAATGGTTGTCAATCAGCCAAATTAATTGACTTGGAAAAGGAAAGTAAAGCCAGCCAATTTATTGGCCTTGACCGGATCCTTCTAGAACTTGAATCAAAGTGATGATTCTTTGTTGCCCAGGTGGATCATGCCCAATGGGCCTCCACGAATTTGCTTGAGCCCATAACTCTTGAATGAGCCCGTTGAGTACATCCTTGAACTTCTTTGCTCGTGCTCTCGTAACTGGCCCAATTGGTACTTGAACGAGGTCCTTTGAAGTGGTGCCTTGATCTCCATCATTCCCCTCCTCTTGAAAAGGATTTGCCCTCAAATCATCACCTACATCAAAAGGACTCAAATCAGTAACATTAAAAGTGGCACTTACATTGTACTCACCAGGTAAATCTAGCTTGTAAGCGTTGTCATTGATACGCTCGAGGACTTGGAAAGGACCATCTCCTCTTGGGAGCAATTTGGAACGTCTTTTCGCCGGGAATCTTTCTTTTCTCATATGCAGCCAAACCCAATCTCCGGGTTCAAAAACCAGCTGGCGACGTCCCTTGTTGGCTTGGGTGGTCCTTTACCTGATGAGAACCAACAAGCACTATTAAAGGATCCATTGCATGTTCCAGTTGGGCCAATTACTAGAGCAAGATCCAAGAAGATCAAAGAAGCACTTAATGGGCTGATTCAAGATATTTGGGCTGATTCTCCAACGGGGCATTCCAAGCTTGGCCCAAAAGAGGATGAAGGCGTCATAAATTTAATCCAAGCTACTGATGGGGCTGAGCATGCTTAATTGGGCCTAATTCCCTCAGAAATGGCATTGATTAATGGCTGAATATTTGCAGGGAAAGGGGCTGATTACTTTCCAAAATCAGGCCAATAAATTGGCTGGTTTACTTTCCTTTCCCAAGTCAATTAATTTGGCTGATTGACTGTTCCATTTCAGACTTTCCATAATTTTAGGCACCTGCCATTCTAGACTCTTCCAATTCAGTCTTTCCATAATTTTAGGCACCTGCCATTCTAGACTTTTCCATTTCAGACTTTCAATCTATTTCAGTCTATTTTGGCTGCTAATGTCAGACATTATTAGCCATAATTTTAGGCCCTTAATTTTAGTCTTTTAGAACCAAATTCGTTTCTCTTTATTGTATGGGCATCTAGGGTTGAAAACAGGTTATAAATAGCCTGCACTCATTGTAATAGAGAGCATTATTGAATCTGAATACAAAGAAAAACGTGAGGTTTGTTTCTTCTATTAGTTCTTCAGTGAACTTGTGAACTTATCAAGGATTCTTCCTTGTGGCGTTCAAATTTTATACCTTCGGTTCATGATTCTTTCATAATCATTGGGTCGGGGTCTGTTATCTTTATACTTTCAATTCGCGTTTCATTTATAAACGTTGGGTTGGGGTGTTCTATCAAACTCTGATTTTAGCTTTCTTGGGCAAGTAATCCAATATTGTTTGCTGGGTCTCAAAGCGTGTCTGTTGAGGTTCGCATCATTTGGTATCAGAGCTTGGCTCTAAAATCAGGTTTACCTTTTGTTTCTTGTTATCATTCTATTGTTTTTTTCGTTTCTGTTCTTATTCCTTATTCTTTGTTTTTGTGTTGTGCACCAAGTTGAAAAAAAAAAAAAAAAAAAAAAAAAAAAAAAGAAAAAGTGATACTGAAGCACCAAGTTGAAAAAAAAAAAAAGAGGTGATATTGAAGCAACAGATACTATCATTCTATCTTCTCAAAGTTACTTTATTCTTGAATTGTGACTTTTGTAGTTTCAGTTCTCTCAAACAAAAAAAAAAAAAAAAATCTGATTTTTTTTCTTTTTCCTCATTGATTAGTTGTTTCTGCCATATATTTCCTTGCTGTTGGTATTGGTTTAAATTCTGCAAGTTGAATTTCTTGATTAAGTTTATTAGTTTCAGGAAGAACTGAAAAGGAGAAGCTTTGAGTGGAAAAAGGCAAGAGAGTGTGAGACTAATATTGAAAAAAAAAAAAGAAAAAAAAAAAGCCAATTTAAGAGTGAAACACGAGTGTGAGTGACATAATCTGAGTGCAAACACGTGAGGGAGTGTTGTGAGGAATTAATTTAATTTAAGCATTTCTCTATATATATATATATATATATATTATGTCTTCCAGGGGCGAAACATCAAACAAAGAAGGACAGGCGGAGTCGTCTCTCATGTTGCGGGCTATGCAACAACAATTTGAACGCATGGACGTGATGTTTAATGAGATTCAGGATCGGATGGATAGGCAAGATGCCGTTATTGCTGGTTGGCGCGAGGGACGTCCTCAGGGAGGCCCTTATGTTAGAAGGCAAGCAAGGCGTGCACCCGTAGATTATGCTGACATGCCACCTTTGGAGGATGCCGATGATGAGCAAAGTGCTGTGGTTGGAGATTTATTGGTAGCAAGGCGAGTTCTCAATGTGCAGGTTAAGGAGGAAGAAAGTCGCCAAAGGGAGAACTTGTTTCATACTCGGTGCTTTGTAAACAACAAAGTTTGCAGTGTCATTATCGATGGAGGGAGTTGCACAAACGTAGCCAGCACTTATTTGGTGGAGAAATTGGCCTTAACTACCTTGAAACATCCTCACCCTTATCGGCTTCAGTGGCTGAATGAATGTGGCGAAATCAAGGTGACAAGGCAAGTGTTGGTGGCATTATCCATTGGTAAATATGAGGATAAGGTGCTTTGTGATGTGGTTCCTATGCATGCATGCCATTTATTGTTGGGAAGACCATGGCAGTATGATAAGAGGGCTAAGCATGATGGATTCACAAATAGGTATTCTTTCACACATAAAGGGCAGCCTATTATTCTTGTACCATTGACTCCAAAACAGGTCAGGGAGGGCCAATTAATGTTACAAAGCTCAAATGAAAGAAAGAAAGAAAAAGAAATGAAGGCCGAAATTGAAAAAAAAGAGCGAGAGAAAAACATTGATCAGAGAGAAAAAGAAAGAGAGGGGATTTCGGCCATAGTGAGAGCAAGAGAGGAAAAATTCAATTACATTGCAAAAAAAAGTGAGATCAAGAGAGCATTATTTTCACACCAGCCCCTTATTGTACTCATGTACAAGGAGGCTCTTTTGTGTACTAATGATCTCGTCGGTGCTTTGCCGAGCGTTATTATTTCTCTTTTGCAGGAGTTTGAAGATGTCCTTCCCGAAGAAGTACCTTATGGATTACCTCCAATTCGAGGGATTGAACATCAAATTGATTTCATACCAGGTGCGTCATTTCCAAACCAACCTCCTTATAGGAGTAATCCCGAGGAGACCAAGGAACTCCAGAGGCAAGTAGGTGAATTATTGGAGAAGGGGTATGTGCGTGAAAGCATGAGTCCTTGTGCAGTTCTGGTGCTATTAGTTCCTAAGAAGCGTGGAACATGGAGAATGTGTGTTGACTGCCGAGCCATCAACAACATAACGGTAAAGTATCATCATCCCATTCCTAGATTAGATGATATGCTGGATGAATTGCATGGTTCATGTGTCTTTACAAAAATTGATCTTAAGAGTGGATATCATCAGATTAGGATGAAGGAAGGTGATGAATGGAAAACTGCTTTTAAGACTAAATATGGTTTGTATGAGTGGTTTGTGATGCCTTTCGGTTTAACTAATGCTCTGAGCACATTTATGCGTTTAATGAACCATGTTTTGCGTGCATTTATTGGCAGATTTGTCGTTGTGTATTTTGATGATATCCTAATTTATAGCAACAACTTGGAAGAATATGTAATGCATGTGAAATCTGTTTTGGAAATTCTAAGGAAGGAAAAGTTGTTTGCTAATCTCAAGAAGTGCACCTTTTGCACGGATAAACTTGTGTTTCTTGGTTTTGTTGTTAGTAAGAGAGGAATTGAGGTGGACGAGGAAAAGGTGAAGGCAATCCAAGAGTGGCCAACGCCTACAACAATTACTGAAGTCATCAAGAAAAATGTGCCATTTAAGTGGGGGAAAGAACAAGAAAAGGCATTTAATCTGATCAAAGAAAAGTTAACTAATGCACTTTTGCTTGTTTTACCTAACTTTGCTAAAACTTTTGAAATTGAGTGTGATGCTTCAGGTATAGGTATTGGAGCTGTTTTGATGCAAGAAGGCCATCCAGTTGCTTATTTCAGTGAAAAGTTGAGTGGGGCAGCCCTAAATTACCCGACTTATGATAAGGAGATATACGCCTTGGTAAGGGCTTTGGAAAATTGGCAGCACTATCTATGGCCCAAGGAATTCGTGATTCACACAGATCATGAATCTTTGAAGCATTTGAAAGGACAGCAAAGGTTGAACAGACGCCATGCCAAGTGGGTGGGATTCATTGAAACATTTCCTTATGTGATCAGATACAAGAAAGTTAATGAAAGGACTAGTTTGGATGGTCAAAAGAAGGCTGAGATGGTGAAGAAACTACATGAAAGCGTCCGGCAACACATAGAAAAGAAAAATGAACAATATGCAAACAAAGCCAACAAGGGTCGTAGACAGGTCATCTTTGAACCAGGTGATTGGGTTTGGGTGCATATGAGAAAGGAAAGGTTTCCAGCCCGTAGGCGGTCCAAGCTACATCCTCGAGGGGATGGTCCATTTCAAGTCCTTGAGAGAATCAATGATAATGCATACAAGCTGGATCTTCCTGGTGAGTATAACATTAGTGCTACATTTAATGTTTCTGATCTTTCTCTTTTTGATGTAGGTGATGATTCGAGGTCGAATCCTTTTGAAGAGAGGGGGAATGATGAGAACCAACAAGCACTATTAAAGGATCCATTGCATGTTCCAGTTGGGCCAATTACTAGAGCAAGATCCAAGAAGATCAAAGAAGCACTTAATGGGCTGATTCAAGATATTTGGGCTGATTCTCCAACGGGGCATTCCAAGCTTGGCCCAAAAGAGGATGAAGGCGTCATAAATTTAATCCAAGCTACTGATGGGGCTGAGCATGCTTAATTGGGCCTAATTCCCTCAGAAATGGCATTGATTAATGGCTGAATATTTGCAGGGAAAGGGGCTGATTACTTTCCAAAATCAGGCCAATAAATTGGCTGGTTTACTTTCCTTTCCCAAGTCAATTAATTTGGCTGATTGACTGTTCCATTTCAGACTTTCCATAATTTTAGGCACCTGCCATTCTAGACTTTTCCAATTCAGTCTTTCCATAATTTTAGGCACCTGCCATTCTAGACTTTTCCATTTCAGACTTTCAATCTATTTCAGTCTATTTTGGCTGCTAATGTCAGACATTATTAGCCATAATTTTAGGCCCTTAATTTTAGTCTTTTAGAACCAAATTCGTTTCTCTTTATTGTATGGGCATCTAGGGTTGAAAACAGGTTATAAATAGCCTGCACTCATTGTAATAGAGCATTATTGAATCTGAATACAAAGAAAAACGTGAGGTTTGTTTCTTCTATTAGTTCTTCAGTGAACTTGTGAACTTATCAAGGATTCTTCCTTGTGGCGTGGAAGAGAGGGTGATTCGGGAGTGAACCAACGGTTTGGAACCCTTAATCCAAACACGTTGGGGTGTGATTTGGCTTGGGGACTACCCAAGTCTCAAATCGAGTGAACCAACGGTTTGGAACCCTTAATCCAAACACGTTGGGGTGTGATTTGGCTTGGGGACTACCCAAGTCTCAAATCGAGTGAACCAACGGTTTGGAACCCTTAATCCAAACACGTTGGGGTGTGATTTGGCTTGGGGACTACCCAAGTCTCAAATCGAGTGAACCAACGGTTTGGAACCCTTAATCCAAACACGTTGGGGTGTGATTTGGCTTGGGGACTACCCAAGTCTCAAATCGAGTGAACCAACGGTTTGGAACCCTTAATCCAAACACGTTGGGGTGTGATTTGGCTTGGGGACTACCCAAGTCTCAAATCGAGTGAACCAACGGTTTTGGAACCCTTAATCCAAACACGTTGGGGTGTGATTTGGCTTGGGGACTACCCAAGTCTCAAATCGAGTGAACCAACGGTTTGGAACCCTTAATCCAAACACGTTGGGGTGTGATTTGGCTTGGGGACTACCCAAGTCTCAAATCGAGTGAACCAACGGTTTGGAACCCTTAATCCAAACACGTTGGGGTGTGATTTGGCTTGGGGACTACCCAAGTCTCAAATCGAGTGAACCAACGGTTTGGAACCCTTAATCCAAACACGTTGGGGTGTGATTTGGCTTGGGGACTACCCAAGTCTCAAATCGAGTGAACCAACGGTTTGGAACCCTTAATCCAAACACGTTGGGGTGTGATTTGGCTTGGGGACTACCCAAGTCTCAAATCGAGTGAACCAACGGTTTGGAACCCTTAATCCAAACACGTTGGGGTGTGATTTGGCTTGGGGACTACCCAAGTCTCAAATCGAGTGAACCAACGGTTTGGAACCCTTAATCCAAACACGTTGGGGTGTGATTTGGCTTGGGGACTACCCAAGTCTCAAATCGAGTGAACCAACGGTTTGGAACCCTTAATCCAAACACGTTGGGGTGTGATTTGGCTTGGGGACTACCCAAGTCTCAAATCGAGTGAACCAACGGTTTGGAACCCTTAATCCAAACACGTTGGGGTGTGATTTGGCTTGGGGACTACCCAAGTCTCAAATCGAGTGAACCAACGGTTTGGAACCCTTAATCCAAACACGTTGGGGTGTGATTTGGCTTGGGGACTACCCAAGTCTCAAATCGAGTGAACCAACGGTTTTGGAACCCTTAATCCAAACACGTTGGGGTGTGATTTGGCTTGGGGACTACCCAAGTCTCAAATCGAGTGAACCAACGGTTTGGAACCCTTAATCCAAACACGTTGGGGTGTGATTTGGCTTGGGGACTACCCAAGTCTCAAATCGAGTGAACCAACGGTTTGGAACCCTTAATCCAAACACGTTGGGGTGTGATTTGGCTTGGGGACTACCCAAGTCTCAAATCGAGTGAACCAACGGTTTGGAACCCTTAATCCAAACACGTTGGGGTGTGATTTGGCTTGGGGACTACCCAAGTCTCAAATCGAGTGAACCAACGGTTTGGAACCCTTAATCCAAACACGTTGGGGTGTGATTTGGCTTGGGGACTACCCAAGTCTCAAATCGAGTGAACCAACGGTTTGGAACCCTTAATCCAAACACGTTGGGGTGTGATTTGGCTTGGGGACTACCCAAGTCTCAAATCGAGTGAACCAACGGTTTGGAACCCTTAATCCAAACACGTTGGGGTGTGATTTGGCTTGGGGACTACCCAAGTCTCAAATCGAGTGAACCAACGGTTTGGAACCCTTAATCCAAACACGTTGGGGTGTGATTTGGCTTGGGGACTACCCAAGTCTCAAATCGAGTGAACCAACGGTTTGGAACCCTTAATCCAAACACGTTGGGGTGTGATTTGGCTTGGGGACTACCCAAGTCTCAAATCGAGTGAACCAACGGTTTGGAACCCTTAATCCAAACACGTTGGGGTGTGATTTGGCTTGGGGACTACCCAAGTCTCAAATCGAGTGAACCAACGGTTTGGAACCCTTAATCCAAACACGTTGGGGTGTGATTTGGCTTGGGGACTACCCAAGTCTCAAATCGAGTGAACCAACGGTTTGGAACCCTTAATCCAAACACGTTGGGGTGTGATTTGGCTTGGGGACTACCCAAGTCTCAAATCGAGTGAACCAACGGTTTGGAACCCTTAATCCAAACACGTTGGGGTGTGATTTGGCTTGGGGACTACCCAAGTCTCAAATCGAGTGAACCAACGGTTTGGAACCCTTAATCCAAACACGTTGGGGTGTGATTTGGCTTGGGGACTACCCAAGTCTCAAATCGAGTGAACCAACGGTTTGGAACCCTTAATCCAAACACGTTGGGGTGTGATTTGGCTTGGGGACTACCCAAGTCTCAAATCGAGTGAACCAACGGTTTGGAACCCTTAATCCAAACACGTTGGGGTGTGATTTGGCTTGGGGACTACCCAAGTCTCAAATCGAGTGAACCAACGGTTTGGAACCCTTAATCCAAACACGTTGGGGTGTGATTTGGCTTGGGGACTACCCAAGTCTCAAATCGAGTGAACCAACGGTTTGGAACCCTTAATCCAAACACGTTGGGGTGTGATTTGGCTTGGGGACTACCCAAGTCTCAAATCGAGTGAACCAACGGTTTGGAACCCTTAATCCAAACACGTTGGGGTGTGATTTGGCTTGGGGACTACCCAAGTCTCAAATCGAGTGAACCAACGGTTTGGAACCCTTAATCCAAACACGTTGGGGTGTGATTTGGCTTGGGGACTACCCAAGTCTCAAATCGAGTGAACCAACGGTTTGGAACCCTTAATCCAAACACGTTGGGGTGTGATTTGGCTTGGGGACTACCCAAGTCTCAAATCGAGTGAACCAACGGTTTGGAACCCTTAATCCAAACACGTTGGGGTGTGATTTGGCTTGGGGACTACCCAAGTCTCAAATCGAGTGAACCAACGGTTTGGAACCCTTAATCCAAACACGTTGGGGTGTGATTTGGCTTGGGGACTACCCAAGTCTCAAATCGAGTGAACCAACGGTTTGGAACCCTTAATCCAAACACGTTGGGGGTGTGATTTGGCTTGGGGACTACCCAAGTCTCAAATCGAGTGAACCAACGGTTTGGAACCCTTAATCCAAACACGTTGGGGTGTGATTTGGCTTGGGGACTACCCAAGTCTCAAATCGAGTGAACCAACGGTTTGGAACCCTTAATCCAAACACGTTGGGGTGTGATTTGGCTTGGGGACTACCCAAGTCTCAAATCGAGTGAACCAACGGTTTGGAACCCTTAATCCAAACACGTTGGGGTGTGATTTGGCTTGGGGACTACCCAAGTCTCAAATCGAGTGAACCAACGGTTTGGAACCCTTAATCCAAACACGTTGGGGTGTGATTTGGCTTGGGGACTACCCAAGTCTCAAATCGAGTGAACCAACGGTTTGGAACCCTTAATCCAAACACGTTGGGGTGTGATTTGGCTTGGGGACTACCCAAGTCTCAAATCGAGTGAACCAACGGTTTGGAACCCTTAATCCAAACACGTTGGGGTGTGATTTGGCTTGGGGACTACCCAAGTCTCAAATCGAGTGAACCAACGGTTTGGAACCCTTAATCCAAACACGTTGGGGTGTGATTTGGCTTGGGGACTACCCAAGTCTCAAATCGAGTGAACCAACGGTTTGGAACCCTTAATCCAAACACGTTGGGGTGTGATTTGGCTTGGGGACTACCCAAGTCTCAAATCGAGTGAACCAACGGTTTGGAACCCTTAATCCAAACACGTTGGGGTGTGATTTGGCTTGGGGACTACCCAAGTCTCAAATCGAGTGAACCAACGGTTTGGAACCCTTAATCCAAACACGTTGGGGTGTGATTTGGCTTGGGGACTACCCAAGTCTCAAATCGAGTGAACCAACGGTTTGGAACCCTTAATCCAAACACGTTGGGGTGTGATTTGGCTTGGGGACTACCCAAGTCTCAAATCGAGTGAACCAACGGTTTGGAACCCTTAATCCAAACACGTTGGGGTGTGATTTGGCTTGGGGACTACCCAAGTCTCAAATCGAGTGAACCAACGGTTTGGAACCCTTAATCCAAACACGTTGGGGTGTGATTTGGCTTGGGGACTACCCAAGTCTCAAATCGAGTGAACCAACGGTTTGGAACCCTTAATCCAAACACGTTGGGGTGTGATTTGGCTTGGGGACTACCCAAGTCTCAAATCGAGTGAACCAACGGTTTGGAACCCTTAATCCAAACACGTTGGGGTGTGATTTGGCTTGGGGACTACCCAAGTCTCAAATCGAGTGAACCAACGGTTTGGAACCCTTAATCCAAACACGTTGGGGTGTGATTTGGCTTGGGGACTACCCAAGTCTCAAATCGAGTGAACCAACGGTTTGGAACCCTTAATCCAAACACGTTGGGGTGTGATTTGGCTTGGGGACTACCCAAGTCTCAAATCGAGTGAACCAACGGTTTGGAACCCTTAATCCAAACACGTTGGGGTGTGATTTGGCTTGGGGACTACCCAAGTCTCAAATCGAGTGAACCAACGGTTTGGAACCCTTAATCCAAACACGTTGGGGTGTGATTTGGCTTGGGGACTACCCAAGTCTCAAATCGAGTGAACCAACGGTTTGGAACCCTTAATCCAAACACGTTGGGGTGTGATTTGGCTTGGGGACTACCCAAGTCTCAAATCGAGTGAACCAACGGTTTGGAACCCTTAATCCAAACACGTTGGGGTGTGATTTGGCTTGGGGACTACCCAAGTCTCAAATCGAGTGAACCAACGGTTT
>OU015767.1:12100641-12134785 GCA_907173295.1 Fagus sylvatica
GTGGCTGTTATCTTTGACAAAAAAACTAAAGGTTGTTTAGTTGAGGTGTCAATTTTACCAATCCATAAACCCCAGGTAGTTATAATGCGAAATTGAAACCCAGGGGGTTAGTTTGCAACTGACCAAAACCCCAGGGGGTCTTTTTGCATTTTGGCAAAAAAAAAAACAAAAAACAATTGGCGACAACATGTTTCGTCGCCTGAAATTCAATAGGTGATGATATAAATTTCCTCGCCCAAAGATTATTTGGCGACAAAAATAAGTTTCGTCGCCTACAGTTTTTTGCGCAACGAACCATGTTTCGTCGACAAATGATCTTTAGGAGACAAAAATAAATTCGTCGCCAAATACTATTTAGGCGACGAAATTAATAGGCGACGAAAACATTCGTCGCTAAATGTTGAAAGTATTAGGCGACAAAAGTAACAAAAATATTTCGTCGCCAGGACTATTCCGCAACCAACATTAGTCGACGAAACGATTTTTGTCGCCTAACGTATTATTTCATCGCCTAGTACATCAAGCGACGAAATTGAGACTTTTGTGTGATGAAAGGTTTTGTTGCCGTAGACCTATTTTCTTGTAGTGAGTGGATCGACGGTCAGTAGGATCCCCTGCCAAATAAGCATCAGAGTAGGCTCTCAAAGTAAGAGGAGACTAAGCAGAGAAGTGGAGACCGTGGAAAAGAATGCCCTTAAGGTATCGAATGATGCATAGGATAGCATCATAGTGGGTCGATCATGGAGCAGACATAAACTGCCTTACCTGATGAACTGCATATGAGATGTTTGGACAAGTGACTGTGGGATAGACTAGGTTGCCAACCAATTGCCGATAGAAGGTAGGATCAAACAATGGTTCTCCTAAAGAATGAGTCAAACGTGGATTAAGTTCGATCGGATTAACTCGAGACAAAAGATCAGAGGTGTACTTGGCTTGAGTCAGGTAGAAACCATCATCAGAAGAAGTAATCTCAAGACCCAGAAAGTAACTAAGGTGGCCAAGGTCTTTCATTTCAAAATTCTAACTTAGGAAATCTTAGAGTTCTTGAATGTCACTAAGGTCATCACTAGTAATGATCATATCATCAACATAAAGAAGAAGCAAAATGGTGCCTTTGGCTGTGCGACGGAGGAAGATGACAGAATCATAAGAACTGATGGAATAACCCAATTGAGAAACTAAGCTGAACTTAGCAAACCAAGCTCGAGATGACTGCTTCAGACCATAAATGGCACGACAAAGTCGGCACACCTTATCAAGTGGATGAGAAAGACTAGGTGGAGGTTGCATATAGACTTCTTCACTCAAATCCTTATTGAGGAAGGCATTTTTGACATCCATCTGAAATAGCTTCCACTGACGAGAGGCTGCAATAGCCAATAAGGTGCGAACAGATGAAATATAAGCAACTAAAGCAAAGGTTTCCTCATAATCAATGCCATACTCATGTGGGAAACCTTTGGTAACAAGACGAGCTTTGTATCGCTCAATAGATCTGTCAAACCGAGTCTTGATTTTGAAAACCCACTTATAACCAACCACAGACTTGTCAGAAGGCAGATCAACCAGATCGTAAGTACAGTTTTTGGATAATACATCAAGTTCCTCAGTCATTGCAGCCTACCATAAAGGGTAAGTGGAAGCCTCACGATAGGAGTGAGGCTCGTGCAGTGTAGTAAGGGCAGTGTAACAATGAAAACCACGCAAATGAGAAGGAAGAGATGTTACCAGAAAGGAATGACGAAGTGTGGTTGCAGGTGCAAGATCCTCGGAAGGTGCAAGAGTAGGGGACGCAGTAGAAGAATGAGGCGACTTGTTAGAGGATGATCCAAAAGAGTAGTTAGACGGCTCAATCAGTTGAACGGAGGTAGGCACTTTTGAAGGGAGTAGATGCCTCTGGAAAAATATCTAAGAGAGAGAACGATGGACGAAATTGAGATACCTCAGTGAATAAACGATGCTCCTAAAAGACAGCATGGTGGGAGGTGCTAAGACGTGAGTAGTAGGATCATAATATTGATAACCTTTTTGAGTTTCGCCATAGCCAAGGAAGCAACAAAGACGAGAACGAGACTTTAGTTTGTTGTGTTCATGAGGCTAAAGAATAACGAAACAGACAGAGCCAAAGGATCAGAGATGTTGATAATGAGGTGGAGATCCAAAAATACGCTCATAAGAAGTCTGATTAGAAATCGTTGGGCTTGGAATGCGATTGATGGCATGGGTAGCAGTGAGAACAGCTTCCTCCCAAAATGGTGCAGGAACTTTGGAAGACAACAGAAGAGCATGAATAGTATTAAGGATGTGCCGAAGTTTTCTTTTGGCTCTTCCATTTTGCTAGGAGGTGCCTGGACAGGTGAGTTGATGAACAGTTCCATGTGAATGTAGAATATATTGAAATGCACGTTGGGTAAGTTCACATGCATTGTCAGACTGAAAAAATTTAATTGTTTTGGAGAAGTGAGTTTTAACCATGTTTGCAAAGTTACGATAAATATTTAATAATTCATCACAAGAACTCATAAGAAAAACTCAATTATAACAAAAATAATCATCAACAAAAACAACAAAATAACGAGATCCACCAATAATATTAATAGGGGAAGGTCCCCAAACATCATAATGAATTAAGTCAAAAATATTAGTAGACATGGACTCACTATTATGAAAAGGCTGAATAGGTTGTTTTTCTAATTGAAATGAAACACAATCAAAATTTTCCTTAGACACTAGACCTAATAAACCCCTAGATACTAGCTGTTGTACCCAAGAAGATGATGCATGTTCGGGTCGAGAATGCCAAAGTGATAAGGAAGGTGAAGATAAGGTAGAAGCGGAGACACCAATAGTGGGAAGACGAAGACTGTAAATCTCAAACAAACGCCCAATTCTACGGCTGATCCCAAGTTCTTGCCCTGTCCTGGGTTCCTGCACAACACAACTAAAGAAATCAAGGATAATGAGATAGCCAAATTCAGCTAATTGACCTATAGATAGTAGATTATAAGAGAGTTTAGGCATATGGAACAAATCAGAAATTGAGAGTTTGGAAGTAGAAATGGTGCCTATACTACGAACAAGCGTAGTGGAGCCATCGACTGTGTGAATAGTAGGTGTGTGACGTGCAGAACTAGTGTGGGAGAAAAATGATGGGAAAGGTTTCATTTGATTGCAATAGGCAGAGTCAAGAAGCCATGAAGATAACTTACCAGGCAGAACAGAAAGAGCAAAGGAAGATGATGCATTACCAGCCCAGACGAGAGCTTGAGAGATGATGTTCTCCAATTGATCTGTGGTGAGTGTGATGGTGGATCCAGAGTGCTCTGTGGCAACAGAAATGGGTCTCTAATATGTATTGGAATGAGTAATAGCAGTAGTGCTTCTATTGTAGTGATAACAAGTCTCAATAGTGTGACCATGTTTTTTGCAATATCGATAAAATTTGTTGGATTTTCGATCTGAACGATGAGTATTGGGGCTAGACTGATCAGATTCAAACTACTAAAGGGGTGTAAGAGCTGATGTAGGAGCCAAAACATTGAGCTTGTAAGGTCTGTAGACAAGTCTCCTCATGAACAAGTTCATTGAGTGTTGTGTCTAAAGATGGAATAGGTATCTGGTGAAGTAACTGACCACGAACAGGCTTATAATCATCATGTAAGGCCATAAGGAATTGGTAGAGGCGCATCTGATCACGATGAGTAACATACTTGATTGCGTCATTGGGAGTATCCCATGTTGGATCAAAGAGATCAAGTTAGTCCTAAATGAACTGGAGACGAGCAAATAAATCATTGATAGACTGGCCAAGGTCTTGTTTAATCTAATACTGTTCAACCGAGACTTGATATTCCCGAGAACCATGAGGGGAAGAATATCGTTTAACGAGCATATCCCAAGCAGTGCGAGCATCATCAAAATTTCCAATCATATTAGAGATGAATGGGATGGAGGTATTGCGTAGCCATGTAAGAATCTGATGATTATTACTGTCCCATTCAATAAAACGGATCCTGAAAACATCTTCATTCTCAAAGGCACCCTTAACTGGTTTCTTCATCTCACCAGTGACATAGAACCATAATTTTCGACCTTTAATGAAGTTGCGCATAGATTGAGACTAAAAATAATAATTTTGACCATCGAAAGTAACTTGAATGGGGTGAGAGGTCTTAGTTTGAGTCATTTGGACACAAAATATGCAAAAACAAACAGCAAAAATGGAATCAGGACGAAAAACTGAGTAAGTAACACTTAGGTTGCAAAAAGTCAATGTGGTCAACAATCAAAGTCAACCCTGGAAGTCAACAGCTTGCTCTAGATAGTCAATGGTCAACGTTTGGTCAAAGTTAAAATGTGCTGACGTGGTGTTGATGTATTGGATGACCTGGGTGACGTTGCACTAGGGCTGATGTGGCTTGACAAAAGGCTGACATGTGGCTGAGACAGAGAAGCTAGGCACATGTGGCGCATGACGGCAGGCAATTTCTTTGGGTGTCACGTGGAGGCACGTCCGGCGTCGGATGACCGCGATTTTTATGCAGTTGAGTCCGACAGTGGGAGATCTATGTAGTGGTGGCGGAGGTGTTTCGATCGGAGGCTTGGAGCGAAAATCCCGATGAAGGCAGTGAGTCTTTGGCAATGGATTCAACCTTTGATGGCAATGGGCACACCGGAATTTTGTCGGCGGCGGCGAAGCAATACCGGAGATAGCTGAGGCAGTGGATAAACGCCAGGAAAGACTAAGAATGCATGAAACACTTGGAGATCAGAGCAATGGCACTGATACCATGTTAGAATTATGAATAATTTTTTGCATATTAATATGTGTAATACAATACAATAAAGTGCCTTTATATAGGAAGGCATATAAGTAATGAGCAAGTAAAGAGAGTATTGCACAAGTGAGGTTTTGTACAAGGAAGGCATATAAGTGATTATGACTAACACTAACAACGTGGAAAGGCAATTTATCACATTCGATGGATGTCATGGGCCTAACACCTTCCCCAATGCACAACTAAATCCTCGAATCCATTTCATGCTTCAAACTTGACTTTATTCATCCATAGGATCATTAAGAAAATCATGTAGACATAGGTGACCCATCAGAACTTAGAATTTTGATGATTGTTGATGACACCCTCTCTTAACCTTTCCACACACACAAGTGTCGCTAGCCTGGGGGGTTTGGGCCGAAGGAAAAATCCAGCATCGACAATTGTTGTACCATATTAGCCAAAAAAAGGTTTTCGTGCAACAACATGAAAGTTCAAGGGGTTTTATAGAAAATCTTAACTAAATTTTAATCCAATTAATATATATATATATATATATATATATATATATATATATATATATATATATAATTATCTTAGAATAATGGTGTGAAAAAATTGTTAGACCTCAAAAGGTTATGTGTCAAAATATTAGGAGGTCAATCAAAATCAAATGGTTTTCTATTTATAATATACTTATTATATATTGATAATATAGATATTGTATCTTACATCTGTATTAGCCAAATACATCCCCAAAAAAAAAAAAAAAAAATTCTATTGACGTGTATCAAGAAATAAAAAAGTTTCACACAAACACACAATCCTTACATTCATATATATATGTTGAAAAGTTGTTACATGCATTAGCAAGCCATCCGTTCACTTTATTTCCAGGAGAACTACTTGATTACACATGACATGATCTACATTTTCCTACTTTTAAGAAAGTGATTTTTTTTTTTCCTTGCACGCTAGCTAACTGCCTCCTGATGATAGTTTAAGAAGAAAAGTTTCTTGCACAACTATTATTTATCGGACGGTGGTATCTGCACTGTATGTCATGTGTTCATACGTTTCACATCACATGCATGCATTGATCATATTATGCTTTAAAGTTCATAAGTCATGCCCACCTTCAACATACGTTTGTGAGGAATAGTAAGGACATCATCACTCTCCCTTAAATTTCTTCTTAAGAAAGTGTAAGCATAATCTATCAAAATCTTCTTTCCAATACTAGCTCCTTTTCCTGCAACCACTTCAGTCTCACCAATTAAGTGAACAATACCTGCATGCCATGCTTTGTCCACTGCCTCAATCTCTCTTTCCATTTCCTGTGGTTGCATATCTTCTTCAACTTGCCTCACATCCATTATTTCTCCACCGTTCTCACCATTACTCAGTACGCTTTGGGGCATACCAAAACTATCTCTAATAAACACCTTCAAGTTTTCAATCAAAACCTTCTCAAACGGCTCTTGCTCATTTTGCACATCTATGTATCCATATCTTACAACACAACAAAACACATTAAGATCTTTAGGCTCTACGCGACGAAAGAGGAAACGCTCGTTGACTGGAACCTTGCTTATGGGTAGTGACTTGATTGAGACGAAAACAAGGACAGAGTGCAATGCAGGCACATTGGCTACATAGTGCTTGAAAATTGGGGGGATACCCTGAACAAGCTCTGAGTAGAACATGGCAAGCCCAGGTATTCGATGAAAGCTTGTGCCAGCAACTACTTCCTTAGGACTTTGGTTTTGAGCTTATGGGCCTTTCCAAACCTTCTTTCTTAGGCTCATTATTCGAAGTTGCATTATGATAGACAAGATAGTATCATCATCAAGACCGGGGATTCAGAAGTTTGATAGGTACAAAATGGAATGTCTACAATAACTAACACAATTCTTTCCACAAAACATCCATATATAATATATGAGCTCTATTTATAATGAGTTCTAGGTCAATCTTGTATTTTTAAATTTAACAATTACACCCAATCTCCTTGAGAAAAAAGATGCATAAGGATATTACAGTATAACATATTTGTTGTGAAACTTAATCCAATAACAAGCAATGCAATTATCAAGATTTGGAACTCTTTGTCATTTATGCCTAACTAAAGATCTAATTCAACCAACTCACGCCTCTCCTCTCCAGTTCTCTCT
Organism: Fagus sylvatica; assembly: GCA_907173295.1. Classification (NCBI taxonomy): domain Eukaryota; kingdom Viridiplantae; phylum Streptophyta; class Magnoliopsida; order Fagales; family Fagaceae; genus Fagus; species Fagus sylvatica. The sequence continues at coordinate 12,107,597 of OU015767.1, forward strand.
CTCTCTCTCTCTCTCTCTTAAAAACAAAACTCAAACCCTAGCTGCCCCTTCTTGCTTTCTCCAAACCCTAGCTGCCCACCCCCACTCCTCTTCCTCTGACTGGTGTGCTTCCTCTTCATGGGGCCGCGTGGCCACCATCACCTTCGTGTGAGGGAGATCATGGCCATTGGTGGCCAGATCTAGGTCGCGCGACCCTCCACTGTTGCCACCGCCGTCCCTTCCCTTACCCACCGGATAGTTTTTTTGCCTCACACAAATTCACTCCCTGCTACTGTCATCGTCTTCTCCCTCCCCCTACACCAGCACAACACCTTTTCCACTCTCTCTCTCTTCGTAGTGGCTCGGCGTGCGTCAACTTTGGAATGCCGGCAATTTCTTCAGATGAAGATCCTATTCTCTTGGCAATTGATTTAGGGGCTTATCCCTTCTTGAGATCTTCTATTTGAGAGTTTCAAATTTCGAACTCTCTCCTACCCTCCGTGTGTGGGGGTAGGTTACCCTGAGCATCTCATCTTAGAGTGCCCCTCTCGAATCCCATGGTTTTGGCTATTATGGACAATCCGATTCAATTTATTCCCTCCTCGCTTGGATGGAATCTTGCTCACTTACCATTTGCTGATTTGGACAAGTCGGATTGCTGAAGCTTCTACTGGTTTTTTTGTGGTTCCAAAGTCGCTTGCTTTGGTTGTTTTTTTATTTTTATTTTCCGTCCTTGTTATAGGGTCTTGGATTATGATGTACGTCTTTTTTGCCGCCCTCGTTGTAGGGTATGGGCTTTTCTGTGTAATCAGTTATGGTTCCCTTCCATCTCGTTTGAGTGGAAGCGTTTCCATTGTTTGATTTTCAATGAAATCCTTGTTTATTTAGCCCCCCAAAAAAAGGTTTGTGTGTGGTGTGGTTTGTGATTTTTTTTTATCTTTTTATTTATTAAGTAGTGAGTTGTGGACTATAGTGACTTAGTGAGTCAGTAAAAATTCTACTATCTTTATATAAAAAAAATAAAAGTGTAAAAATTGACTTGGCTTTTACTATTTCTTTTTTCTTTTCTTTTTTGTTATTTTGCTAACCGTGAGTGTATTACTTTAGTTACAAATTTGATATGCCTTTACAAATTTGAAACTCATATAAAATATTTTAAAATTTGCTATATATTTGTTAACCCTATATTATTAATTACAAATTTTTTTTGTATTTATTTAATTATTTATATAATTTTAAAATTATTAATTAAATTATTTATGACGTCACCGGTTCGACCACCGGTACCCCGTCGGACCACTAGTACGGAACCACTCCCCTTTCCGGTTCTCTCCCCGGTCCGGTTTTTAAAACCATGCTCATACCTACAAGACAAAAATCAAACGGTCATTGCAATACTCTGAAAGGTCTATAATGCAAGTATTAATTGGTGTGTATCAGAAATGGGTTAATGTAGTTTGCTAGTGAACTGAAATTGAGCTGCTAACACATTATGTATTTATGTTAATCTATATAGCAGATATTTCGCAACAAAGTAACTTAATTTCACCTTATGACTGTTCCTGGCATTTTAATCATTTTTGGCTTGGAAACTGAGCATAATTATCTTCTTCTTTTATAATCAATTTCAACCCAAGTAATGTTTATCTCTAAAATAGTCAATGTGTACTCTCTTTTTCTTTTGCCTTAGTCGTAACGTAACACATTTGTTAAGAAGTGGTAGTGTGGCACCTAAGTTTATTCTTGGGGGTAAATAACAACGTACATGATACATCAAAGAGTAAAGAGTTGACAACATTTGCTCAATGATGCTATATATATGTTGAAAAAACAAGAAAAAAAAAGGCTTCAGTTGTTGAATCCTAGACACCATACAGCTACAGCCAACCCATTAAAATAAGATTGTACTAATTTTAAAATGAAACAAATGTGGCTCTTACCACAGCAACACCTAGCATATATGAAATTACGGCTATGTTTATTTCGGCATTATATCTTTTCCTATAGAAAACATTTTCAATGTAAGTAAATTTGTTTTGTTTTTTTGTTGTTTGTTTGTGACACAGTAAATATTCTTTTACTGGATGGAGGAAAAAAAGTGATGATGGTAGTGGTGGCAACAGTGGCTGATGATCGGTGACAACGAACAGGTAAATGCTAGAGACTGAGCAAATGGCAGGGTAAGTGGTAGTCAATGGCTTGCAGTTGGTGATGGTGATTGCTAGAACAGAGTCAAGATTTTGTTCACATGATGACAATTAAGAACTCATTAATAATATAAAATTTACACAAACTATCTTTTACTACATGTATCTACATTAAAGAAGTCAAAATCTAGGACCAAAATTACTTTTATATGTAAATATTAACAACAAAAAATTAATACTAATAAGAAATTTGCAAAAGAAAAAATAAAAATCATACATTTTTATTTTTTCCCTTTGCAAAACCCAAATGTAGGAGAATAAATATGATGATAGATAAAAAATGAAAATAGCTAATTTTGTGGGTCGCCACATAATTACCCTTAATATCCATTGACAATGAAGAAAGCACAAATTAAAGGATTCTCATCCAAGCTCTATAGTTGAACAAAAAAATGTGAAATGTGAAGTGGGGTAATCGTGGAGAATACAAGTTTTAAAACTTTTTGGGCTTTTCTCTTTTGGCTTCTTTAGTAAACCTCAAGTATTGAGTATACATAACCAATTTATATCCAAATATTGAGCATTTTTTATTCTTACTTTTTCCAATGTTCTCAACAATTAATAAAATTTTAAAGTTGTCCAACAGTCTTTTATGCAAACAACACAAGGGGTACAAGATTAAAAAATTTACAACTTTTGAGGTTTTTTGAATTGACTCAAATTTGTTATCCAAATTTTGGTGGGGGCAGGTGACTCAACAACCCCATGCCAAATCCACCCCTAGTGATGGCCGTCCGCAACGTGGGTAGAGAGATGGTCGAGGCAGTGTAATGGAGTTTAAAGGGATAAGGGTGATGGGGATGAAATCATTTTTTTTTGGGAAATTGATTTACTCCTTTTGAGAGTATAAAATGTTTTATGTCATTTTTAGTGTAATTTTATGCTAGTCTCCGAAACTTTCTTAATTAACTAACATTTCCAATCACACTAAACACGGAATAACATATAAATATATTTTAAAAAAATATTTTATACCAAAACAAAGAATAAATATATCACTTTCATTCTTTACGTACTATACATCCAATAATTTAGCAAAAAAGAATACTATACATCCAATAAACTATAAATCTTACATAAATCACCGGTTTCCAAGTGCCAAACAAAAGACATTGAATATTGATTTGACAATAACAACCCACATATATACATCAGCTCAATAATGCTATATGTGTATATATATAAAACAAAAACAAAACAAAAAAAAAAAAAACTTCAGCCACGGCCAACCCATTAGTATATTCTAAAAGAAGCAAAACCAGCTTGAACAACAGTGACGACTATACTACAATATTTCATCTAATTTTCCTCATTTGATTAGTTCTATCCTTCTATATAATTAATTTATGTTTTATTAAGGATTATACTAGGTTATCAGATTAACCATACTCAATTCGCCAGTTCGTATCTACTAAACATAAATTTTATGTGGACTTAACAATAATTGAATATTTTATGTTAAGTTTTATGATCCAGCAATTATTGTACTTAGTCCTGTGATTCTAAGAATCTGATTCTTATTAGGAGTATCTTTCTTTAATCATAGCATAAAAAATGTGTTATAATATGTGTTGGCAATGGGCATTGAGAGTATCACCCTATTAAAAAAATAAAAGGCTTGCCTTTTGCTTTAAAAAAAAAAGAAGACAACACATCTTAGTGAAGGAGCTTGAAGAAATTGGGCTCTAAATATCTTTAGTTGTAGTAAAAGTATTGAACTTCAACACCCAATTGGTGGAAGCCCAAAGAAGTTAGAACGTAGCCATGGGCTGAGCAGCCTGTCAATGGGAATCACCTCGTTAATGGGTCTCCTCAAATTTCCAAAAAATGTGTGAAACCCAAAACAGCTCTTCAACTGGCATTTCAAATTTGGCACAAAAAGAAACACATTTGTAAATAATGTAAGAGAAATAGAAGCATTGAAAACTAAACTATGGTTGCGTCAATATGTCACGAGCAGCAAGAGGTTATGATAATATCTTTGAAACACTTTTAGACATAAATCAGTATTATAAAATTCACTTAAAACATTAATTAAGATAAAACGACACTATTGAAACTCATATAAAAGCAACTGGTACATACTACCTTATGTTCAGTAAAGACCACTATATAATGGATTAAAAAATTTTGCTGTGTCTTTAAAAGATAAAACTGTGTCAAAAACTTTAGATTTTATCTTGTGGAACTAAAGGTAATTTCCAATCCTGCCAATTTTTCTCTGAGCTAACATTTACTAGACTAACTTCTTCTTTATTAACTGTGTTATCACTCATGGAGGACATCTGAGATCTAGAGCTAGAACTTCTAAGGTTTTCCATTTTTAAACTTACCAATTCCAAAGATTCCTGAGCTATTGTAGGGATTGTGAGACTCTCTTTCGTCCTAAAGGCTCTACGGGACCACGACCTGGAACACCCTCAAACGCCTATCCACGGCTAACACGGGCTTACCAACGGCTTTACGCTGACCAACGCAGACGGCTCTTGGACTTAAGACTTGCACACAGTCACTACTCTAGCACAAAGAAGCTTAGAACAGGCAAATCTAACAATGAACATACCTACGAAGACACTTGGCTCTGATACCATAATGACACCCAGGCACAGATTAACAGTATGATAAAGATGAAATTGCTAGAAATGGACAGAGTAAAGGCAGTATGGAATAAATATGCTGCAAATAAAATTACAGTAACAATAATAAAATCTTGAAGAGTAATGATTGAAACTGAAATATATTTGATAAACTTTGAAAACAAACTTACAGATGACTTTGAGATAAAGCTTGAGAAATACAAGAGAAGGTTTTGTTTACTGGAAATGAAGGAAAGTGTTTACAAGGATTGCTTTGATATTTGCTAGGAAACTAAAGAGCGTAAATTGAGGCGTGAAATTGAGACGTGCCTTCTACAAGCCAGAAGGATAGCTTAAATAGAACTTGAAAAAGTAAAATAAACAGTGAAAAATAATTTAACTAGGACATTTAAACAGTAGTCTTGGTAACTTGAAAAGTGAAATCTTGAGGAAATCTGAAGGAGTTTGTCTGGATTTTTTGCCGAAACGTAAACTTGTCTGGAATCTTGTCAGAAGAAATTTGTCTGGATTTGCCGAAAGTAAATTTGTCTGGAATCTTGTCACTTTAAAACTTGTTAGGAATCTCTTTTGAACTTGTCTTGAGACCATTCTTTGAATTTGTGCTGAAAGAATCTTGTCTTCTTTTGGTCTTGTTGCATCAGGAATCTTCTGAAATTTGATCTTCGTGTCTTGAGACTTACTTTTACTGAAGATGTATGGGACTTGTCCAAAGCTTTGAAATTCAATATCTTGAACTTTGTCTTGAACTTTGCACGTGTTGTCTTGAAATGAAATTGTCTTCTTTTGTTACCAATAATTTGCACTTGTCTATCAGGAACCTTTTGAGGCTTGAGAATTGCTTGTGTTGAAAATAATTTTGTCTTCTAGTCATTTTTTATCACCAAGCTTTGAGTAACTCTGGAACGAATCTTGTAGGAGGGAATCTTGAACTCTTGACTTGTCTAGAACTGGCTTAGTTTCTTTTACATTGGCTTGACACTAATACTTATCTTGCAAATTAGTATTCATACGGATCTTGGGAGTCTTGAAATAAATGCGGATTCTTTGCCATTGCTATTCGGACTTCTTCATCATCAGAATCATCAGAAATTTGAGAGAGGGCATCTTGTAGTTGCTTTTTTAGTTCTTTTTTGGATTTTTGAGACTTGAATGGGGATTTGGTTTGTGTGTCTGATTTGTATGGACTGAGGAGAAATGGGGTATTGGTTTGAGGGTCTAAGAGATTACAATCGGAAATCATTTTTGGGTAATCACTTGTATTAACTATATATTTTTCCCACCATCTAACATAAATTTGTCTGATAAGGAATTTTGGGGAGGAAGAAGAAAAAGCAAAATCCCATCCCATAATCCAGGAAAGGTTATATCTTGTATAAAAAACTAACAGTTTGGGAAACTTGCAAAGGGCTGGTGGAGATTGGAAATTTTCATAAATTTGGGGGAGAGAAAAAGGAAAGTGAATTTGATCATTTGAATAACCTCTTTCGATTTGTTTTGGAGTTCTTGCATCTATTCTTGTTGGAGGTAAAATAGGTGGTTCTGGACCAAATTGGTCCCACCACTGAAGAAACCAAGCAGGAAGATTTTGAATATTTAGGTATTTATCAAAATAGAAAAACCAAGAGTGCTGGAACCTATCATTTTGAGAATAAAGGGCATTGTACCAAGCATTTTGATAATCATAATAATTATATTCTTGAGGATTAAATTTTTTACTAAATGATCTTGTATTGCATGGATGACCATTCCATTGGAAAGGACTGATAACTTGTTTAATGAGACACTTTGAGTAAGCAGTTCGGGATCCTGTAGTATCAAATGAGCATTTACAATGTGTAAGGAGAATAGAATTTGTGTCGACTAAAATGAATTCATAAAAAGTTTGTGACTTGTGAGGATGTTCTGGCTGGAAGTTCCATCCTGGGGGAAACATGTGAGATACTACTTGTCTTGGATTTTGGATATGCTCAATTTGTTGGTCTATTGGAAAGAGATTAACTTCAGGGGACTTGATAATTTGAAGGGAATCTGCGGAGTGAGGGGATGGAAAGGCTCGAGACAGAGAAATTTGTGATGAAGAACTTGCTTGGGTTTGAGAGCTTGATGAGGACTCATGTGATTTTGATTGTGGTTTTAAGCTGCTTGATGCAGTAAGCTTTTGAGCATAAGTAGGTAATTGAGAGGGGAGAGGAGGAAATTCTGCTAAATGGGTAAATTTATTGGACAATGGAATATTTGTGGAGGTTTGTGTTTTTGGACTTGGAGGCTTTGGAGGAGTACTTGTTTTTGTTTTTGGGGGTGACTTATTAGCATAATCTGAAGCATTTTGGATTTTAGACCTATCTGAATGGCTTGTTAACTTGTAATTTTGATATGGAGAAGTCATGTTCCCTGTAAGAATTCACGAGTTAAAAAATCAGGAATAGAATTTGACTCACCTTTGATGTATTCAATGTTAAAATCAAAAATACTTAAAATAGCTTGCCATCGTGCAAATATTTGTTTAGAAGCAAGATTTTCAACATCTTTAAATAAAACATCTTTTGCACTTTTGCAATCAACTCGGACTAAAAACTTTTGATTTAAAAGATCATCTTGAAATTTTGAAATACATAAGACTATTGATAAAATCTCTTTTTTGATTGTGCTGTAATTTTGTTGTGCAGCATTCCATACACCAGAATAAAATCGGACAATTTGCTCATGACTTGACTCTAAGACTTTTTGCTTGAGAATACCTCCATAACCACGTTCAGAGGCATCAGTTTCTACTATCTTGAAAGAATTAGGTGAAGGGAGACCTAAACAAGGGAGAGTCTTGACATGTTTTTTAATTTGTCTAACAATTTGAGTATGAATGTCAGTCCATGGTGGTGGATTATTTTGTAGCCTTTGAAAAAGAGGACGACATATTTTCCTAAGGTCTTGGTAATATTCTGAGACATAATTTAAGCTTCCTAAAAATCTTTGAAGTTGATTCTTGTCTTTTATTTCATCAGGAAATTTGTCAGCAAATTGAATGGCTCTATCTATGGGTGTTATTTTACCTTGATAAATATTGTGTCCTAGAAATCTAATTTTATCTTGGAATAACTTTATTTTTGTAGGAGAAACTACTAATCCATTGTATTGTACAATTTTAATAAAAGTTTCTAAATGTTTCCAATGCTGTTCTATTGTATTTGAAAATATTAAAACATCATCAATATAAACAATTGAAAAACTTGTATAAGGATTAAAAATATCATTCATAATATTTTGAAATTCACTTGGTGCATTTTTCAATCCAAACGGCATTACATTCCATTCATAATGTCCAAAGGGGACAGTAAAAGCAGTTTTGTATTTATCTTTTTCATCTATTTGAATTTGCCAAAATCCACTCTTCATATCAAACTTTGAAAAAACCTTAGCATTATGAACTCTTGCTAATAAATCTTTTTTATTGGGTATAGGGTACCTAATCCATTTTAAAGCAGTATTTAAAGGCTTGTAATTTATGACTAATCTAGGAGCACCTCTTTCAATTTCAGCATTCTTTTGAACATAAAAAGCAGAACAACTCCAAGGAGATTTACTTTTCCTAATTAAACCTTTATCTAATAATTCTTGAATTTCTTTCTTGCAGTATTCTAACAGTTCTTGATTCATTTGTATAGGCCTAGCTTTTGTAGGAATATTTCTTTCATTAAAATCTGACTCATAGGGTAAACTAATAATATGTTGTTTTCTATGCCAAAAGGCATTAGGTAAATTTGCACAAATTTCATTTTTTATTTTATTCTCAAAATTCTCAATTCTTTGTTTTAATAAAGGAGATTCTAATTGTTCTTCAATTCTTTTATATTCTAAATCTTGTTTTAAAAACATAAGATGTTTTTCTTTTCTTGCAATCTTGGACTTGTAAATTAAATTAATTTCTTTACAAAATGTCATTTGGTTTAGCATATTTATATCTCTTGTCATAGGCGGTAATATAAAAGGGAAAGTAATCTTTTGTCCTAAAATTTGTGTTGTAAGACCTTTTTCTGAAATTTGTCTTATAGGATATAATAAAGCTATAAAAGGATTTCCTAATATTACTTTTGAGGTTATATCTCTAACTAAAATAAAAGTAGTCTTGATACAAACACCTTCTCTACAAACATGAGCATTTGAAAGTTTGAATTCTATATTTAAACTAGTACCACTTGCCTGTGAAAGTTTCTCTGTTGTTTTTTCATAATATTTTGTGGGAATTAAACCTTCTTGAATACAGTTTGAATCAGCACCTGTGTCTAATAAAGCAACAGTTTCAAAAATATATTCTTTGTCTATTACTATTTTTACTTCAGTGTACCATTTTTGAAAAATCATCTTGTCAATTGTATTTAGAAAAGTTTCTTTGAAAGTTGGTTGGGATATTAATTGAACAATTTGTTTACAATTTTCTTCTGGTTCAACCTCATTTTCTATACTGGAATTTTGTGAGTGATTATTATCTATTTTTAATGTTACCATTTCTTGTGCTAATTGTTCTTCCGTAATTTGAAAACTTGAATTTTTGATTTCTTGTATTTCTTGTTTTAATGTATTTATTTCCGAATGTAATTCTGGAATATTTAATTTAGACTTGTTTTTAGGAGGCTTACAGTTATTTTGATAATGACCAAATCTATTGCATTTGTAACATAAGACTCTATTCTTAGCTTTTTCTTTAGGAATTTGTATTAGTGGATCTGGATCTATCGCATCACTTTTGAATTCTTCTTTGTTTTTACTATTTCTTGTCGGTGATTCTACTTGTGGCAGTGAACCTACTTCTTCTTTTATCTTCTTGACTTTTTTATTGTTTTTCTTGATAGTATTTATTTGGGCACTTGTGTGTAAAGTTTGTCTAGGGTCAGAGGGTTCACGTGAATGAATTTTGGTGCATGGGAAGTTAGAAATGTTAGAGACTTGATGACTACAATTCTTGTCTTTAGTGTTTAGGCTTGTATGACTAGTTTTATATGCATGGCTATAGCTATATGTATCACTTGCATGGATTTTGGTCAAGGGTTGAATGTTTGGTGAAATAGTATCTTGCATGATTTCTTTTTCTTCTTGCAGGATATGGCTTGTTGCTTTGTTGTTAGAGATTTTTGGGTTTTGTCTTGTTAGGCTTTCATTATGGCTATAGCTAGACAATATACTTGATGTTAGAGTATTACGTGGGGTGAATGTGGATTTGTTTTCTATATTTTCTTTTTGTAGTAAAAAGTTGTCAGTTTTTGTTTTTAGACTATTAGGCATGATTTGTTTGTATTTGTGTAGAGGAAGAATTATTATTTCTACCGGCTAGAACTTTTGGCTTATAATAGTGATCAAACCATTCAAAGAAATTTACTTCAGTTTGTATGTCATTCATAAACTCATAATACTTGTCTCTTATATAATTTCTTAAGAATTCTGAAAAAGTTGCAAAAAATTCTTTTCTTCTATTTTCATATTTTGGGGAATTAAAATCTTGTCTTAATTTTTCTTTGTTTAACACAAAAGGTTTCCTAATCATATTAATTTGTGGGTCATACATATTAGGTGGAAAGAATCCCATATCAGAATTTGTGGGGGAATTTAGTCTTTGTTGAGGAGGTTGAGAATACGTGGAGTGATAAGTGGGAGGAACTTGTGAGGCTTGTGAAACTGGGGAGTAAAAAGGAGTATTTATTACATTACCCTTAATTATTCCATCTAAATTTGATGTTCAGTAAAGACCACTATATAATGGATTAAAAACAAAATATCTTCAAGTTATCACCTTATGTGTAAGCTTGAGTGTTTGACTCCTCTTCCAAATTCAAGCCCAAACCCATCAGTTTTTAAAGTAATCCACCCAAATCTGATCTAAAATCCCAAATTCTCAAGTTTAAAAAAAAAAAAAAAATTTGTACAACTCAAACTCACCGTGCGTGACCGACGACAAGGGCTCATGACCCAGCCGCGGCCTGCTTGAATCGCCGTCGCCGCCACCTCACCGCTCGGTCGCACCTCCTTCGCGCCTGGTACATCTCTCTGACTATGTTTCTCTCTTGAATTTGGGGTTGCATAATATGGCAAGTTCTGAAATGTGAATAAAACATGGACCTTTGATACTTGTAATTTCTATCAACTTGATTGGAGTTTCACAAACAAGAAAAATGGTAAAATGTGTTTAAATCTGCCAAGTGATTGCAACGATTCAGTTTTGAACATAAAGGTTACTGTTATTGTAATGAGACATTTGTAATATAGCACAAGGATGATGAATGCATTCATATTTCTGTCTTTATTGAACCCACGTCCATTGCTTATGAAGTCATATAATAATTCCAAGTCCACCCTTTAAACATTGCCCAATACAAACCTTCTGCATCATAGATAACTAACCACTTTACAAGTTTACTAAATCAAACACCAAATTTAAGGGAGAGAAAACCGTGGCAATTAACTGCGCTTTTTTTTTTTTCCTAAATTTAATTTCTGTCACTACCTTCGTTAATATCTTAGATTTATTCCCATTAGCTAATCGATTTTTTATTTTTCTTTAGTTATCTATTTAATTTTTCAGAGTTGGGACAGTGTTTATTGTGTCGCAACAAATGATTATGTTGGTATCTAAAGTTTCAAGAGCTGGACTTTGGATGCTCAGACAACTCTCAAGAGGTATGACCTGATGTGTGTGGCCAATTTCATTTTTTATTTCAAACCTTTTATATTTTTTATTTATTGTAATAAATGTTTTAGAAGCAAACTTAACAACTTGCAAATGAGCTCTAACTCAAATGACATCTCGCCTCTTGCTATTAGTAATGGGTGGAGGATGAGGTCATGGGTTCAAGACGTATCGTGGGGTGTGTGTAACTTAATTAGGTTGTACACAATGCACAAGGCTCTTGCTTCTGCGAGGTTTGGGGTTTGTGTGTGTGTGTGTAACTTACTGGAATGTAACCCGCGACACATTGCTTAGGCAGGGGTCACTTCCCATTGTTTGGGGGGGGGGGTGTGTAACTTACCAATAGAAAAATGCTGACAACTCGATATGTCATGGATAAATTGAGAATATAAGTAATTTTTAGTGGATGCATGACATTGACGCGTACTATCATTAATTTTGAATGTTTTTTGTCAGGGAAATCGACACCAATAACTAGGGCAGGATATATACAAAGGCCATACGGCCTATATTTGCAGCCGCTGGTATGTATCATCATCATCCTTGCAAAGATGAGTTTCTACGGCTCCGTTTGTTTCGCTGTAAAATATTTTATGGAAAATATTTTTAGATTTGCGGGTGTTTATTTCACTGTAAAATGGTGGTCAAACAGAAAATAATTTCCGTTGACCGGTCCTTTGTTAAAATTTGGAAAATGGTTTAGGTCCAATTTTTTCGTAAACCATTTTCCAAAAATGCATGCCTCACCCCCCACCCCTTCTGCTCTATCTTTCACACAACACTGTAAAATATTTTTCAGAGCAATTTCCGGAATGCAACCAAACATGGAAAAAAAATCATTTTCCCTGAAATCATTTTCATCTGAAAACATTTTGCAATGGAAAATATTTTACAGCGAAACAAACGGAGCCTACATTTTGTTTTTGCATTCTCTGTTGTTTTTTAGGCAATATTGTTTCTTTATGCAATCCACTCACTTGAGTGATCATAAAGTGGGAGTATAATCATTCATCAAAGTGCTTGAAGAATGATATTAAATAAATGCATTGATCTAAATGACCAAGGACTTTGCCTTTAGATGTGAGTGGTATTCACTTCTCTCATAATTAACCAACCTCTTGCTGTTCATGTTTTGATTTAACCTTGGATGCTTAATCAAAATGATGGGCTATGGAGTTTGAAACAGACAGAGGTACCTGGATTACTCAATACTTAAACTCTTGATAGGCCATTACAAATGCTAGTCATAGAATATTCTAGGATCAATGAGACTTATTCCCTTCAGAATTTGCACCGTCCAGCCAAAAGGGCAAGCAAAAGAGTAGTTGATCATTTGTTTCGTTCAAAACTGGGATCTGCTTGCATATCTAGGGGACAATTCCATGGCTTTGTCCTGTGGAAGATTTATGTATCTATGTTTGAATTTGGATCACCGTGATTCTAGAATCTCACTCCTGTGGTTTTACGTTTTACATATCATTTTAAGTGATTGTTTCTTACCCTTTGTTTGTTGGGAAACTAGTTCAATCCTAGAGTATTCTTTGTAAAGGACTGAAACAGTCTTGTTGTCTGTGAATCATAGTTTCAAATTTAAGATTTGGCTGAGGGAATAATCTATAGTGTTTGAATTACTCCGGGAACGTAGTAACAAAACTACGAACCCAGTTAAATGACAAGATTTAATAAGCATTTGGAATATATTTTGAAAATATTCAAAAGATTACATTTTATGAGTCAATCACATTCCATGTTTTGAAGAATGTATAATAAAATTTTATGGAACTATTGTGCTGAATAAATTGGAAATTGTAAGCAATATATGAGAATGATACATACAGTTAGAAGTATGCATGGTATACATGGGTTGAGATGGTTGACTGAAAAAGTTGTTTGGTTCTAAGGTTCTTTACAGTTTAGATGAGATTATTATTTGAAAAATTTCTTGATTTCCTTGTTCTTTTAAACAGTTTGATCAACAGACAAAAACTAAGGTGTTCGGGGGTGCCATACAACATCATTTTTCTACCACTACTACTGACAATGCATCTGAGGAAGGGAGTGAAACCAAAGAAGCGTAAGTTATTATTGTTTAACATGGATTGTAAGAACTTGGCATTTATGATAGTCACATGTATTAGACACAATTGGTGTTTAATTTAGCGCCATATGATCCTGAAAGAGTAAAGTAGATGATATAGATATGCAAAATTCTTTTAATGCTAAGTAGTATCAGTTCTTCCGAATTTTGCCTTTGTATGTGCTTAGTATTATATATTTTGTTCATAGTCAGTCCCAAGTCTGAAAAAAGGAGGGTTATGGCAGGTACAAACACACGTTGGGACATCCCTTAATAGCGATGCGTTGCATCGGACCCTGAATACAATGAAAAGTGAATTAGGGTTAGTTAGGGCGTTCCTTGTAAACGACGCACTACATCAGCGCTTAGGTGTAGTGAGAAATGAGCTAGAGTTCCTGCACTTTGTTGGATGGTATAAGTAAAAAATTTTGTCTTGGAGAATAGGATTAGTATAGGTACTTGGGTATAGGGTATTTAACATGGAAACTAATGGAAATAGTAGACATAATGACTAGGAGGACAATAAACGTAGTTGACCTGCTTGAGACTAAGTGGGTAGGTGAAAAAACCGGAGAAATTGAACGTACATGGTTATATTATGGTACATAAGAAAAGATAAAAATAGAAATAGGATAGGATATTCATAGATAAAAGTCTTAGAGAGGTTGTGTGGTGGGTTTGAAGAAAAAAGTTCCTCTAAAGTATGTTAAGTTGATTAAGGATAAGTATGATGGAGTTTTTAACTAGTGTGAGAACAAGTAAAGGCATCACTAGTGAGTTTCCTATCATTATGAGTTTGCATTAAGGATCAACATTAAGTCTATATCTCTTTGCATTGGTGATGGATAAGTCCATTAGATCAATTCAAGATCCATTGGTGTTTGCTTTTTGCAAATGATATAGTTTTAGTGGATGAAACTAGACGGAGAGTTAATTTCAAGTTAGAAAATTGGAGAGATACTTTAGAATCTAAAAGCTTTTGGCTAATTAGGACTAAAACATAGTATATGGAATGTAATTTCAGTAAAAGCAGAAACAAAGATGAATGGCTTGTAAGACTTGCTGGTTAAGAATACCAAAGAGTAATTCCAGGTGGAGAGATTGAAGAGGATTTGAATCATAGGATAAGAGCAGGGTGGATGAAGTGGAGAAGCACATAGGATAAGACTTCTTCTTCTTGTTCTAGCACCAGTTCTTCCAAAGAAGAGCCATTTTTTTTTATGTAGCATTACTCATTTGGAAGAACCATTTTTTGATGTAGCACTACTTTGGTACACTTTAGCATGTGTTGGATGTATGCGTATGTGTAAAGAGTGATTAAATTAAAATTTTGGCTTGCAGCCAACATTAGGTAATTCTAGTTGTAGCATGTACTGTCTGGAATTTCTCACATGATTTGGAATGTGTCACATAACTACAGATATATCTAGAATTATTCTTGTGGCCAAGTACTTAATGGACTTGTTCTAACTCTGCTAATCTGGTAGGTTATTGTTAAGAAAATGATGATAGGATAGGAAAATATACAGTAAAGGAGAGAAGGTGCCTCCACTCATGCAGGGAGAGGCGGGAATTGGATAAGCAACAAAGCTAGTAGCACATATGATGTCCCCTGTTCTTGTGTTGGGGTGTCTTTATCTTAATAGAAAATTATATGTTTATGTGCATGTTATGCTATCAACCATTATGTGGATGGATATTCTAATTGATAGTGTACACTATTGCCGTTGCATCCTAGGAGACACTGTTGCTCTAGCCTCTACTGTTCCGCCACTTCAGATCTTCATTTCTTCTTACCTGGATGCTTTATTTGCAGGATATCCGTCACATTTGTTGACAAGGATGGAGAGGAACAGCACATTAAGGTCCCCATCGGAATGTCTATGTTGGAAGTTGCTCATGAAAATGATATAGAGCTTGAAGGCAAGGATTCTGATACTTATTTAGTCCAGTGTTTTGCACCATTACCTTAGTCTAATTTTGTTCTCCTATGATTAATGCTATCTGAGGTAATGGTTTTAACGGAAGTCATTTCTTATAACTTGGGCACCTTCAAAACCGTTGCTGTACTTTGAAGGTCATGCTGACATTTAATAGTTTTGAGTACTTACCGGTTGTACCTTGTTTCAACTGTAACATGGGACTTCCCCCATGCCTCCACACCCACCCTCCCCCTCCTGTCTTTCGCTTTGTGTTTCTTTTCGGGCTGAACTTTTTATTTTCAGTAGCACAAGATTGATGTATGAATCATTTCCGTATCAATGAGTTTGTATTGTTTAGATCACTGTTACTAAATTTAATGCTCTGTTTAATGTCATATCAGGAGCATGTGAAGGCTCACTTGCCTGTTCCACGTGTCATGTAATTGTGATGGTATGTTTTGGCTATATCTTCCAAACAAAGATTCTTTGGACATTCATCTGTTTTAGGTTGAACATTTATTTGAGCTCAAAATTGAGGGGCTAACTATTGAATTTTATGGCAGGACATGGAGTATTACAATAAGTTAGAAGACCCTGCTGATGAGGAAAATGATATGTTGGATCTGGCCTTTGGGCTTACAGAAACGTTGGTTCCTTTTGCTAGAACTTGCAATGAGAATTTTTCTTTACCTTCAATCTAGATTTTTTTTCTACTTCTTTTTGGTAGTTAGATCTAATTCTATGTTTTGGGGTTTTGCAGATCTCGTTTGGGTTGTCAAGTGATTGCAAAACCTGAACTTGATGGAATTCGATTAGCTATTCCGGCTGCCACCCGAAACTTTGCAGTTGATGGGTATGTACCAAAACCGCACTAGAGATATACAAGGGCACTGGAGAGTTTTTGCCGATAGTAAAGGATGCAAGTATCCTAATTTTGTAGCTCCTGTATGGTATTTGATCAGTGAGAATTGATCAGTCTTGTCATTGTTTTTCTATTTGTTGTTTATAATGGTGCTGAGTTAACCTTTATGACAATAATTCTATACATAACATGCTCATTATTGGGCCAAGTTAACCTGTATGACAATAATTTGAAGTCAAAAATTGGACACATCATGATCACAGCATATTGAATTTGGATCAAATCATCTTGGCGTTTATGAGAAGTGCAATTAAACGTCCTTTTGCAAAGATGCAAGTACTTGTAAATTTCTAAGAGAGGTTACTATGTCAACATTTTCAACCGAAGTAATTAAATACATTGTTCATTTTATAAAATGGAGGTTTTTCAAACCTAACCCTTTTTTTACTGATGTGTCTTGATTACTTATGAATGACTATGGATAATTGTTATATGCATTTTTGTAAAGCGATCATATTTATTTACTTGGTATATTGACTGAAGCAGACCACGCCACTGACGTTAAATATAGATAATGAATCCACCAACTATAATGCCTTAAGCCTTTAATTTACTTTGTCTGTAAAATGAATTTGATACTCATGAAGGATATGAACATCCGAACATGTCCTGCATATTTTTCTGGGGATCAGGTGACCCCTTAGCCCCACTTTTCTTAATATCAATGGTCATCTTTTGATCTCGTTAATTGATTGTAAATTTGGGCCCGTAACCTTTTTTTTTTTTTTTTTTTTTTAAGAATTTGGTCAAACTGAACACAAGTATTAAGAAACCCCCTATAGTCTATTCGAGTGGTGAGTTCATTGGTTTAGACCGGGTGTGATATAAACCCGAAGGTCCTTGGTTCAATATACCACACTCTTGACTCATGGGATTTTAAGATGTCTCAAGATAATGAGTAGATTTAGTCTGGCCAAAAGTTAAGATACCATTACTTTAATAAATAAATAAAATCAAGAAAAGCACAAACCATAAATAAATTTTTGTGTGCAAATCAATTAATTATTTAAATTGTATTTTTCTTTTTTTCTTTTTTGATAGGTAAAAAGGATTATATTAAGAAAAAATAGAAACTCCTTCTAAGGGCATAAAGCATGCACTCATAAGAAGGAATAATTACATAGGAACTAAATTAGGAATCCGAGAAAAGCTTAAAGAAACAACAAAATTAGCAAGGGATAATTCGAAGGTAAAGCCCCAAACCCGAGCCCAGTAAAAAAGAAGCCCAAAAAATAATTTAGTGAGTTTAATCTTTGAGTGCTCTTCATCATCGAAAGTACGTCTATTATGCTCTCGCCAAACAGTCCACATTAAGCATAATGGCATCAAAATCCAAACCTTAGAATTGTGTTTTCCAAAACAGTTACACGGCACCAACCAAAAAGAAGATCTGCAATTTTATCAGGAAACACCCAAAGAACCCCCAAAGGAGCACAAGACTGAGTTCCATAAGTCTAAAGCAAGAGTACAGTGAATCAAAAGATGGTCCCTGGTTTCCCCATCACTGCGACACATACAACACCACCCAGCCATGGTATAGCCTTGACGCATTAGATTGTCACAAGTGAGAATCTTCCCCCAAGCCTTAGATCACATAAAAAAAGAAACTCGTCCAGGAGCTTTAACCCTCCATATGGCTTTCCAAGGGAATTTAAAATCATTCTTTCCATCAAGGGCATGGTAGAGAGATTTGGCATCAAACACCCTATGATGACGGAGTTTCCACCTCATAGTATCTGGATTAACACTAGCTGGGGTTTTCAAATGTATAAAGGTGAAGAAAGCAAGCACCTCTTCAACCTCCCAATCATTAAAGTCTCCGAATGAAAGTAATGTTCTAGACTCGACCCTCACCTACACCAGAGCTTGTCAAACAAGAAGCTATAGAAGCTATAGAAGCATTGATAAGTCATGAAATATGACTTATTTACATGCATTTTAAAAAGATTCTATTGGGATTGTGTTGCATTGCATATCTAATTACACTTAAATGGATGTTTGTTGTTCAATTCATTGAATTACATGACTTATGCATTTAAGTGTATTAATTTAATCTCTTAGATGTTAATTTGGGCTATGTTTGATTGCAGGTACAAGCTAGATCAGATTGGAGTTAGATAGCACAAGTTGGATGGGGTAGAAGAGAAGAAAATAGTGATGAACCACAATCCAGCCGACTGGATTGGGACATCCAGGCGACTGGATTAAGCTTCAAGCACCTAAGTTTCCTTCAGTTGACTACTCTTTTGGGCGGGAAGTCCAGAATTCAAATCTTGAAGGATCTAGTTGACTGAATGGTGATCCAGGCGACTGGATTAATTGTCCAGAATCAAGCAGAAACTCCAGACTTCAATTCTTGAAGAATCCAATCGACTGAATGGTGATCCAAGCGACTGGATTAATTAATCCAAATCAAGCAGAAAGTACATGAGACATTTTAATGAAAATCCAGTCAACTGGATGGTGTTCCAGGCGACTGGATTCGCGCGAAGTCAGTTTTGAAGAAAACCTATTTGTCTTTCAAGCTCTCCCAACTCAAGGCCCATTGGATCCAATTTGTTTAGGGTCTAAAGTCCGAATTAGTGAGAAAGAATTAGGGTTCTTAATAGGTTTAGACTACAGAGTTTAGAGATTAGAC
Source organism: Fagus sylvatica (assembly GCA_907173295.1). Taxonomy (NCBI): domain Eukaryota; kingdom Viridiplantae; phylum Streptophyta; class Magnoliopsida; order Fagales; family Fagaceae; genus Fagus; species Fagus sylvatica. The sequence goes on from OU015767.1 coordinate 12,126,612, forward strand.
AGACTTAGCCTCTCTCTGTCTCTCTCTTCAAGTTTAGGTTTTCACTCCCATGGCCGCCTAAGCTTCTTGCTAGGGCTAGGGGCTATGTTTCCTTTGTAACAGTATGAGTACTTTGTAATCCCTTTGGTCTTTATTGTTTAATTACATTTGATTGTTAACTATTTGATTCCTATTAATGTATGTTTTATTTCGGAATTTCTATAAGTTCAATCATGTTTTTCTTATTATTAAGGAGAATATTTCATGGTTTCAATTAGGTATTGTGTTTTATAAAATTGAAAGGTTTTTCTAAATATTACTCTAGCCATTTTATCTTCTCTGGTTATAAAGTGTTCCTGAGTTCTTTTAGTTCAACCAGGTCAAAAGCTCTTTAAAGGAAAACAATCAATTGTATATTGTTATTTAGAACAAGGTTTTTACCGGAATTATAAAGGAATCATACTAGTATAAAGAAACACCCTGAAATCCTAGTGCGTTTTACTTATTAAATTTCTATAAACAAATCCATTTTACCCTTATAAAAAGTTATTTACATTGTCTTTTGGAAACACAAACTCCTTGAGGATCGACAACCCCTTTCTTTGTGCTACAAAGCGCCGCTTATTATTGAGCGACATCAAGCATTCCTGGTTGAAGAACAAGCAAAAAGCACTGGGAACATAGTCTTAAGAGGAGCATCCCCACACTAGTTGTCATACCAAAAACAAATCCGACATCCCAAGCCAACAACCAACTCCACTTGCTGAAGGAAAAAATCCCAACTGGTCAAAATACCTTTCCAAAGACTACAACCATGAGTTACCTTAATGTTGCTCAATAATAAGCGGTACTTTCTAGTACGGTGTAAGGGGTTGTCAATCCTCATGGAGTTTGTGTTTCCAAAAGACTGTGTAAATAAATGCTTATAATGGTAAAATGGATTTGTTTATAGAAAAGTAATGAATAAAAAGGCATTAGAGTTTCGGGATGTTTCCTTATACTAGTATGACTACTTTACAATCTTGGTAAAAACCTTGTTCTAAGAAACAATATACAATTGATTGTTTTACTTTAAAGACCTTTTGACCTAGTTGAACTAAAAGAATTCAGGAACACTTTATAACTGGAGAAGATAAAATGGTTAGAATAATATTTAGAAATACCTTTCAATTTTATAAAACACGATACCTAATGGAAACCATGAAATATTCCCCTTAATAATAAGAAAAACATGATTGAACTTATAAAAAGTCTGGAATAAAACATACATCAATAGGAATCAAATAATCAACAATCAAAAGTAATTAAACGATAAAGACCAAAAGGATTACAAAGTATTCATACCATTACAAAGAAAACATAGCCCCTAGCCCTAGCAAGAAACTTAGGCGGCTATGGAAGTGAAAACCTAAACTTGGGGAGAGAGAGAGAGGCTAAGTCTGTCTAAAATGAATAGAAGAGAAAAAACCTTTTAAAATTGGTTTAGAAAACCTAATTTTCGTAGGTTAAAAATCCCTAATTTTTAGGATTTACTTGAACACAACTTTTCGACATCTTCCCGTCCGAATTAGCCAACAATCATGAAATACAAAATTGTATCCCTCTGAATCAGCTTTCCAGCCCAAATTGAATCGCATTAATCCGATATTTGAACTAAAATTTATGGCCCAAATACTATGACGTATGCAAGCTGAAATCCCAGTACGAATTGGGCTGCGATTTTCCTTTGTTTCTTTGTTCTATTTGGACTCTAATTGAATTTGGGCTGACCTCATTCTTTTTTCTTCTTCACATTTATACGTACAATCAAACATAGTCCAAATTAACATCTATGGGATTAATTTAATACACACAAATGGATAAATAATGTGATTCAATGAAATGAACAACATGTCCATTTAAGTGTAATTCGACATACAATGCAACACAATCCCAATAGAATCTCTCTAAAACGTATGTAAATAAGTTATATTTCATGATTTATCACACCCCCCAACCTGAATTTTGCTAGTCCTTAGCAAACCAAAAAAAATGAAAAACAATAAAACACAAATCAAACAAACTAACAAAGCCACTTTCACTGGCACTCTCCATCCTAGCAACATGCAAATCCACTCCTTTGGAATATTTTTTTTGCGACCCAGTAAATTCATTAACGTGGCAAAGAATTCAAATTTCTAATCCAAGCCTCGTGGACGGAGGGATGGAGATTTGAATTGTTACAAAAGAAAACAAAGGAGTGGGGAGATGCAAATTTTGCGAGACTATGAGCAACGGAATTCACATCTCGACGCACCTAGCAAAAACAATAGTAATTAAAAGAAACAGCTAAATGGGAGATATTAGCCACCAAGGTTTGAATCTTCCAAGGAGCTTTGTCAGGATTAACAGAAACAACATCAATACACACTTTCGTGTCACTTTCCACAATGATCTCTTTGAGCTTTTCAGAATCTGCAATTTCCAAAGCCTAGGCAATGGCTGCTGTCTCGGCAAAACATGGGTCATCCATCAAAATTCTTTTTGCACTTGCAAAACAAAATGTAACCATTAGATTTCCTAGCTACCACAGCAATAGTAGCTATCTTGTTGTTCACAGCAGCATCCATATTGAGTTTTACCATATTGGGAGGGGGAGGGATCCAAGTGAGGTTAGGTACAACCGAAGGGCTCACCAAAGGATTAAGAATTTGTAAGTGCTCCAGGATTTTAGCTTCAAGGTGTCTTACCACTGATTCTATATGTACTGGGGAGTTATTGTGCAGAACTTGATTGCAAAAGGTGCTTTTGCATTCGAGCTTTTGAAATGTTGATTGTTGAATTCCTAGAAAACATTGAACTTGGTGTATAGTGAATTATTCGGAGAATGAGTTTGGGAGGTCAATGATGTGTATTAATGAAAAGGGTAGGATGAGAAATTTCATGGTTTAGGGTGCTAGGTAGGTAAACTATGCACTATGACTTTAGGAAGACAGTTGTAGGTGAAAATTTGGATCCCTTGAGTTACCTATGGATCTTGTAAACTCATATTCAAATATAGTTAAAAAAAATAACTTCAATCTAGATGCGGTGAAATACAAGATTTTACACGCCCCAATAATAACGCGTCACGTCAACATATTTCATGAATCAAAATAGTCTCACGTACCCACACTCAAAAAATTCCCTAAAACTCTTTCCTCTCTCTCTCTCTCTCTCTCTCTCTCTCTCTCTCTCATCTTTATCTTTTTCCTCTCTCTTTATCTTCACTAGACTATAACCCGCGCAATGCGCGGCTCTTTTTTATTGTTTTTCTATAAATATATTCCTACAAAGCAACTTAACCAAGAAGAGGGAAGAAATAATAACAATAATGAAAAGGAAAAAAAATAAGAAAGAAAAGAAAAGCGTATAATAGAAAATGTAAATAAAATTTTTTTTTTTGCGCTTAAAAATAGAAATGATTTTTCTTATATTTCATCAAATGTATTAAACTAAGGCTATAAAGATAACTACCAATAACTTTTTAGCCTAGTTGCATCAATTCCTTTCAATGGGGGTTTATATCTCGGGGTTACATTCACTTAGAAAAAGAAAAAAAAAAACTCACTTCACATCTTTTATGAATTTTAATCACTTTGGTGAACCTTAATTGTTACATACAGGGATTCCAAATATTCAGAGGTTCCTTATTTCAATTTGTCACATATTTATCCCATCTATACATTTTTTGACTTTTTTTGTTTCTCTTTTTTTTTTGGGTAATTTCTTGCTTATTAATAATCACAGATCTAGAAACAATATTTGTGACCTTAGAAGTCTATCCTATAACAAATTGGTCGACGAAGATAAAAATGACAATGTCATCTTAAGTCTAATACGTATCTTAGGAAAATTTAACACAGAGAACAAAAATGTTAAGATGTTATTCCTCTGCCCCTAAAACAAATTTACAATTGCCTTTTTTGGTTATCTCTAAATGATAGTTCATTGATGTCCTAAATCTAAGATAATTTGAATGTTGCCTCATCAATTCCAATATGAGTGATGAAATATAATTTATGCTTAACACTTCCCCCCAAAATATATATTAAACATATACTTACCACGCAATTTAGCATATCCAATTGTATAAAAATAAAAAGATCAAGTCAAACTAAATTTTATATGCAATTAGATAGTATCAGAAATTGTAAAAAAAAAAAGCATTTTTGGTTGCATAAAATAAAGGATTACAACTTAACCAAGCAAAAATATTTTGAATGTAAAATATACATACGTCGTAAAATTATATTCTAAACGATTTGTGGATCTCGGGAATTGAACTCACACCCTCATAGAAGGGTGAGACTTTTTGGGGAGAAAAATGACCACTGGGCCAAATGTCCAAGTTGTAATTTAAATGCATATTTGAAACAACATATTATAACTATTGTGTTTAAGGATTAAAATAAATGGGTTAAAAAAATATATAAGGTCATTTGACATTTTTGGCAATTTCAAAGTCATGGAATATGAATGATTTGGAAAACTATTTGCAAATGAAAATTCAAAATTAATATATATATATATATGAAGAAGAAATTTGAAGGGACATTTTTTATGTTTCAAATAATTAATTGCATATATATTATATAGATAGATATTGACACATATTAACTCGTGACAATTAAGGAGCAATAATATACACTATTAAAGCTTCATTATTTATAAGTTATTTTATTTTATTTTATTTTTTCCCTTGGTGAAACCACATAATTTTTGAAATATGAATATAGGAAATTAGTGGAATTAATAGTTCACATTTAATGTTGCACATTTAAGGGCATTACTTTCTTTCTTTCTTTTTTTCATTTATTATAGATAAATGGCAAATACGTGGCAGCATTTATCCAACTAAGCTACCACGTGTCATGCAGAAGACGTTACCATACATGCCAAATGGCAGATAGATGGCAACGTCTTCTGCTTTAATATATACTAGCGTATGACCCACACAATGCGCGGGATACACTTATTTAATATGAATAACAAAAACAGTAAAATATGTTAATTTGTAGGTATAGTAGCTAAATTTATAATGAAATTTAATGTACTATATTATGTATATAAATTACTATTATTTAAACCATTGAAATATATCTGAAAAAAATTACATCAAGTCAAATGTATAATGATAAACTACATTAAACACAGAAAAAGTTTATATGAAAATACAAATATAGGTTAGTAGGAAGAAGTTGAAGTATCAATATCTTTAGTTAGCCATTAATTGTTTTCCAGCTGCATTTGCCATTAACCTGAATTCAAAATTTAAAATATATTAGTTTTGTATTATTGGAACTTCAAAAACATATATTTTTCTATTGGTAACATACAGATGAAAAATATGATTGATGTAGAATTTATAAGTACATACCTTGTGACGATTTTGCATAACTCTTTGTACATTAAATGGTCTATGTCAGCTTGGGACTTTAAGAACTGCCATTTAGCATCTAAATTTTAAAATAATTGTCTCATGAAAGTACATATAGAAATAGATTAGTAATAATTCAATACCTGTGTTATCACCATATCGTTTAATCCTTTTTTTTTCCTGTCTTTATTCTCATGGACGTTTGAACTGTCAATTGAAGAAGAACAAAATAGTTTGTAAATGTTTGGATAACGTATTAGCTAATACCCAATCCAAAATGATGAAGTGACACACCTTTCATATAATTGTGAGATCAAGACTCGTTTCACTAATCTCCATAGGTGAATCTTGTCAGTTTGAACAGTACATCCCTAACCGAGGGAATATATTCGTAATTTCACAACCTAATCCATATAGATGACAATTGTTATTTCAATTTGAATAATATTATAATTGAAAAATGATGATAATCGAACATAACATTAAGACATGTACCTTGTTATCAATAGATCCTAAGTTCGATATTGATTGGCTGGTTTTCCACATCTCCCAAAGATCGGTGTCATCAATCTAAGCCATGTTCAAATAAATGTAAGACCACAAAAAATTCTACTAAGGTTTTTTTTAATTAAATGAAAGTTTTAATGTCTTCTAGTTTCAAGGCATTCATTTAAAGAAGACATGTGAGTACTTTTAACACATACCTTGCTACTACTAATTGCACCATTTTTATGAATGGTCAATCCCCTGAATTTTTTTTTTACGATCATCCAATATTGGTTTATGCATCATTGCATCCTTCCTGTTAACATTATAAAACAAAACCGCTATTAAAAGAAAGTTAGGAAAATAATTTTTTATTTTCTACTTAAAAAAACTTGCAAACAGAAGAGCCAAACAAAACCTGTAAATAGTGCTTTAAGTTTTGACTGGTATTTAATTTTTTTTAAACAAAAAAAGGTTTTATCTTTATCATCAACAAAAACTGGAAAAAAAAAAAAAAAAAAAAAAAAAAAAAAAAAAAAAAAAAAAAAGGCAGTGTAAGATTATCAACAAAAGAAAAGTGAACAAAATATAAAACACACAAACAAAATATAAAACTAATAAATTTTACAAAGATGCACACATCACAAAACTGCACTACCATTACAATCATATTACCAATTGTTCCCAAATTTTTGACAAAGTGAGTTTTGGTCACCAGTTGATTGTGCTACCATTGATGTTACTAACAATTTCGAGTGACCGACCGACACAATGAACTACTCTAATAAGACCATTCCACATGGTTCATGGAAAGCAAAGCAATAAAAACAATATTTAAATGTTCAAGAAAACTATTCTAAGCGGTATAGAACCCTCATATGCCACAAACTTCGTTAATCTTTTTCTCTATTCTTTTTTGTTTTGTTTTTTTCCTGATCAACATGACAACATATTAAATTTTAATATCTAACAAAACTACATATATCTTAAGTCTCACAAAACCGCGTCGCATCACATATAACTTGACAGAAATACTAAAGTTTAACAATTTAAATTATAAAAAAAATAAAAATATATTTTATGGAAGAAAATTAAAATTCAAGGTGTAATATGGATTTTGGCGCAAAATAAAGAAAAGAAAAAGAAATGAAAAGAAAAGAGAAACCTGTGCCAATTGATATCGGTGTCAGCAAGGGCCATATCAGGAGCAGTTGTAGCCTCGGCTTCCATATCCTGATCATCCAATAGATTGCCAACATGTTAACATACTTTGAGAAAAACAAATTGAAAATTGCAATGCAATTAGATATAAGCTTACCCCACGACAAAGAATGCATGGCCATCAATGTGCCATGACTGGACAGTGTCCTCCCAATTTTGGAACACAATCTCTATATAATCTCGGAAAGTAGCACCCATAACAGAAGTCTGAAGGTAGGCATTTCCTCCCCAGTTTGAGAAAGCCCCTGTCGGTTTGGAAATGCAGGGGATGAAAAGAGAGCGTTGAATTTAAAATAAAAATAAAAAATGGAACAGCGGATGAACATACATATCAATAGAATTAAATCTGTTTTGAGTTGCAGAATTATTATCATTCCAAGTGGAAATGGTGCAATTGTTGATCATTGATCATTATCCAGTTGCTTTATTAAACAACATATCACTTGACAATTAATGCTGACGTGTTTTAATTGCTGATGTGTTAGTATGCCACATCAGTGCCACATCAATTAATAGAGATGCCACTTGTCATTATGTGAAGCATTCTTGATTTCAACGCCCATGTCTTCTGCTATTATATATTATATAGATTTTAAAATTCACAAATTTCTAAAGCCCCTCTAAAAGAATTGAAGATATCAACCAATAGTAGCAAACAAATTGCATCTAAATTTTCACTAATCTTTTCGTTTCCTTCAATTTCTCAGCAACCAAACGATTAATAGAGAAATCAAATCTCCAAAATTTCTCTCAAGATTGAAGATTTTATTTTGGTTTTCTTGGAAGCCAAACAGATAATTCAAACATGAGAGATTTTTCTTGGGTTTTAGAATTTTTTTTTTTGGTATATTTAAATATTATTTTTTTACAAATCTCTCTCCCTCTCTCTCATAATTTTCTCATTAATGTCTCCTGCACGCTGACGATCCAACATGGGCAATCTATTTGGGCTGGCAATGGACTTGAAAAGGCCATCGGATCTGTAAAGAGAGAGAGAACACATGTGAAAAAGAGGAAGGGTCATCAGATCTTTAGAGAGAGAGAACAAGTGAAAGAGAGGAGAGAGAGAAAGAGAAAGAGAGGGAGCACA
>OU015767.1:12134885-12187958 GCA_907173295.1 Fagus sylvatica
TAAACACACTTTGTGCCAATCCCATCACCTGAACTGTCCTCTCCTTCGAGCTGCACGTCCCTGCTGCTGTGTTCTTCGGCTAGAAGGTAGAGTCCTCAAGTTGTTTCAGCTACAAAAACCCCCTCAAGTTGTTTCAGCTACAAAACCCGAACTTCCTTCTTCTTCTTAGCTGTCTGCCTCTATGTTTTCTTAATCTTTCTTCCATTCTCTTTTCGGGTTTGCTGTCTTTGGGTTGGCAGAGAGCATTAAATGCTTACAAGACTTCTCAATCTCACTCCATCTTCAGACTTCTCAATCTCACTCCATCTTCACTGCGTGTTAGGTGTCTGAACAGTGGGATGTGATTTTGTTACTGGGCTGTGACCAAATTTTACTGGGTTGTGACCGAAATTTGGTGGGGGTGCTGGTTGTTTTCAATTTTCCTCTTTTGTTCAATCAACTTTGTGAATACGGTATGCTCTCTCTCTCTCTCTCTCTCTCTCTCTCTCTCTCTCTCTCTCTCTCTCTCTCTCTCTTTGTTATTAATTTCATTTCTCAAATTTAAGATTAATATTCAAAACCCTAATTACATCATATTCTATTCAAATTAAATCATATTGACAATTTTAATATTCAAAACCCTAATTATGTTTTATTCAACTTAAATAATATTTTTATCAAACAAAAAAAAACTTAAATTCAAACCCTTAATATTACCCTAAGCTTTTTGACATAAACTAATATATTATATGATTTTTTAATAACCTAATAATATAAATTCATATTTTAATACCTTTGCAGCAAACATGTCTTCCTCATCAGTAAATAGTGCAATTAGAGATGGGCTGAGATTTAGAAATTTAGACTGTGTTTGTGGCAAAAGAGCATCAGTTAGGATTTCAGAATCAAGTTTAAACAAAAACAAATTGTATTATTGTTGTGCTGCCAACCGATGCGGTTTCTTTTCTTGGTGTTTGCCCATCAACCAACGAGCTGGCTGTGAAAGAATGGAAGAGATATCACAAGCAACCAGTTCTAAATCCATGGTTGATGCATCACAATTGCTTGATGCATCACAACTGTTACTGGACTTGCATCAACTTCAGTCAGAGATGCGTGGCATGCGTGATATGGTCCAACCAGTACATCGTGATGACATCCAATCGTTGAAGAAGTTGTTAACAATAGGACTTGCTGTAATTGTGGGCCTTATTGTTGTATTATGGTATCAAATTCAATAAATGTGTAGTGTAGTCATTACCACTTTTTGTAATTAGACAATATTTGGTTGAATGAATGAGGAAGCTTATTTGAATGAATGTGAATGAATGAATGTAGTGAAATGTATTCAATGAAATGTGTTGTGTACCAGAAAAATGTTTATTTTAAATGTTAAGTCTGCCCAGAAATTGTGGACAATTTGCATCAATGTGTGGACATTAATGTCTATATTTTCTTGCAATGGCCATGCAAATTCATGCAATTTGATGCACGTTAGAACACTAAACAGTCACGTGAACAGTAAAATTCATCCCCAGAAAGTGTGGACAATTTGATAAAAGTGTGGACAATTTGATAAAAGTGTGGACAAGTTTGTCCACACTTTCTGTCAGATACGTAAACAGTGAACTCTTTCTGATAAAAGTGTGGACAATTTGAACAAAGTGTGGACAATTTTGTCCACACTTTCTGTGAGATACGTAAACAGTATTTTATGTGAACAGTAAACTCTTCACAAAAAAGTGTGGACAATTTGAACAAAGTGTGGACAAAATTGTCCACACTTGAAGAGCATGGTAAACAGCATACGTGAACAGTACACGTCAGCAGTAACGTGAACAGTGTTCATATTGGTCTGAAAGTGTGGACAATTTTGTTAAAGTGTGGACAAAATTGTCCACACTTGAACAGCATGGTAAACAGCATACGTGAACAGTACACGTCAGCAGTAACGTGAACAGTGTTCATATTGGTCTTCAAGTGTGGACAATTTTGTTAAAGTGTGGACAAAATTGTCCACACTTGAAGAGCATGTAAACAGTATACGTGAACAGTCTACGTGAACAGTATTCATATTGGCCTGAAAGTGTGGACAATTTTGTGAAAGTGTGGACAATTTTGTTAAAGTGTGGACAAAATTGTCCACACTTTCTACAAACTTGGTGCATGGTACCATATTACCCAGAAACCTGCCTTTACCCAGAAACCAACCCAGAAACCTGTTTTAACTTAGCCAATTTCTGCAAACTTGGTTCAAAGTATACCACTAACATAACTTTCATAAAATTACTATATTCATGAAATTCACCATGACCTGAATACATAAAAAACTTAGAATAACCCACTAGCAATCACTCAAATACGTATGCACTTCCATTATCATTGATTGGAACGACAAAATACATTAATTATCCACTCTAGCTAAAAACAATACAATCAATGGGTGTATGTTAATGAAATGAAAGGAGCCTACACTTTCTCTTTCCTCTTGCAAAAACAACAACGCTGAGGATATACAAGATTGAGACGGATCCTTCCATGATACAAAAAAACTAACTACCAACGCATCCTTCCGTAATACAAAAAAAGGAGGATCGTTTAACAAAAAAATATATATATATATTTACATATATCTAATCAAGGAAGGTTTAAGGCTTGGTCTTCGTTTCCATGAGCTTGAGTCTGTGACATTGACTGTAAAAGAAAACATGGTACAATAAGTATGCAATAACTAGGATTTAATAACCAATTTTTCCACATTACAAATATCTTTACCTCAGACACAAAACTCTGGGAAGGCATTGGATTTGTTAAGTGTATAACTCCATCATGTGAATGTGGCATGGACACTGGATATTCCTACAATACAAAAAATATATATATATATATATATATATTCAACCATAAGCCCCAAAATAACATCTTTGCTACATATGAATAATAACAGTGCAAATCACCTATACTTACCATGTTTGATGTAGAGCAATCTCCATAAGCACTACCTCCAACCTAGGCCATCCAAACACAATTAAACCAAAATTAATAAACAATAATAGACTAGGATATTAAAAGAAGTGTGGTCTTTTAATTATGTACCCCAGTAGTTGATGTTGAATGAGCAAGATTCCTAGCAACGGCATTGTTCCTTTTCTTCTTTGGTTTTGAAACCGCTTCCTCCATTGATGACTTTAGCCGTTTCATCCTAGGTCGACCCTTACGCTTCACAACCGTAGGACTCCTTACAACTTCAGTCCTAACAACATCAGGAGCAGCTCCAACACTATTCTTTCTCTGAGACGAGGGTTGTTTACCACATGAACGAGAAAAGTTGTCCTTCAAATCAATTAACAACTTTTCTACAACATTAAAATTCTCTACAGACTCAGCCCCTATCTCAAGCACACCGACTGCTAGTCTATGTAACTTCTCGTACCTTTCCAAGACAGGGTTATGTTGTACATCATCTGTACAAGTGGAGACGTAAGTGTGTTTTCTTTTGATATTCTTTCTCCACCTGTCTAGTATATACCTGTCAGGAAGTATAGTCACACGTTGCTGGGAAAGCACAAATAAGGCATGCCTACATAATATCCCCCTAAACTCAAACATGCGACATACACAGCCAACCAAGCATTCAGAGCTATTGAATCTCACTTCAAAAAGCTTCCCTGGGCATGCTTCATCTTCAATCTTGTATTTGACTTCATCACTACCTCTAACAAGCTCATTTACTATACAACCTTGTCTCCCAGCAAATTCTAGTCGCACCCGCTTAAAAATCTCATGGGTGTAAGCTTCTTGGAACTGTTTCTCCATAGGAGATGATGATGAACACTCCAGCTTGCCTTTGAAACACTCAAAATCTGATAAAATCTCTTTTTCAACCTTATTCCGCATTGCTTTCTCGAATTGCTCCACAAATACTTTCAAAGTTGTAGAGCTATGTACATAACCATCAAAAAAGGCATTCATTGATTCCGAACGTTGGGTTGACGACATTCCCGCAAAGAAATTGGAATTGAGAAATGCGGGAACCCATCGCTCCCGTTCCTCATATAACTTGGCCAACCACTCATTCTCCTCAAGATGATGTAAAGTGATGGTATGATTCCATTTTTCTTCAAACTCTTCCACTGTCATTGAATCATGCACGGCTTTAAGCAAATAATGCTTTATATCTTGATAAGCTTCCAATCCAGCAAGCTTCACTGGCAACTTCATCGTAATATGCCAAATACACCAACGATGAACAGTTTCCGGAAAAACTATTTCAATGGCCCGCCGCATTGCTTGGCATTGGTCTGTGATAATGGCTTTTGGAGCAATGTCACACATACTTTGCAACCATTGCCTAAATACCCACACAAACGAATCCGTGTCTTCACTTGACAATAACCCACAACCAAGTATAATAGATTCACCATGATGATTAATTCCAATAAAAGGGGCGAATGGCATATCATACTTGTTTGTTAGATATGTGGTGTCGAACGTGATCACATCATTAAACGATTCGTATGCTGCCCTACTCCTCGCATCAACCCAAAATACATTTCGCACACGTAACTCATCATCCAAATCCAATGCATGGTAGAAGTTAGAATTTTTAGCTTGCATTCTAACGAAGTAATCGTGCAAGGCTTGTCCGTCACCCTCCTTACACTTTAAACGACGTTCCTTTTCAAGAAAGTTGCGAACATCTCTTTGATTATACGTCATATTTTCATAACCCCCTGCTTCAACGACGGAAGCCTTAATACTACTATTTATCCTAACACCAGCATTGTCATTAATCAAGAGTCTCCTTCTTGTATCCGTGCTTATATGCCGAAAAGCAGCAAAATGCCTAGATTTACTAGGACTCAACTCATGGTTATGATCCTCAATAAAACTCAATATCCTCCATTTTTTATCCGTAATATCCATTGAAGCTTTGATCCCAGCTTCACACGCATTTTTTATCGTCGACCTCTTCTTGGAAGGATCATCAACCGAACTACTGTATTTTCCCTCTCGGTTACACTTCAAGTTTACATAAGAAGTCTCACTAAAGCCCTTCTTTTTTCTTGAATTCCTTGTCATTGTTGCAAATCCTTTCGAATAAGCATAATGCTTATAAAATTCAATGACTTGTTGAAGTGAATCAAACTCCATTCCAACCCTTGGTTCAATCACTGAATTCCTCAGACTCTCAGGTGTATCCTCCTGCATGTTTCCCTCAACAGGCTGTGGTAAATCCTCCACAAAACTATTACTAGCACCAAAGGATCTAACACCATCCATCTCTTGTGTACTCATGACTGCAACAACCTATAAGCCAAATACCAAAGTTAATTATAACATGTAATGTAAACTCTACGAAATAATTTATCATGTACCAATAATGATATACAACCTAAACCTAAAGTATAACATTGTGACTAATATCAATAACAGAAAACATTCAAACACACCAACACACACTCACTAAAATTATCATTAAAAAATAACAAGATATCATGAAGATGCAGATACACCCTTTTAACTGTTTTCATGTTCCATGTTCTGAAATGAAGCTATTTAGGACTTTTTTGGATTCTTGTACTGTTTCTCAATTGACAAGCTATGAACTTTATATCTTTTTGTAACTATTTTTTCATAACATCCATAGAAACCAACATGTACCAACAACCTATGTAACATTCTTAACATCCATAGAAAGTGTGGACAATTATCTTTAAGTTTTGACATTATTGTCCACATTTTTTGGTAAATGGTAATAACATGCAAGTGAACCCAGAACCAACATAGCAACAATTACATTTGAAAAAACCCATTATCATTAAAAAAATAACATGAAAAAACCCATTAAACATCTATAGCCATAATACAATAATCATGAATATTTTGCTAAACCTAAAACAAGCATAATTTTTTTTTGTTTTTTTCATTTTTTATTACACAAAAAAATATGTACAGATTATCACTAAAAATAAACTTAAATAATATACACAACTAACAAAAAAGAAAAAGAGGAAAAAAAAAAAAGCATACCACGTGAACAGTGCAGTCAATGCACCAGTGCAATGGACCTCCAAAACTCCAAAACTCACGTTCAATGCTGCTCCAAATCTCAAATGTTGGTCTCTGTCTCTGCTCCAAATGGTGACTTTGTTTCAAGCTCAAGCTCAAGCTCAAGCTACAATGGCAGCAACACTGTTTTACAGAAAAAAGGTTTCTATGTTTAGGATTATTGTTTCATTATTATTGGCAAGAAATAATAACTACCAAAACTTCAAAAATCCAACCTTAAAACTGTCTTGATCTTCTCGGCTAAGTGTCTTTTTTTTTTTTACTTTCTGCTTGCTGTGGCTATGGAGGACGTGTGTTTCAGACTTCCACGGAAATGCTGAAGAAGAAGACAGGCGGAGTGGAGGGAAAAAAAAAAACACCAAGTGGACCTCTCACGTGCTTTGCCATGCCCCATTTTAGCCAAATTTTTAGTGTGTTTGGCAACAAGGATAGTTGCATTCTTAATGAAAATTGCTGATTTTGCACTTATGGGACCCGCAGATGGACTTGCTGCCGTGGCCCAGTTATTGGCTGCCACATCCATGGTGTGAAAACACTGTTTCACACCATGGTGTGAACGTAGCAGCTTCCTTAAAGGATTCTCATCCAAGCTCTATAGTTGAACAAAAAAATGTGAAATGTGAAGTGGGGTAATCGTGGAGAATACAAGTTTTAAAACTTTTTGGGCTTTTCTCTTTTGGCTTCTTTAGTAAACCTCAAGTATTTAGTATACATAACCAATTTATATCCAAATATTGAGCATTTTTTATTCTTACTTTTTCCAATGTTCTCAACAATTAATAAAATTTTAAAGTTGTCCAACAGTCTTTTATGCAAACAACACAAGGGGTACAAGATTAAAAAATTTACAACTTTTGAGGTTTTTTGAATTGACTCAAATTTGTTATCCAAATTTTGGTGGGGGCAGGTGCCTCAACAACCCCATGCCAAATCCACCCCTAGTGATGGCCGTCCGCAACGTGGGTAGAGAGATGGTCGAGGCAGTGTAATGGAGTTTAAAGGGATAAGGGTGATGGGGATGAAATCATTTTTTTTTGGGAAATTGATTTACTCCTTTTGAGAGTATAAAATGTTTTATGTCATTTTTAGTGTAATTTTATGCTAGTCACCGAAACTTTCTTAATTAACTAACATTTCCAATCACACTAAACACGGAATAACATATAAATATATTTTAAAAAAATATTTTATACCAAAACAAAGAATAAATATATCACTTTCATTCTTTACGTACTATACATCCAATAATTTAGCAAAAAAGAATACTATACATCCAATAAACTATAAATCTTACATAAATCACCGGTTTCCAAGTGCCAAACAAAAGACATTGAATATTGATTTGACAATAACAACCCCTATACATCAGCTCAATAATGCTATATGAGTATATATATAAAACAAAAACAAAAAACCAAAAAAAAAAAAAACTTCAGCCACGGCCAACCCATTAGTATATTCTAAAAGAAGCAAAACCAGCTTGAACAACAGTGACGACTATACTACAATATTTCATCTAATTTTCCTCATTTGATTAGTTCTATCCTTCTATATAATTAATTTATGTTTTATTAAGGATTATACTAGGTTATCAGATTAACCATACTCAATTCGCCAGTTCGTATCTACTAAACATAAATTTTATGTGGACTTAACAATAATTGAATATTTTATGTTAAGTTTTATGATCCAGCAATTATTGTACTTAGTCCTGTGATTCTAAGAATCTGATTCTTATTAGGAGTATCTTTCTTTAATCATAGCATAAAAAATGTGTTATAATATGTGTTGGCAATGGGCATTGAGAGTATCACCCTATTAAAAAAATAAAAGGCTTGCCTTTTGCTTTAAAAAAAAAAGAAGACAACACATCTTAGTGAAGGAGCTTGAAGAAATTGGGCTCTAAATATCTTTAGTTGTAGTAAAAGTATTGAACTTCAACACCCAATTGGTGGAAGCCCAAAGAAGTTAGAACGTAGCCATGGGCTGAGCAGCCTGTCAATGGGAATCACCTCGTTAATGGGTCTCCTCAAATTTCCAAAAAATGTGTGAAACCCAAAACAGCTCTTCAACTGGCATTTCAAATTTGGCACAAAAAGAAACACATTTGTAAATAAAGTAAGAGAAATAGAAGCATTGAAAACTAAACTATGGTTGCGTCAATATGTCACGAGCAGCAAGAGGTTATGATAATATATTTGAAACACTTTTAGACATAAATCAGTATTATAAAATTCACTTAAAACATTAATTAAGATAATACGACACTATTGAAACTAATGTAAAAGCAACTGGTACATCCTTCACCTTATGTTCAGTAAAGACCACTATATAATGGATTAAAAACAAAATATCTTCAAGTTATCACCTTATGTGTAAGCTTGAGTGTTTGACTCCTCTTCCAAATTCAAGCCCAAACCCATCAGTTTTTAAAGTAATCCACCCAAATCTGATCTAAAATCCCAAATTCTCAAACTCAAACTCACCGTGCGTGACCGACGACAAGGGCTCATGACCCAGCCGCGGCCTGCTTGAATCGCCGTCGCCGCCACCTCACCGCTCGGTCGCACCTCCTTCGCGCCTGGTACATGTCTCTGACTATGTTTCTCTCTTGAATTTGGGGTTGCATAATATGGCAAGTTCTGAAATGTGAATAAAACATGGACCTTTGATACTTGTAATTTCTATCAACTTGATTGGAGTTTCACAAACAAGAAAAATGGTAAAATGTGTTTAAATCTGCCAAGTGCTTGCAACGATTCAGTTTTGAACATAAAGGTTACTGTTATTGTAATGAGACATTTGTAATATAGCACAAGGATGATGAATGCATTCATATTTCTGTCTTTATTGAACCCACGTCCATTGCTTATGAAGTCATATAATAATTCCAAGTCCACCCTTTAAACATTGCCCAATACAAACCTTCTGCATCATAGATAACTAACCACTTTACAAGTTTACTAAATCAAACACCAAATTTAAGGGAGAGAAAACCGTGGCAATTAACTGCGCTTTTTTTTTTTTCCTAAATTTAATTTCTGTCACTACCTTCGTTAATATCTTAGATTTATTCCCATTAGCTAATCGATTTTTTATTTTTCTTTAGTTATCTATTTAATTTTTCAGAGTTGGGACAGTGTTTATTGTGTCGCAACAAATGATTATGTTGGTATCTAAAGTTTCAAGAGCTGGACTTTGGATGCTCAGACAACTCTCAAGAGGTATGACCTGGTGTGTGTGGCCAATTTCATTTTTTATTTCAAACCTTTTATATTTTTTATTTATTGTAATAAATGTTTTAGAAGCAAACTTAACAACTTGCAAATGAGCTCTAACTCAAATGACATCTCGCCTCTTGCTATTAGTAATGGGTGGAGGATGAGGTCATGGGTTCAAGACGTATCGTGGGGTGTGTGTAACTTAATTAGGGTTGTACACAATGCACAAGGCTCTTGCTTCTGCGAGGTTTGGGGTTTGTGTGTGTGTGTGTAACTTACTGGAATGTAACCCGCGACACATTGCTTAGGCAGGGGTCACTTCCCATTGTTTGGGGGGGGGGGGGTGTGTAACTTACCAATAGAAAAATGCTGACAACTCGATATGTCATGGATAAATTGAGAATATAAGTAATTTTTAGTGGATGCATGACATTGACGCGTACTATCATTAATTTTGAATGTTTTTTGTCAGGGAAATCGACACCAATAACTAGGGCAGGATATATACAAAGGCCATACGGCCTATATTTGCAGCCGCTGGTATGTATCATCATCATCCTTGCAAAGATGAGTTTCTACGGCTCCGTTTGTTTCGCTGTAAAATATTTTATGGAAAATATTTTTAGATTTGCGGTATTTCACTGTAAAATGGTGGTCAAACAGAAAATAATTTCCGTTGACCGGTCCTTTGTTAAAATTTGGAAAATGGTTTAGGTCCAATTTTTTCGTAAACCATTTTCCAAAAATGCATGCCTCACCCCCCACCCCTTCTGCTCTATCTTTCGCACAACACTGTAAAATATTTTTCAGAGCAATTTCCGGAATGCAACCAAACATGGAAAAAAAATCATTTTTCCTGAAATCATTTTCATCTGAAAGCATTTTGCAATGGAAAATATTTTACAGCGAAACAAACGGAGCCTACATTTTGTTTTTGCATTCTCTGTTGTTTTTTAGGCAATATTGTTTCTTTATGCAATCCACTCACTTGAGTGATCATAAAGTGGGAGTATAATCATTCATCAAAGTGCTTGAAGAATGATATTAAATAAATGCATTGATCTAAATGACCAAGGACTTTGCCTTTAGATGTGAGTGGTATTCACTTCTCTCATAATTAACCAACCTCTTGCTGTTCATGTTTTGATTTAACCTTGGATGCTTAATCAAAATGATGGGCTATGGAGTTTGAAACAGACAGAGGTACCTGGATTACTCAATACTTAAACTCTTGATAGGCCATTACAAATGCTAGTCATAGAATATTCTAGGATCAATGAGACTTATTCCCTTCAGAATTTGCACCGTCCAGCCAAAAGGGCAAGCAAAAGAGTAGTTGATCATTTGTTTCGTTCAAAACTGGGATCTGCTTGCATATCTAGGGGACAATTCCATGGCTTTGTCCTGTGGAAGATTTATGTATCTATGTTTGAATTTGGATCACCGTGATTCTAGAATCTCACTCCTGTGGTTTTACGTTTTACATATCATTTTAAGTGATTGTTTTTTACCCTTTGTTTGTTGGGAAACTAGTTCAATCCTAGAGTATTCTTTGTAAAGGACTGAAACAGTCTTGTTGTCTGTGAATCATAGTTTCAAATTTAAGATTTGGCTGAGGGAATAATCTATAGTGTTTGAATTACTCCGGGAACGTAGTAACAAAACTACGAACCCAGTTAAATGACAAGATTTAATAAGCATTTGGAATATATTTTGAAAATATTCAAAAGATTACATTTTATGAGTCAATCACATTCCATGTTTTGAAGAATGTATAATAAAATTTTATGGAACTATTGTGCTGAATAAATTGGAAATTGTAAGCAATATATGAGAATGATACATACAGTTAGAAGTATGCATGGTATACATGGGTTGAGATGGTTGACTGAAAAAGTTGTTTGGTTCTAAGGTTCTTTACAGTTTAGATGAGATTATTATTTGAAAAATTTTCTTGATTTCCTTGTTCTTTTAAACAGTTTGATCAACAGACAAAAACTAAGGTGTTCGGGGGTGCCATACAACATCATTTTTCTACCACTACTACTGACAATGCATCTGAGGAAGGGAGTGAAACCAAAGAAGCGTAAGTTATTATTGTTTAACATGGATTGTAAGAACTTGGCATTTATGATAGTCACATGTATTAGACACAATTGGTGTTTAATTTAGCGCCATATGATCCTGAAAGAGTAAAGTAGATGATATAGATATGCAAAATTCTTTTAATGCTAAGTAGTATCAGTTCTTCCGAATTTTGCCTTTGTATGTGCTTAGTATTATATATTTTGTTCATAGTCAGTCCCAAGTCTGAAAAAAGGAGGGTTATGGCAGGTACAAACACACGTTGGGACATCCCTTAATAGCGATGCGTTGCATCGGACCCTGAATACAATGAAAAGTGAATTAGGGTTAGTTAGGGCGTTCCTTGTAAACGACGCACTACATCAGCGCTTAGGTGTAGTGAGAAATGAGCTAGAGTTCCTGCACTTTGTTGGATGGTATAAGTAAAAAATTTTGTCTTGGAGAATAGGATTAGTATAGGTACTTGGGTATAGGGTATTTAACATGGAAACTAATGGAAATAGTAGACATAATGACTAGGAGGACAATAAACGTAGTTGACCTGCTTGAGACTAAGTGGGTAGGTGAAAAAACCGGAGAAATTGAACGTACATGGTTATATTATGGTACATAAGAAAAGATAAAAATAGAAATAGGATAGGATATTCATAGATAAAAGTCTTAGAGAGGTTGTGTGGTGGGTTTGAAGAAAAAAGTTCCTCTAAAGTATGTTAAGTTGATTAAGGATAAGTATGATGGAGTTTTTAACTAGTGTGAGAACAAGTAAAGGCATCACTAGTGAGTTTCCTATCATTATGAGTTTGCATTAAGGATCAACATTAAGTCTATATCTCTTTGCATTGGTGATGGATAAGTCCATTAGATCAATTCAAGATCCATTGGTGTTTGCTTTTTGCAAATGATATAGTTTTAGTGGATGAAACTAGACGGAGAGTTAATTTCAAGTTAGAAAATTGGAGAGATACTTTAGAATCTAAAAGCTTTTGGCTAATTAGGACTAAAACATAGTATATGGAATGTAATTTCAGTAAAAGCAGAAACAAAGATGAATGGCTTGTAAGACTTGCTGGTTAAGAATACCAAAGAGTAATTCCAGGTGGAGAGATTGAAGAGGATTTGAATCATAGGATAAGAGCAGGGTGGATGAAGTGGAGAAGCACATAGGATAAGACTTCTTCTTCTTGTTCTAGCACCAGTTCTTCCAAAGAAGAGCCATTTTTTTTTATGTAGCATTACTCATTTGGAAGAACCATTTTTTGATGTAGCACTACTTTGGTACACTTTAGCATGTGTTGGATGTATGCGTATGTGTAAAGAGTGATTAAATTAAAATTTTGGCTTGCAGCCAACTTAGGTAATTCTAGTTGTAGCATGTACTGTCTGGAATTTCTCACATGATTTGGAATGTGTCACATAACTACAGATATATCTAGAATTATTCTTGTGGCCAAGTACTTAATGGACTTGTTCTAACTCTGCTAATCTGGTAGGTTATTGTTAAGAAAATGATGATAGGATAGGAAAATATACAGTAAAGGAGAGAAGGTGCCTCCACTCATGCAGGGAGAGGCGGGAATTGGATAAGCAACAAAGCTAGTAGCACATATGATGTCCCCTGTTCTTGTGTTGGGGTGTCTTTATCTTAATAGAAAATTATATGTTTATGTGCATGTTATGCTATCAACCATTATGTGGATGGATATTCTAATTGATAGTGTACACTATTGCCGTTGCATCCTAGGAGACACTGTTGCTCTAGCCTCTACTGTTCCGCCACTTCAGATCTTCATTTCTTCTTACCTGGATGCTTTATTTGCAGGATATCCGTCACATTTGTTGACAAGGATGGAGAGGAACAGCACATTAAGGTCCCCATCGGAATGTCTATGTTGGAAGTTGCTCATGAAAATGATATAGAGCTTGAAGGCAAGGATTCTGATACTTATTTAGTCCAGTGTTTTGCACCATTACCTTAGTCTAATTTTGTTCTCCTATGATTAATGCTATCTGAGGTAATGGTTTTAACGGAAGTCATTTCTTATAACTTGGGCACCTTCAAAACCGTTGCTGTACTTTGAAGGTCATGCTGACATTTAATAGTTTTGAGTACTTACCGGTTGTACCTTGTTTCAACTGTAACATGGGACTTCCCCCATGCCTCCACACCCACCCTCCCCCTCCTGTCTTTCGCTTTGTGTTTCTTTTCGGGCTGAACTTTTTATTTTCAGTAGCACAAGATTGATGTATGAATCATTTCCGTATCAATGAGTTTGTATTGTTTAGATCACTGTTACTAAATTTAATGCTCTGTTTAATGTCATATCAGGAGCATGTGAAGGCTCACTTGCCTGTTCCACGTGTCATGTAATTGTGATGGTATGTTTTGGCTATATCTTCCAAACAAAGATTCTTTGGACATTCATCTGTTTTAGGTTGAACATTTATTTGAGCTCAAAATTGAGGGGCTAACTATTGAATTTTATGGCAGGACATGGAGTATTACAATAAGTTAGAAGACCCTGCTGATGAGGAAAATGATATGTTGGATCTGGCCTTTGGGCTTACAGAAACGTTGGTTCCTTTTGCTAGAACTTGCAATGAGAATTTTTCTTTACCTTCAATCTAGATTTTTTTTCTACTTCTTTTTGGTAGTTAGATCTAATTCTATGTTTTGGGGTTTTGCAGATCTCGTTTGGGTTGTCAAGTGATTGCAAAACCTGAACTTGATGGAATTCGATTAGCTATTCCGGCTGCCACCCGAAACTTTGCAGTTGATGGGTATGTACCAAAACCGCACTAGAGATATACAAGGGCACTGGAGAGTTTTTGCCGATAGTAAAGGATGCAAGTATCCTAATTTTGTAGCTCCTGTATGGTATTTGATCAGTGAGAATTGATCAGTCTTGTCATTGTTTTTCTATTTGTTGTTTATAATGGTGCTGAGTTAACCTTTATGACAATAATTCTATACATAACATGCTCATTATTGGGCCAAGTTAACCTGTATGACAATAATTTGAAGTCAAAAATTGGACACATCATGATCACAGCATATTGAATTTGGATCAAATCATCTTGGCGTTTATGAGAAGTGCAATTAAACGTCCTTTTGCAAAGATGCAAGTACTTGTAAATTTCTAAGAGAGGTTACTATGTCAACATTTTCAACCGAAGTAATTAAATACATTGTTCATTTTATAAAATGGAGGTTTTTCAAACCTAACCCTTTTTTTACTGATGTGTCTTGATTACTTATGAATGACTATGGATAATTGTTATATGCATTTTTGTAAAGCGATCATATTTATTTACTTGGTATATTGACTGAAGCAGACCACGCCACTGACGTTAAATATAGATAATGAATCCACCAACTATAATGCCTTAAGCCTTTAATTTACTTTGTCTGTAAAATGAATTTGATACTCATGAAGGATATGAACATCCGAACATGTCCTGCATATTTTTCTGGGGATCAGGTGACCCCTTAGCCCCACTTTTCTTAATATCAATGGTCATCTTTTGATCTCGTTAATTGATTGTAAATTTGGGCCCGTAACCTTTTTTTTTTTTTTTTTTTAAGAATTTGGTCAAACTGAACACAAGTATTAAGAAACCCCCTATAGTCTATTCGAGTGGTGAGTTCATTGGTTTAGACCGGGTGTGATATAAACCCGAAGGTCCTTGGTTCAATATACCACACTCTTGACTCATGGGATTTTAAGATGTCTCAAGATAATGAGTAGATTTAGTCTGGCCAAAAGTTAAGATACCATTACTTTAATAAATAAATAAAATCAAGAAAAGCACAAACCATAAATAAATTTTTGTGTGCAAATCAATTAATTATTTAAATTGTATTTTTCTTTTTTTCTTTTTTGATAGGTAAAAAGGATTATATTAAGAAAAAATAGAAACTCCTTCTAAGGGCATAAAGCATGCACTCATAAGAAGGAATAATTACATAGGAACTAAATTAGGAATCCGAGAAAAGCTTAAAGAAACAACAAAATTAGCAAGGGATAATTCGAAGGTAAAGCCCCAAACCCGAGCCCAGTAAAAAAGAAGCCCAAAAAATAATTTAGTGAGTTTAATCTTTGAGTGCTCTTCATCATCGAAAGTACGTCTATTATGCTCTCGCCAAACAGTCCACATTAAGCATAATGGCATCAAAATCCAAACCTTAGAATTGTGTTTTCCAAAACAGTTACACGGCACCAACCAAAAAGAAGATCTGCAATTTTATCAGGAAACACCCAAAGAACCCCCAAAGGAGCACAAGACTGAGTTCCATAAGTCTAAAGCAAGAGTACAGTGAATCAAAAGATGGTCCCTGGTTTCCCCATCACTGCGACACATACAACACCACCCAGCCATGGTATAGCCTTGACGCATTAGATTGTCACAAGTGAGAATCTTCCCCCAAGCCTTAGATCACATAAAAAAAGAAACTCGTCCAGGAGCTTTAACCCTCCATATGGCTTTCCAAGGGAATTTAAAATCATTCTTTCCATCAAGGGCATGGTAGAGAGATTTGGCATCAAACACCCTATGATGACAGAGTTTCCACCTCATAGTATCTGGATTAACACTAGCTGGGGTTTTCAAATGTATAAAGGTGAAGAAAGCAAGCACCTCTTCAACCTCCCAATCATTAAAGTCTCGAATGAAAGTAATGTTCCAGACTCGACCCTCACCTACACCAGAGCTTGTCAAACAAGAAGCTATAGAAGCTATAGAAGCATTGATAAGTCATGAAATATGACTTATTTACATGCATTTTAAAAAGATTCTATTGGGATTGTGTTGCATTGCATATCTAATTACACTTAAATGGATGTTTGTTGTTCAATTCATTGAATTACATGACTTATGCATTTAAGTGTATTAATTTAATCTCTTAGATGTTAATTTGGGCTATGTTTGATTGCAGGTACAAGCTAGATCAGATTGGAGTTAGATAGCACAAGTTGGATGGGGTAGAAGAGAAGAAAATAGTGATGAACCACAATCCAGCCGACTGGATTGGGACATCCAGGCGACTGGATTAAGCTTCAAGCACCTAAGTTTCCTTCAGTTGACTACTCTTTTGGGCGGGAAGTCCAGAATTCAAATCTTGAAGGATCTAGTTGACTGAATGGTGATCCAGGCGACTGGATTAATTGTCCAGAATCAAGCAGAAACTCCAGACTTCAATTCTTGAAGAATCCAATCGACTGAATGGTGATCCAAGCGACTGGATTAATTAATCCAAATCAAGCAGAAAGTACATGAGACATTTTAATGAAAATCCAGTCAACTGGATGGTGTTCCAGGCGACTGGATTCGCGCGAAGTCAGTTTTGAAGAAAACCTATTTGTCTTTCAAGCTCTCCCAACTCAAGGCCCATTGGATCCAATTTGTTTAGGGTCTAAAGTCCGAATTAGTGAGAAAGAATTAGGGTTCTTAATAGGTTTAGACTACAGAGTTTAGAGATTAGACAGACTTAGCCTCTCTCTGTCTCTCTCTTCAAGTTTAGGTTTTCACTCCCATGGCCGCCTAAGCTTCTTGCTAGGGCTAGGGGCTATGTTTCCTTTGTAACAGTATGAGTACTTTGTAATCCCTTTGGTCTTTATTGTTTAATTACATTTGATTGTTAACTATTTGATTCCTATTAATGTATGTTTTATTTCGGAATTTCTATAAGTTCAATCATGTTTTTCTTATTATTAAGGAGAATATTTCATGGTTTCAATTAGGTATTGTGTTTTATAAAATTGAAAGGTTTTTCTAAATATTACTCTAGCCATTTTATCTTCTCTGGTTATAAAGTGTTCCTGAGTTCTTTTAGTTCAACCAGGTCAAAAGCTCTTTAAAGGAAAACAATCAATTGTATATTGTTATTTAGAACAAGGTTTTTACCGGAATTATAAAGGAATCATACTAGTATAAAGAAACACCCTGAAATCCTAGTGCGTTTTACTTATTAAATTTCTATAAACAAATCCATTTTACCCTTATAAAAAGTTATTTACATTGTCTTTTGGAAACACAAACTCCTTGAGGATCGACAACCCCTTTCTTTGTGCTACAAAGCGCCGCTTATTATTGAGCGACATCAAGCATTCCTGGTTGAAGAACAAGCAAAAAGCACTGGGAACATAGTCTTAAGAGGAGCATCCCCACACTAGTTGTCATACCAAAAACAAATCCGACATCCCAAGCCAACAACCAACTCCACTTGCTGAAGGAAAAAATCCCAACTGGTCAAAATACCTTTCCAAAGACTACAACCATGAGTTACCTTAATGTTGCTCAATAATAAGCGGTACTTTCTAGTACGGTGTAAGGGGTTGTCAATCCTCATGGAGTTTGTGTTTCCAAAAGACTGTGTAAATAAATGCTTATAATGGTAAAATGGATTTGTTTATAGAAAAGTAATGAATAAAAAGGCATTAGAGTTTCGGGATGTTTCCTTATACTAGTATGACTACTTTACAATCTTGGTAAAAACCTTGTTCTAAGAAACAATATACAATTGATTGTTTTACTTTAAAGACCTTTTGACCTAGTTGAACTAAAAGAATTCAGGAACACTTTATAACTGGAGAAGATAAAATGGTTAGAATAATATTTAGAAATACCTTTCAATTTTATAAAACACGATACCTAATGGAAACCATGAAATATTCCCCTTAATAATAAGAAAAACATGATTGAACTTATAAAAAGTCTGGAATAAAACATACATCAATAGGAATCAAATAATCAACAATCAAAAGTAATTAAACGATAAAGACCAAAAGGATTACAAAGTATTCATACCATTACAAAGAAAACATAGCCCCTAGCCCTAGCAAGAAACTTAGGCGGCTATGGAAGTGAAAACCTAAACTTGGGGAGAGAGAGAGAGGCTAAGTCTGTCTAAAATGAATAGAAGAGAAAAAACCTTTTAAAATTGGTTTAGAAAACCTAATTTTCGTAGGTTAAAAATCCCTAATTTTTAGGATTTACTTGAACACAACTTTTCGACATCTTCCCGTCCGAATTAGCCAACAATCATGAAATACAAAATTGTATCCCTCTGAATCAGCTTTCCAGCCCAAATTGAATCGCATTAATCCGATATTTGAACTAAAATTTATGGCCCAAATACTATGACGTATGCAAGCTGAAATCCCAGTACGAATTGGGCTGCGATTTTCCTTTGTTTCTTTGTTCTATTTGGACTCTAATTGAATTTGGGCTGACCTCATTCTTTTTTCTTCTTCACATTTATACGTACAATCAAACATAGTCCAAATTAACATCTATGGGATTAATTTAATACACACAAATGGATAAATAATGTGATTCAATGAAATGAACAACATGTCCATTTAAGTGTAATTCGACATACAATGCAACACAATCCCAATAGAATCTCTCTAAAACGTATGTAAATAAGTTATATTTCATGATTTATCACACCCCCCAACCTGAATTTTGCTAGTCCTTAGCAAACCAAAAAAAATGAAAAACAATAAAACACAAATCAAACAAACTAACAAAGCCACTTTCACTGGCACTCTCCATCCTAGCAACATGCAAATCCACTCCTTTGGAATATTTTTTTTGCGACCCAGTAAATTCATTAACGTGGCAAAGAATTCAAATTCTCTAATCCAAGCCTCGTGGACGGAGGGATGGAGATTTGAATTGTTACAAAAGAAAACAAAGGAGTGGGGAGATGCAAATTTTGCGAGACTATGAGCAACGGAATTCACATCTCGACGCACCTAGCAAAAACAATAGTAATTAAAAGAAACAGCTAAATGGGAGATATTAGCCACCAAGGTTTGAATCTTCCAAGGAGCTTTGTCAGGATTAACAGAAACAACATCAATACACACTTTCGTGTCACTTTCCACAATGATCTCTTTGAGCTTTTCAGAATCTGCAATTTCCAAAGCCTAGGCAATGGCTGCTGTCTCGGCAAAACATGGGTCATCCATCAAAATTCTTTTTGCACTGCAAAACAAAATGTAACCATTAGATTTCCTAGCTACCACAGCAATAGTAGCTATCTTGTTGTTCACAGCAGCATCCATATTGAGTTTTACCATATTGGGAGGGGGAGGGATCCAAGTGAGGTTAGGTACAACCGAAGGGCTCACCAAAGGATTAAGAATTTGTAAGTGCTCCAGGATTTTAGCTTCAAGGTGTCTTACCACTGATTCTATATGTACTGGGGAGTTATTGTGCAGAACTTGATTGCGAAGGTTCTAGATGCATTCCAAGAGCAATGCAAAATGAATTGAAGTCTGAGCACACACTAGAGTAGCATCTCTAATAGAAGTTTGGCAAATAGGAGGCTTAACTACCAACTTCACGAAGTCAGCATTGGTACTAGCTGGAATAAGTTCTGATCGGATTCCCCAACACGAACCAAACCATAGTGGTCTAACTACTTTGCATTGAAGAAACAAATGGGAAAAGGGCTCTTCAGATTCTCCACACAAAGTACACATAAGATCACCAAGACCAATGTGGTGGGCAAGGTTCACTTTAGTAGGCAGTGCATTGGAGCCAAGTCTCCAAATAAATATTCTAAGTCTTTCGTGAAGTTTCAACTTCCACAAACCTTGCCAATCAGGTTCCTGCTGGGAAAAGACTCTCGGGTTGAGGGTAGATTTAATTAAGGATTTCACCGAGAAGTTCCCACTAAGATCCAAAGACCATATAAGTTTATCAGGTCTTGGTAGAAAGGGGATGACAACTTGTAGGATAGCCTCAAGGGATGACTCATCCACAATTCCAGCCAAGCCACTACGATTCCAAGTTTTGGTAGAAGCCTCAATAAAATCTGCCACTTTGAAATTTTCTTGAACACAACTAGGATTTTTTGGAACTGGAGAGAAACCATCCTTCCAAGGAATCCAAGGATCCTTCCAAAAATCAATAGTAGATCCATCACCAATTAAATAACATACACCTCTGCTGATTAAACTTCTAAGACCTTCAATAGCTTTCCAGAGAGGATAAGCATATTTCAAAGCTTCCTTCTTCTTCCAATCCCTACCAACTTTATATTTGCTTTGAAGAGCATTCACACACATGCTATCTTTCTTGGACAGAATAAGCCAAACAAGTTTTACAAGGAAGGCTTGGTTAGATCATATCAAGTATCTAAAACCCAAGCCACCCCACTCTAAAGGGCAACACAACACCTCCCATGCTTTCCAAGTTAGAAATCTCCCTTGCTCTTTTTTTGGGCTCCACCAAAATCTCCTTACAGTTGAATCCAATTTGTTGCACATGGATGAAGGGACACTAGCAGTAGAGAAAGAGTATGTAGGAAGAGCAAGGGCAACAGTCTTAATCAAAGTTCTTCTACCAACCCAAGAGAGACTTTTACTCCTCCATCCTTTGAGTCTAGCTTTTGTTCTATCAATCAAGTATTTGAAATCCTTTGTCTTACATCTTAAGAAGAAAACTGGTGTTCCCAAGTAAAAGGCATCAAGAGGTAGCTTTTTCATATGGAGTTCTCCTTTAATCCATCTTCTATTGTAATTACTGACCAGCTTGGAAAAAATAATCCCAGATTTCTCTCTATTTATTTTCTGACCTGACCACATACAGTAAGTGTCAAGGCATTCATTACGGATTGAGACTTCCTTTCTGTTTGCCTTCGCAAAAAGCATCAAGTCATCTGCAAACATCACATAAGTAATGGCTGGACCAAAAACATTCATTTTGGCCCTAGAGAGTTTTTTCCTTTCAAAATTCCTGTCAACAATCCTGAAGAGAACCTCTTGGCATAATATAAATAGATAAGGGGACAATGGATCTCCTTGACGTAGTCCTCTTGTAGGGCAAAAATTACTGGTCATACCCCCATTGATTAGCACCAATGTTGAGACAGTGGAAACACATTGGAGAATCCAGTTCATAAAAGTGTGAAAAACCAAACTGATGAAGAACCACCTTAAGGAAATGCCAATTAATTTCTGTCATAGGCCTTCTGTAAGTCAACTTTTACAGTAATGAATCCCTTTTTGACTTTCCTAATATTGAAGTTGTGCATTAATTCCTTCACAAGGACTTGATTCTCGGTTATCCATCTCCCTGGCACAAATGCAGATTGACTGGGGGAATACAAGTCTGTCAAGTATGGGTCTCAATCTTCCCACCAAGATTTTAGAGATGGTTTTGTAAACCACATTGCAAAGGCTTATAGGCCGAAAATGGTTTGTAGAGGTGGGGTTTGAGATTTTTGGGATAAGCACAATGAGAGTGTACCACTGATGAAGAAAGACTGCACGGCTTTAATCACATTTGAGCCCACTATGTGCCAGAAGTTTTTTTTGTAGAAAATAGGTGGAAATCCATCGGGCCTAAGTGCCTTAAGACTTTGCATTTCAAAAATAGTATTTTTAATCTCATTAGGTTCAGGAATTCTGCATAATTCCTTATTATCCACATCTAAAATGACAGGTTGAATCAAATTATCAAGGTGGGGGGGAAAAATACCTCTTCATATGAGAAAAGTTCTCGAAATTTGGCGTTGAAATGCTCTCTAATCTCCTTCTTATCAATGATCCAATCCCCAAAGTTAGAGCACACAGCATCAATAGAGTTATTTCTTCTTCTTATGATAGTAGAAAGATGAAAGAACTTTGTGTTTCTGTCACCGTGCCTTAACCAGAGTTCCCTCGACTTTTTCTTCCACAAAGATTCATTTCGTGCCATCCATTCATTCAATTCCCCTTGGAGCTTTACTTCCAATCTGCCATTATCCTCCGTAGTATGCTGGGACTGAAGCATTTTAATCTGGTTACTCAACTCATTAATTTTATATTGGCAAAAACCAAATTCCTCCCTATTCCACTTCTTTAAGGCATGCTTGGTAGTTGTCTGCTTCTTGCATAACTTAAGGCTCTCACAACCAAAAAATTCTATTTTCCATGCCCCATTGATGATATCAGCACATCTAGGATCTCTAATCCATGCTTCAATGAAACGAAAGGGGCGAGGTGCTGGGTGATCAAGAGGGTTAGTATCCAAGAGGATGGGACTATGATCAGAGTTGATGGCACCTAGGTGAAATACAACAGCTTTAGGAAACGTTAGGCGCCAGCTTGCATTAGCAATCCCTCTATCCAACTTTTCTTTAATGCACCATTTACCCCATCTCTTGTTGCACCAAGTGAATTTATTACTAGCAAACCTAAGATCAATCACACCAAGATTAAAAATAAGATCTTTGAGAAAATTGGGTGTAGAGGTACACCCAACTCTACCTCCTTCTTAACATCTTCCAAAAACACATTAAAATCGCCCATGGTAAGCCAAGGCCTATCAACAGTAACAAGATACGCATGAAGTTATTCCCAAGCCCTCTTCTACTTACCTTTATACAGAGGGCCATAAAACCCAACTAATCTCCAAGGACTAAGAGCATCAGTAATGGTGATAACAACCACCTGGGAATTAAAATCACAAACCTCAACCTACACATTGTGATTCCACAGCATACAAATACCTCATGCTTTACCCGCAGTACTAATAGTAAAAGACTCAGAGTACCCAACCAAACTAGCCACTTTCTTAATTCGAACTTCTGAAGCTTTAGTTTCAGAGAGAAAAATTATTTCTAGGTGAAACACCCTTATTTTCGCCCTAAAGGCGTGAACTGTTGAGGTATTGCAAATACCTTAACAGTTCCAGCCCAATACCCTCATGGAGAAGCAAAGGGGGGGGCATGGTAATGCCCGCCTCCTCGGCCATAGAAAAATTTTGGACTTGTAGGGAATAAAGAGAAGAAGGTTCATCTTGAGAAATCTTACGGGAAGAGCTGGGGTTAAGGACCGAACCTTTTGAGGGAGTCTTGGGTTTTTTGTTTCTAGAGCTTAAGTTTGGGGATAGGGATTTCCTTTTATATGATGATGCAAAGTTTACGGGATCAGGGATGGAGATATGTGGTGGGTCAATAAGTGGGGTTGGTTCGTGTATTGGGTTTTCAAGAGTGTGGTGCGGCCCAAGGGAATGGGTAATAGGGACATCTATAAGTTTGGGATCCACATATGGGCTAGGCTCAAACTTTGGGATAGAAAGGTAGGCAAAACCCTGGGTTTGGGCCTTCTGGGTAAATCCTATAATTATAAGCAATAGCCTCATAAACTAGACAAGAAGTGAAAAAAGGATGCTTACACTTATTAGCTGGCCTGAGCTTCAAAATATCAAAACTAGACAACTTGGATCGCATGTGAGGCATACTAACTTTGTCCATATCTGAGGCCACCTTCATGGTACTCAAGGGCTTGTCGCCACTGCACTCACCAAGGGATGCTACCGATGCACACTTGTCCTTATTTGCAGTCTTCTAAGGAGGTTGTTCTAAGAAATTAGGGTCCAAGAAAGCTTGGACACGTGGATAAAGCCAGCTTATCAACTAAATCACAATTGTTCTTATCTGAAAGCACCACACCTCCGCCACTAGCTCCTGGAGGAATAAACACTGATTCCGATTCAACACTGGGTGGAGGAAAGATGGATTCCGGAGCTCCATTGGTAGGAAATGGATTTCACCTCCTTAACGTTTTGGATTCAAGTCCATGGGTTGCCAGCGTTCTGGCAGAAAAGAGGGAACCTTCAAAGTATTGGCATGAGAATAGGCTCCTTTCTTTCTAATGAGCCTATGGAAGAAGACCGTGTCACCTAGAAAAAATTCAACCACATAAGGGTGGATGTTGATATCACCAAACAACTGAAACCAGGTTTTTTTCTTCCTAGAAAAAGCCGGGTTGATTTGTTGATTGGCCTTAAATTTGAGAAACTTTTCGGAAATATGCTTTAAGTGTGGTATCATTGGTCATTTGGCCAAAGATTGTGACTCTCCAGTAGCTACTCTCTCCAACCAATTCGGGTTCAGATTCTTTGCATTCGATTGCTAGCTCAGCTCGGAGTTTGAGGGGGCCTCTTCTAGAATTTATTAGAAAAATCACTCATTTGGAATTGTTCAGGAATGTCCTTGAAAGCCTTATATCATGAAGTGCTTTCCTCTTCGTCTTGTGCTTCTCAAAGAACTTGATTTTCTCACCTTCCCACCCCACTCTCAACTTAGAAGGAACTTCCACAGTGGAAGTGTCACGTGGTTCAGTGGATGCACATGTTAAATCTCTTGGTGGTTGCTTCAACTCTAGCTTGGGTGCATTTGGATATGCATGTAGGGACTTATTCTTACTTCTTGGAGTCTTCTTAGCTTCAACTACTTGTTCTTCTTCCAAAATCTGCGAAGAATCCAACAAAGAAGAAAAGTCAGATATTTTAGCATCAAGTTCTAATTCATTAGAAGCAATAGAAATAACAGGAAGAGTTTCAAAAGGGTTAGGAAAAAATATTTTTATCAAACTCTTCTTGAGGTGCTGCCTTAATGAGGTTCACATATTCACACTTTTCATCCACCAATTGTTGTGGGTCATGGAACCAAAGGTATCTTCATTTTTTTCATTCTTGGAATTAATCAAAGCATTAACAGTGGCAAGGAAAGGTCTACCCAAGATAATAGGAATGTTAGCACTAGGATGTAAAGTAGGTTCAATATCCAAAATGATAAAATCAACAGTGTTACCCAAATATCAACCTAAAAGAGGGGGTGATTTAGGTTGAGGCAAATTTTTTCGATTTAAATGCGGAATTAAAAACTATTATCAAATTGCTAATATTGATTAAACGAATACAAGAACACAATTCAATTGCAACACAAATATGAAAGGCAATCAAGCACAAATATGTAAACAATTAAATAAGTAAGAGAGAGAGAGAGAGAGGCAAGTGAAGGTTCGAGGTCCCCGCCTACCCAAGATTCCCAAATACTATTGAACAAGGAATTAAACCGTTACAATCTTGCTTACACAAGAGTAACCACAGAATGAAAAGATCATTTCTATTCCTTAGGATTTATACCTAAACTCTAACAATCACTCACAAGAATAATAAAGGATTGTTGTACAATATGTTACCCAAATATCAACCTAAGAGGGGGGGTGATTTAGGTTGAGGCAAACTTTTTCGATTTAAATGCGGAATTAAAAACTATCTTCAAATAGCAAATGTTGATTTAGCAAATGTTTGATCACAATTCAATTGCAATATAAATATGAATGAAATCAAGCACCTAAAGAGAGGGGATTGTTATCGATCCCGTGCCTACGTCCCCGCCTCAAGAACACTTCTTGAGGATTCCCAAATCCACTATTTGAAATTTTTTAAAACCGTTACAAATCTTCCTTAAATGAAGAGTAACCACCGAGTGAAAAATCCTTTTCACTCCTTAGGATATAAAAACCCTAACAAAATACTAGGTTTCAACAAAGTATTTGTTGTACAAGATAAGGCTCTCTCAAAGAGTAATTGTACACAATATGCTCACTCTAATAGTATACAAGGATTTGATCAATATGGCTCAGAGAAATTTTCAATCAAGGATTTTGAATGATATGAAAATTAAGCTTGAGAAGGATGGATTGATGTATAAGATGTTATCTTTTCTATCTTTGATTTCTCTTGTATGCAAATATAGATCAATTCTTCTTGATTTTCAATCAATCAATTTGTTTTCTTTGAAAACTTTTCTTCTTAAGATTTTTCAACATAATTGATATGGTTGTCTTGCATGTATTTCAACAAGTTGTTTTCTTTAAACTTTTCTTCTTAAGATTTTTCAACCATAAAAGAGAGAGAGAATTGATATGGTTGTCTTGATGTGAATTTCAATCAATTAAGTTTGTCTTTGAGACTTTAAGAGATTTTTCAATTGATATTGTTGTCTTATATTTGAATTTCAACCAATCAAGTTGTCTTTCAAGATTTTTCAATTGATTGTTGTCTTATATTTGATTTCAACTAATCAAATTTGTCTTTGAAGACTTTAAGAGATTTTTCAATTGATATGGTTGTCTTATATTTGAATTTCCAATCAAGTTTGTCGAAAACTTTAAGAGATTTTTCAATTGATATGGTTGTCTTATATTTGAATTTCAACCAATCAAGTTGTCTTTGAAAACTTTAAGAGATTTTTCAATTGATATGGTTGTCTTATATTTGAATTTCAACCAATCAAGTTGTCCTTTAAGAGATTTTTCAATTGATATGGTTGTCTTATATTTGAATCAATCTTTGAAGACTTTAAGAGATTTTTCAATTGATATGGTTGTCTTATATTTGAATTTCAACCAATCAAGACTTTAAAATTTTTCAATTGATATGGTTGTCTTATATTTGAATTTCAACAATCAAGTTGTCTTTGAAAACTTTAAAAGATTTTTCAATTGATATGGGTTAATTTGAATTTCAACCAATCAAGTTTGTCTTTTGAAAACTTTAAGAGATTTTTCAATTGAAGTTTGTTTTAAAGTTGAGCCTTAAAGATCAAATCTTAATAAACTTTACAAAACCTAACTCTTACTTCTCAATGTCTGAATTGTCTTTGAGCTTGATTTCTTTGTCTTGATCTTGATGACTTTGATCTTCAATGTGTTTGCAACTTATCAACTTTGCATTTGCTTGATATTTGAATTGGCCATCTTGGTCCAATTAAATCAATAGTCAAAATTAAGCTTTAAAACATAAATCATTAGTTCATATGAAAATATCATTAATGAACAACTTAAAATCATGGTTATCATCAAAACTACATGAATGCCCTTGGATTAATTAGCCAATTAATAATTATTGAAACCTTGAGGCTAACACAATAGAATTCTCTCTCAAAGAGTAGTAGTACACAAATAGGCTCACTCTAATAGTATATCAAAGAATTGATCAAAATGGCTCAACAACTATTATGAAAAATTGGATTTTGAATCAAAGTAAGAAAACTTAAGCTTGAGAAAAATTGGATTGAATAGAGAATGCTTGAGCAAGTTTCTAGGGTTTTTCTTTGTTCTCTCTTGTTTCTAGATACTCAAAAAGTTAAGTATTTATAGCCAAATTTAAATTCTTCCCGTTATGGAGGCTGACCTAGCTGTCATTTTGAATTTCAAGCAATCCAGTTGCCTGGACATATAGGCAGTCGCCTGGATTATCAATATGGAAAATATCTTTTGAAAATAATCTGTTACAGTGAGGGAACTAACCGTTATAATTTAAATTCTGAGAGATACAGTCGCTGGATGAAGTATCAGTCGCCTGGATTATTTTGGCAGATTTGGACAGAAACTTTCGGGTTGTAATTTTCAGTCGATTGGGTCAATTTAGTCGGCTGGACTGAATCCAGTCGCTTGCATCTAGGCTTTCCAACCTTTAATTGTTTTGGCTTTGTTTTGAAGTAATCAAACTTTTATAAATTTATTTCTTTTGAGCGATTTGATTATTTTCTTTGAAAACATATTAGTCCTATATAAATATTATTATGGTTTGAGTTTAGGACTATATAATTAATTACTTTTGAAAATCATTTTGAGTTGGTTTTAAAGTTGAGCCATAAAGATCAAAACTTAATAAACTTTACAAAAATCTAACTCTTACTTTCACTTGTCTTGGAACATGATTCTTGAGCTTGATTCCTTTGACTTTGGTCTTGATGACTTGATCTTCAATGAATCTGTATTTTGACAACTTTGCATTTGTTTGATTCTTGTTTGACCATGACGGTCCAATCAAATAACTTGTCAAAATCATACTTTAAACATAAATCATTAGTTCACATGAAATATCATTTATGAATATCTTTAAATTATTGTTATCATCAAAATTACATAAATGTTCTTGGATTAATTAGCCAAATAATAGGTATTGAAACCTTGAGGCTAACAAACAGGATAATAGAAATTATCAACTTTTACTAGTAATAGAGGTGGGTTTTAACTCACCTAACCCGAGTTGTAGATACACAGAGAAGGGAAGCAAATTTACACTGGCCCCAAGATCTAACAATGCACGCTCAATCATGTAATCTCTAATAGTACAAGAGATTGTAGGGCAGCCCGGATCCTTGTACTTTGGTGGGACCTTGTGTTGGATGATTGCACTTACCTGTTCTGTCAAGAATGCAGTCTTCTTCACATGATGCTTTCTCTTGACAGTGCATAAGTCCTTAATTACCTTGGCATAGAGTGGCATTTGCTTAATGATATGCAATAAGGGCGAGTTAACCTTAACTTGATGCAAATGTTCCAAAATCTCATTGGTGACATCCAAATTCTTTGGTAATTTTAGGGCCTGTGGGAATGGTGCAGGGAATGGACATTTTTCAATGTAATTAGATTTAGCTATCCCACTCTCATCTTTTTCAGCTGGGGTCTCCTTGGATTTCTCATTATCTTTAGGAGCACCCTTTCCAATTTCCTTACCACTCCTTAAAATGGAAACAAATTTGACTTCCTCAAACTTTCCCATGTTGACAACTTTTAAACTCTGATTATTGGGATTGGGTTGAGTTTGGGAAGGAAGCTTCTCTCTTTCAGTCCTACTCAATGCATTTGTGAGTCTAGCTACTTGGCTCTTGGTCTCTCTTATCTCTTCATCTATTCTTGTAAACATGGACTCAAACCTTTGATTATGTTCACCTTGTTTCTGTATGAAAGTGTAAAGCACATCCTCCAAATGTGGTCTAGATGATGATGAAGTGGTATGAGGGGTGTCAAAGTTCCTTGGACCAGTGGGATTCAACACATTGTCACTCTTATAACTCAAATACGGATCATTTCTCATATTTAGGTTATAATTGTTCGAATGTGAAGAATTATTTGGCCGGTATTGGTTGAATGCACACACTTGTTCTTCTGGCACATTTAGGAACTAAGGCAATGACTTACATGCACTTGTGGTGTGATCTATCTCTTGGAAAATCTAGCATTCCTCCATAGGTTCCTCTCTAAAAACAGCATTTA
This sequence comes from Fagus sylvatica, assembly GCA_907173295.1. Classification (NCBI taxonomy): domain Eukaryota; kingdom Viridiplantae; phylum Streptophyta; class Magnoliopsida; order Fagales; family Fagaceae; genus Fagus; species Fagus sylvatica. The sequence continues at coordinate 12,164,095 of OU015767.1, forward strand.
CATCTCTACTTCCTTTCAGCTTGAGTGCCTCTATCTCCTTAGTCAACAAACTGATCTTGACACTCATATTATCCTCTTCCCTTAGTTTGAAAACACTACCACCAGATGTGGTAGTACTACTCCTATTTCTATTAGTGGAATTCAAGGGATTTGGTCCACTCTAGGTGTTTGAATTCTCAGCTATCTCATCCAAGTAGTCCATAACATCTTCAGGTTCCTTTTGTAAGAATTCACCTCCATATGAGAATTGAACAAACAGGTGATCCCTAGGATGAAGTTCTTCATAGAAGTAACTTACCAATCTCCAAGTGTCATATCCATGTATTGGGTAGAAATTGTACATGTTCTTGAATCTTTCCTAGGTCATGAATAATGTCTCATCGTTTCCTAGGATGAAACTAGAGATCTTCCTCTTTACCTGTTAGACTTTGTGGGGAGGGAAGAATTTCTTTTAGAACTCTTGGGTCATCTCCCCTCAATTTCCTATGGACCTTGGCTTTAATGTGTACAATTAACCTTTAGCTTTGTCCTTGAGAGATAATGGAAAGAACCTCAACTTAGCTATCTCAATAACATTCTGTGTGTAGAAGTTGCCAATCACCTCTTCAAAAGCTCTCACATGCATATAGGGATTCTCATTTTCCAATCCCTTTAAATCTGGAAGTATGGCCAACAACCCTTGTTTGATTTCCATATGAGGTGCAGTAGGAGGGAACATGATACACGAAGGGATGGAGCCTTGAGTAGGGTGTAGCAGTTCAAACATGGTCCTCCTAGGTGCCTCGGGATTAACTACTCTCTCTTTCTTCAGCCATGATGGAAGCTGTGTGTGAGTTTGTAGGTGTATCAAAAAGACTTCCAAAGAATGCCTCAAAAGTTTCCAATCTACCTTTACTGTTTCTAACCTAAATGCTCATGCATAGTGAAATTCAAACAAATCAAAGTAACAAAATAAACAAATAAAAGAAGAAAAAAAAAATGAAAAACAGAATTAAGGGAGAATATAACGAAATTACCAATAGAGTAGTCCACCGGTACTCTTGTTCCATGAAATTGCCTCTTGAATAAGCCGAAACTCCCTAGCAACAGCGCCAAAAATTGATGTCACTCAATAATAAGCGGTACTTTGTAATACAGTGTAAGGGGTTGTCGATCCTCATGGAGTTTGTGTTTCCAAAAGACAGTGTAAATAAATGCTTATAATGGTAAAATGGATTTGTTTGTAGAAAAGTAATGAATAAAAAGGCACTAGAGTTTCAGAGTGTTTCCTTATACTAGTATGACTACTTTATAATCTGGGTAAAAACCTTGTTCTAAGAAACAATATACAATTAACTGTTTTGCTTTCAAGACCTTTTGACTTGGTTGAACTAAAAGAATACAGGAACACTTTATAATCGGAGAAGATAAAAATGGTTAGAATAATATTTAGAAAAACCTTTCAATTTTATAAAACACGATACCTAATTGAAACCATGAAATATTCCCCTTAATAATAAGAAAAACATGATTGAACTTATAGAAAGTCTGGAATAAAACATATATCAATATGAATCAAATAATCAACAATCAAAAGTAATTAAACGATAAAGACCAAAGGGATTACTAAGTATTCATATCATTACAAAGAAAACATAGCCCCTAGTCCTAGCAAGAAGCTTAGGCGGCCATGAGAGTGAAAACCTAAACTTGGGGAAAGAGAGAGAGGCTAAGTCTGTCTAAAAAGAATAGAAGAGAAAAAGCCTTTTAAAATAGGTCTAGAAAACCTAATTTTCGTAGGTTAAAAATCCTTGATTTTTAGGATTTACTTGAATGCAAATTTTCGACACCTTCCTGTCCGAATTAGCCAACAATCATGAAATACAAAATTGTAGTCCTCTGAATTTGCTTTCTAGCCCAACTTGAAACGCATTAATCCGATATTTGCTGAAATTTATGGCCCAAATACTATGACGTATGCAAGCTGGAATCCCAGTACGAATTGGGTTGCGATTTTCCTTTGATTCCTTATTCTATTTGGACTTTAATTGAATTTGGGCTGACCTAATTCTTTTTTCTTCTTCACCTTTATACCTACAATCAAACATAGCCCAAATTAACATCTATGAGATTAATTTAATACACACAAATGGATAAATCATGTGATTCAATAAAATGAACAACATATATCAATTCAAGTGTAATTCGACATACAATACAACACAATCCCAATAGAATCTCTCTAAAACGTATGTAATTAAGTCATATTTCATGACTTATCAACTACTATAAATTATTTTTCACTAAGATAACTATGTAGTGGTTTTGGGAACAATAATGGGTTCGAGGTTGGCCAGGAGTGTGGTGGTTGACATATAACATTTGAATTTTATGGTGACTATGAAGTGAATTAATGTCCTTTTATGAATTATTGTAACCCTAGCTTTTGCTAATGTTGTTGTTGTTGCTACTTGTTCTTTCAATTTCTAATTTATTTTCCACCCTATTTTTCTCACATTGCCTTCCTTTCTTCTTCATCTACTAATATTAGCATCACAATATGTGGTTTACACACTAAACATATAAACTCCTCAATTTGCATATTGGCGACAAAGGAAGATTCCAATACTATCCTTGTCCACATAAACCCCTATATTTGAATTTCTGTTTCGACTGTAGGAGTCACTGAGTGAACGTTGGTATGGTTGTTGATTAAACGGGGTTAGCGAATGGATGAGTGAATGACATTTTCATTAATTTTGGAGTTTATTTATTAAATTTATTTTTAATTTAAAAAACAATGTCGTTTTGGGACACTTAATAACATAGTGATGTCAGATCTTGACAAAAGCGTTACAATGATATTGATTCTATAGTTGAGGGTTTAAATTACAAGTTTCAATGCTCAATGGAATCGAATGATGGTGACTTAATAGTAAGAGGGTACAAAATAGATTTTTTAGTTGTTTTCAAATATTTAAATATATTTTTTTATAAATTTATTTCAAACCAATTCACTTGTTTAATGGGGCACGTTTGCAATCCATCTATCACATATAAACATACAACATAATGATGGAATTGATACATTTTCATGTACTAAATTGTAGTAAAAATTTAAAGGGGAAAATACATAAAACCCCCTGCGGTTTTCCCTTTAAACATAGAACCCCTCGAGGTTTGTGAGAGTGATACTTAACTCCTTTGTAGTATTGTTTTATGTGTAAATCTTTAATTGTGTAACACTTAACCCCCTTAAAGTATTTGAGTGTAATTCAAAAGCCTCATGTGGTATTGTTTTTATGTGAAAATGTAGCTTTAAATTTGCACATTGAAAAAACATTTTGACCTTGTTTTGTTGATTTTAGTGGAAACAACCAACTTAGCAAATTAACTAAGTTTGTCCATTTAACCAATTATGGGTCCGATTTCAGTTTAGGTTAATTATGCAAGCCAAATATCAATATGAACCAAATCAAACACGCATAGCAAGTAAACAAATAAGACATGGATTTGGTGACAAAGTGAAAACACTATGAAAAACCATTCGATAGGTAAAAACACTTACAGAGCTTAATCCAACTCCAAAGCAAAAATCCACTACTAAAATTGAAGTTCTTACAACATAAATTAACCCTAATTTCTAAATGCTACATGCACTAGTCACTTACACATGTGACCACACATTGCTCCAATATTGTTGGACTCTTCTTATATGGATGTGCCAATCACGAACTCCCTATTCGGGAATTCAAGAGTCTCCTTGAAGATTCTATGCAACAAGTCTACTATGATGCCATTGTGGCTTCTACGACAATCATCAACCTTCAAATGAACTGTTTTCCGAACGTGAACAATGCCTTTGGTTTGATGGTGATTAGAGAGAATTTTGCTTAAACAACCTTTAGATTTACTTTGGAGGCGCTCTCTCTTCGTGTTTTGGATAACTATACTGTGTCCTTAAATATGATGTCAAGTACGGCTCAGATCCAATGAGTATAGCTGACCTAGAGACCAAATTTGGAATTAAGTTTATTGTAGCTCGATTGATCGAATAGCTCGAGGAGCAATCGAGGACCTACATTGATCGATCAAGTAGCGATTGACAAGCAATCAAGTGAACATAACATCCTTTTTCTTTGAGTTAATTTTAGGTTTTTGTATTGATATTGAAATAGGACTCTAAGACTTACATCTTGACACAATTTGTCAATATCTAACACATATGGACCTAACACACATAAAACAAAACCACATGGAGGTTTAATGTCACACTAAAAAAACCCGAGGAATTAAGTGTGACAGATTTAATGATCTACACAAAAAAACAATACTACAAAAAAAAAAAACATATTGGGGTGTTGTGTACTTTTCACAGTTTTAAACATAAATGAAACAAAATTAAATTTGAACCCAATTTCAAAATAAAAAATAAAAAATGTAATTCAGAAAAGACAAAAAGAAAAGAAATTCCCAGGCTCGTGAGCTAAAACTTGAAACTTGTAAATAAAATTAGAAAAAAAAAAAAAAAAAAAAAAAGAAAAAAAAAAAAACGAAACTTGAAGTACAAAAATTGGTCGGTCTAAAAGGGTTGATATAAAATGAAGTTTCCCTTTCAGTTTTAATCTTTGAATGAAAGCCTTTGTGCACTTGGTCCTACGCACATCACGAGCGCGCCTCTTTCAAGTTCCCTTCGAACAACTGGTACACACTCTTTCTCTTCCATTTCTTAATTAATTTATTCATTCTTATTTCTCAAACACTTTCTCTGTCCATTCTTCTTCAACAACGACTACTACTCTCATTCACGGATTTCTTTTATTTAATACAAAGGCTGTAATTGTGCTAGGTTATTTGTTTACTTAGGTTTCTGGGTCCCATTTTTTTTTGGATTTTGATTGAGCTTTTGATAAGAATGTGAGTGCTTTTTCTCATCGTTAGTTATAAAATTACAACCAAGCTAGGTTTTTGTTTGTTTCGGATTCTGGGAATTAGGGCATTTAGTTGTTTCTCAGGCAAAGTGAGTTTCTTTTGTGTGATATCACAAATTCCCACATTATTCTTTCTGGTACTTGTAGGGTCTTTTAAGAAATTTTGAGGGATACCCATTTGGAAATTCAATGTTTATGTGACAGTGGTGGTGCAATCTTTGTTATGGTATCCCAATTCAATGTTTACTGTTTTTTTTTTTAAATGGTTTTGCTTAGTTGATGCTGTTTGTAGTTCAAGTAATATATATTAATGCTTTATTAGATTGATGAGAAAATTGATAAAGTATAGTTACTAAAATCTGAGCTTTGGTAGCACTGATGTCAAAGTTCCGGGGTTTGCTGTATTTTTCATAATTTTAAGGTTTGTACTAAGATGCTTTAAAAGGGATAGCTAAGTTAGATTTTTCTTGGAAAGCAATTTGGAGATTGAAGGTACTTACGAAGGTGGAAAATTCTTACAAGTGACGACCTTGTTAAATGGGGGATGACTATTGTGGATTGGTACTGCATGTGTAAACAAAACGGTGAGAATGTGGATCATTTGCTATTGCCTTGTCCAATTATAATGGAGTTATGGGCATTCATATTTATGGTTTTTGGAGTAAAATAGGTCATGCCTAAATAGTTGTGTGGAATGCTTTTTTGTTGGTGATGGAGACCCAATTCATTTAGAAATAGGGCTTTTTTTCTTTTGATGAGATTTAGAAATAGGGCTTGGAATATAGTTCCATCTTGTTTAATGTGGTATATATGGAGGGAGAGGAATACGTTGAATTTTGAGGGACAAGAGGTTTTGGTAGATAGCTAAAAGTCCCAGTTTGTTGGGGTTCTCTTCTATTGGATGTCTTTGGATGGGACCTTCCAATGTGTGTGATTTCATAAGGTTGTTATACTCTTGAAATTGTAGGGGAACTTTTGGGTGGATAGTCAGTATACTTCATTTGTTCCCTATGTCTCATTGTATAGTTGTTTTTGCTTATAAAAAAGCAGCAAAATGCGGGGTTTTTGTTAAGTTCAAACAGGCCCCTTGTGCTCTCAATTTAGTGTTATCGACCCGAGGTATCAAAAGTGATAAAATTGATTCCTCCATCTCATTTCCGTTAAGTTTGAGTGACAAAAAGTGGTCACATGCAATTTTTGTGAATACATTTACAATTTAGAAGTGTGTGGAGAGCTGAGTGTTTTTTTTTGGCATTAAAAGGATCTGAAGAGCCAAAGTTTTGAGTCTTTTGATAGTGTTCTGATGAGTAGTTGTGGACATGTGGAAGGGGTTATCATGTGGGTTGTGCTGCACTCTTGTTCCAATAAAGTGGCCTACTTTTGCTTATATGTTGGCTTATGACAAAATTTAAATGGTTAATCAACTTGTGAGTAGAGGAAAGATGTTATTGTACTGCAATTGTAAAAAAGTAACGACCGATTTGTTGATGACATCCCTATGAATTTTTTTTTTAAAAGTGGCAATTCTTAGCAAATGGTAAATGTTTATAGAAGTAAGAGCTTAAAGTTAGGGGCAATACTCAACACATGTTATGTATGCTTTGAACAATGTAGCCCACCCAAAACTAAGCAAGGCCGCAAATGCAATACATGTAGTTGAGATGTCTGCCATCATAAAACATTGAAGCCTGCAAATTGAGGACCTTAGAATTAAATTTTTAAGCTTTAATACTGGAAAATTCAAATCCTCAAACATCCTCTATTAATCTCCTTCTCGATGCCTCTGAATACCAAGAGTTGCAGGTTCATTAGAAGTCACATGCTTTTTTTTTGATAAGTAACGAAAAGTCACATGCTTTATCACCAACAGGCATGCTTTTTCACTTTTAATATCCGTGTTTAAAGATTTTTTTCCTTAAACTCCTTCCAAGCTAGTCCTAACATACACCAAGTATATTGTCTTTTCTTTTGGTTTGCTTTGTATAAAAAAAAAAAAAAAAAATTTTCCATTGCATTTGGCAACTGTGTTAACTTATTGAGAATTTTATTTTATCGACATTTCATTGTGATTTGAGGAAACTATTCAGAAGTTTTTGTACTAAAGAGCTGACCAAGATGCATATACATCTACACTCTTTTTAGGCTACTTAAAATTGTTATTTGTGAATTAGAAAATATGAATTACGGCAGCAGTAATGGGTTCTAGTGAGGTGAGAGATGCTTGGAGAGATGGCACCTCAACTTCCAATGGACTAAGACTGATGTTTAACTGGACCAAAATTCTCTCAGTGCCCTTATACTCTAAAGAGTAGGCCTCGAAACTTAAGATTTGATTTGAAGTTCACAACTGTCACATGGTAAAATAATTGTGGTCTAATACTTGGCAGGATTTTGTCTATACTTTGCATGAGGGAAACTAATTTGTTTTTTAATAATTTTATTGGTTAACTTGGAAAGTTCATGAGCGCATTATGTTAAAGGCTTTTGGTAGCAGGACTTATAGCCAGTATTTTTTTTTATAAGCAATCTCATTGAGAAAAGCGCAAAAGGGGTGCAACCCATGCACACAGCATGTATACAAGAGATACACCAAACACTGATATAAATATTTTATCATTATCTCCTGCCTCCCTATCATTCAAGCTATTTTGGCATCTGATTTGCATCGTTACTCCTATACATTATGTCAAATCAAACTCTCACATTGGTAAAGTTAGATGTGTCTATTACACATGCCGAAACATTTTAGATGTCCTTTTGTCGTCCTATCCTCGATTAATGCTACCTCCACCTTATCAGGAATGTCACTCATATCGCTGCTCATTCATCTTAACATTAATATGTTGATTACCTTTCTGTCAAGGACTTATTGCCCAGCATTTTGTATCATAAAGAAATAAAGCATAGCTCCTCTTAATCAGTGTACTACATTAATCACTTTTTATGTATGTTTGGATATTTTGCCATTTTCATGTTACAGTACATGCTAATTTAGAACTTGTATCTTACCATGCTATATCATGGAGACTTCTAAGGTGTTTGTGATGATTGTTGGTTTTGCAGTTGTTTTTGCTTTCTAGAGGCTTGTGACTTTCCTAAATGGCTAATAATCCTCGATTTTCCGGTGTACAGGTAGTGTGTCCAGAGAACTGTTTGTTATGAGTTTATATTTTATGAACAGTTAGTTCTAGAGACAAGATTTTATGTTCTTTTAGTTTCAAGAGATGTAGGATGTTATATTATAAGGCTTTTATACCTTATAATAACATCAGTCCTGAAGGAATCAACAGTCGGGACTCCCTTTAAAATTTATGTTTCCGGACTCATGCCTTAAAAGGTTGGCACTCAAGGGGTTTAAGCCTCATGTATCGAGGCTTGCCTTAGTTAGAATGTGTTCCCGTGGTGACAACGGCAGGGTTTTTTTTTGATAAAATTGGTCTATTGCTTTTTTCTTTCATTTGCTAATTGATTTCTCTTTTTGTTGGCAAAGCCTCTTCAGCCTCCTATGGTTGGTTCGATGGAACCTCCCCGAAGTTTTGTTCCACCCATGTCTTCTCAGGTAATGCATCCTTTCTAGCTGAGTTTGAATCACCAGTATATGTTATTGTCATTAATCAAGATAAAACCTTTTTACATGATTTTTTGCTATAGTTCCGACAGGTGGTTCCAGCACAGCAACCACAGCAGTTCAATCCTATGCCTTCTCAACATTTTTATCCTGTTGGCCGAGGTGTTCCACTGATGAATGTTGGATTGCCTCATCAAACTCTGCAACCCCAATTTTCTCAACCAATGCAGCAGTTACCCCCAAGAGCTGGTCAGCCAGGTCATGCTACACTGCCATCACAGGCAATTCCATTACCAGTTGCTCAGCCAAACATGCACATTACATCTGAAAAACCAATGCCTCAGCTTAATGCTCAAATTCCCAATAACTATTCACCTGGTTTGGGTGGCCCAGAAAGACCACTCACTCCATCATATACTGTAAGATTCCGAATATTCTCATTTCTGAATCTCATACTTTATTCCAATTCGTATGGGCCTTGAATTTATAATATGATATTTATGCAGTATGCACCATCTTCTTATGGTCAACTACATATAAATTATAACGCCCCCAGCCAGTATCAGTCTACATCTCAAATGCATGCACCCAATATGTCTTCTGGGAGACAACTTAGTTTATCATCTGAAAGCCAGAGCACTGCCTCTGTTACATCTCTGCAGCACACTGTTGGACAACCTTCGGTTCCCACTGCGGTTGCATCGGTAAGGCGTTTTTATTTTTATCCTCTTAACACTTACTTGCCAAGTTCTTCAACATCATGGTCAAATCATTTTTGCTACTTTGCTATCTCAAATGCTATCTATCTGGTTTCTTGACAAGTCCACATTTATTAAAATTTTCAGGCAACAAGCATCCAGCCTAACCCCACTAGAGAGGCCCCAACAGATTGGATAGAGCATACTTCTGCTGATGGAAGAAGGTATATGGTTTTGATCAATTAATTACCAGCAGAGACAGCCAAATCCCACCGCAAAAAGGAAAGAACAAACTTTAAACTTATTGAATAAACATCTAAAAAATCATTGCATTTAAACAACTTGTACTTCTCGTGTACTTAAGTTGTTCGCGTCTCTTTAATTATAAAAAGAAAAAGAAGAAAATTAGCTCACCTAAAGACTATTATCTTATTAAATATTGTGAGCCAACGGACAACCAATCCCTAGGGTTGTTGAGATTGCAATATTAGGATTTTTATCATTCTAAGACATAGGGTGAAGTTTTTCCTAGAGTCTTCCAAGAACTTTAAATTTTAATATTTAAAGGCTGAGGAAGGCCTTTTCCTTTTTGGGCTAAAAACTTTTATCTGATTGAATATTGAGAACCAGTTGACATCCGATCCCAAGGGTTGTGAGATTGCAGCATCTGGATTTTTATCATACTAATACATATGGTGAAGTTTGTCCTTGAGTATTTCGAGCACTATAAATATATTAATATTATTTTTTCCTTTGAATGTCATTTTCTCTTACTTTCTTGTAATGCATAGCACAACGAATCTTTCGAAGCCCTTTTATTTTTAAAATTTTTATTGCAACTTTTGGAGGAATATGCCTTTGTTATAATGAGCTGTTTCTTGCCTCTAGCTTTCATTGCATGCTTGCTTCTCTGTTGGTGCTTTCTCATGTTCTTGTTTTTTGCTTACTCATCCCCCTAGAATCTTTTGAAACCTAAAAAAAAAAAAATCACTATGTTAAGATAATGGTTAAATAATTAAATTCACCATTTCTTGTTGGCTTAAACTGTTGAGACAAGTGGTGGTTTAACATAGTATTAGAGTAGGGGTCTTGAGTTTGCATATTGTCTACACTCTACCTCCTATTTAATAGTTAGAAATTCCTTTGGTTGGGCACCACTTATTGAGGAAGAGTGTTAGAATAATGGTTAAATGATTAAATTCATAATTTTCTAATAGTTTAAGCTTTTGGTTCAGTACTAGTTTAACCAATGTTGTTAATACCGTATCGTACCGGCCATAATTTATTGTACCAGTTGGTCAGCGGGTACAAAATGCCCCCTGAAACTTATCGCTCCAAATATCGGCCTATATTAGACTTGACCTGACGTACCGGGAAATATCGGCCATTTCAGCTGACATAATGTAATTGGCCAGTACAAAATTATAGAGCTCACCGATGTCTTCTATTTTGTTTTCTTCATGGGTTACTCTCTGCCAGCCACCTTCAATGTCGTTCGTTCTTCTGCATCACACAACACGACCCCTTCATAATTTCTTTTTTTCTTCTCTCTCTCTCTGCTTTTAAAAACAAATCCTTTTAATCTATGAGTTGTGGGTCCGCCAACCACCCTTTCTTAGCTTTTATTTTTTCTAGAGCGCCCCCCCAATCCCCCACATGATAGCTGACTTGTTGCATTATTTATGTTAATTGTTTTTTTCCTTATTTAGTCATTGATTGCTGTATATTTTTGTTGGGCTTGGGCTTACTTTTATTTCTTTAGTCATGGATAGATGTATATTTTTCTATTGGGCTTGAGCTAGTATGATTGGTTAGTGATTAACATATTAGTTGGGTATGGGTTTACAATTTTAAAACTCTTAATAAAATATATAGACTCTAACCAATACTTATTAATTTAATGATATTTTTAAGTTCGTGAATTTACAACAATATATATTATAGCGGTAATCCTGATGCATTAATAATTTACGTTGACGCAATATTATCATCGTGGATTGGTGTTGCATGTGTAAATGTCATGGGGAGTTAGTGAATCATCTCATGCTGCATTGTGATATGGCCTAAGGTCTTTGGTTCTTAGTTTTCTGTTTATTTGGGGTCTGGTGGGTTATGCCTCATAGGGTGGTAGATTTGCTGGTCAATTGGAAAGGGCGGTTTGGTCGTCATCGTAACAGTGACATTTGGAATGCAATTCCCCTTTTGTTTTATATGGATTCTTTGGCGGGAACGTAATAACCGCACATTCGAAGGTCTTGAATGGTCACCGATAGAGCTGAAGTTTTTTCTTTGTAATTTGTATGAGTGATTGGCTACTTTAATTGACCACCTTTTTTCTTGGATCTTTCATGATGACCCCCTCCCCCCCTCCCTCCTCCTCCTCCTCCTCTTCCTCCACACACATATTACACTACCCTCCCTCCTCCTCCTTCCTTTCCAACCTTCCATACACACAATCTTCCTCCATGCTTCGGTTCCTTGCCTCCACAACCCCAAATAACCTTAGCCTCCACAACCCTTCCACACTCAACAAAGCTCCACACCATAGCAACCCCACATATCCCACCTAAAAACCTCATACCCCATCTCCTCACATAAGACCATCCCATTAAACCCTAAATCATTCATCCCTCCCAGAAAAGGGGCGTGTGCCGTGAGGGGCAATTCTAATGAGAGTAGGGGAGAAGACTCTAATAAGGCTTTATTCCTAGTGGGTGCAAAAAATTTCCTTTTAACCTTTGATGGTGGCCGCACGGCACCTTACCATATTACGGAAAGGCGAGGGAAATTTTTTGGCTCACTTTGGTTGGGTCTCGCTGGGCTTCAATGGTTGTTGGCAGAATGGGCTTCTCTCCGCCAGGTTGCCGATTCGAAAGGGTTTTTCCGTTTTTATCGCACGGGTTATAGTATTCTGGAATTCAGCTGCTTGCAGAACCACCATGGACGCTTTGTGGAGGTGGCTGAATACCATGGGGGGCTCAACGTGGTGGCCTGCGAGTACCGGAAGGCTATCGGGGTAAGGGTTAGGCTTGATTTGAACGCGAGGTACGTTCCTTTTTCCTGGGTACAGCGGCGCCGGCAACGAGGACGAGTGGCCAGTCTCGTAACGGCAAAAATGTCCAGGTTGGGAAAGTGCGAGATTCGCGCGATTGTCTCACAAACAGCTGCGTCAGTTAAGTCCGTAGTGAATTTGAATAAATCGGGTCAAGTCCAGTTGGATACAAATGCCCCACGCCGACCTGGAAAACTGACTTCATTTGGAACCCATCACGCAAAACGCTCCGTATCACTTATGTGGAGGGTGGAAAGCGAAGTGCCGAGTGGGTGGGCCTCAGGTTTAAGGCCCAAGGCCTGAAGAGATGGGCTCAACCCAAGGCCCAAAGACCTATTGTTGTATCTAGAATAATCTCGAGCCCCGATTCCCCCCTGGCTCCCCCAGTCAACGCAAGTCCTACCGATGCTCTTCTTACATCATCGAGTGGCTTCCGACAAGAGCGACGCAGCCTCGGAGCCTCCGGTGTCTCTGTGAAGGGTGGTTGCCGAGCCACATGTCCCCAGTTCTCCGATCTTGGAGGCATGGGTGGACTTGGCTGAGCCGGCACGTGAATCGGGGGCGATTGCCGAAGCCGAGACACTTGCCTTCTCCGATTCTCAGTACGAGCAAGGCCAGCCTTCGAATTGGATGGTCGAATCTAAGGAAGCTGAGGGTTGGGCTTCTCTGTCTGGGGTGCACACTGACGATATCGACGGAGAGCTTGCTTCTCCACTACAGTGTTCTCCTATAGCGATGGTTGTGCCCTCAGGAGTGCTGACTGTTTTTGAGCAGACAGCTCCTGAACCTTCTCAGTGGGTGAAAAGTAGACATAGGAGTTTTTGTAAATTGGTTGGTTTTCCAATTGAGAGTCACGAACAAGAATGCCTGGCTTTACTACAACGTATTGAAGCTGAGCGTTTTGCAAGGAAGGCTATTTCAGTCCCTCGACGTAAACAAACACCCGGTATTAAAGGTAAATGTGAGTTTCGTAGCTTGATTTCCACCGTCAACTACGAAGGTCGTCAGTCTGCCTGTTGAGGTTTGTGTTGGTTGTTTGATTTCGTGGTTGGGTTTTTTTTCTTCTTATGAAGCTACGCCTTATGTCTTGGAATGTGTGAGGTCTAAATAGCCTGCATAAACGTGAATTGGTAAAGTATTGGTTACAAAATTGGAAGTGTGACGTTGTGTGCTTACAGGAAACTAAATTAGCTGAGATTGATCTTCAGTTGGTTCGCAGTTTATGGGGTAACTCTTATGTTGATTGGGAGATGCTTCTAGCGAATGGTACAGCAGGTGGGGTGTTATTGCTCTGGGATCGAAGGGTTCTAGAGAGGTTGGATTCAGTTGTCTGCCAATTCTCTGTATCCTATTTGTGGAAGAGTCTTACTGATGATATGGAATGGTTGGGTACCGGTCTTTATGGTCCCACTGCTGATGGGTTACGTCACGGGCTTTGGGATGAGCTTAGGAGTTTGCACCAGAAATGGGGGCTTCCTTGGTGTGTCTTTGGTGACTTTAATGTGATTCGCTTTCCGAGTGAAAGAAGGGATGTACCAGGCTGACGTCCCATCTGATGGACTTTTTGGACTTCATTGAAGAGTCTCATCTTGTGGACTTACCTTTGGGAGGGGGGCAATACACCTGGTGTAGTGGTTCGGAAAATCCGTCCATGTCCCGGATTGATAGGTTTTTGATTTCTGCTGACTGGGAGGATTACTATTCGGATGCATCTCAAAAGCTGCTGTGATGCGGGAGCAGAATATTTATTTTATTTTTATCTTTAATTTCAAAGTTGATTGTATGTTTATTTTAGGTCTTAGTATCTAATCAAGTTTATTAGTATTTTAATTCCAATAATTGGGTCGAGCCCATTAGAATTAGGGTTTCTTATGTTAAGGTTTAGTAGCCTATTTAAGCAAAGCTTGTACTCATTTTCAAGAACTGGATGATTAATAAAAATTTCTATGATTTGAGATGCGTCTCTTCTCTTTGTTTGGTGGTGATGCCAGACACCCCTAAGGTGGTGATGCCTAGGGTTTTGTAGGCAAATTCTAGGTGGTGATTCTTAGGATTTGTTCTGCTTCTATCCGTTCTTTCCCATTTATCCTATTTCCCCATTGATGTCCTGCATCAACTTGGTATCAGAGCAAAACCCCGATCCCCACGCTTTTAGTAAAACCCAAACCACAGCAAAGCCTGTCATATTTTCCAACAAACAAGCACACTACACTGAACCCACCCAGCCCCACTGTCCCTAACCCACCGTGAACCAACCATCAACAACCCACCAAAGCCCCACTCATCAAACCACAAGACAAAACCATCCACACTTCAAAGTACCACCCAAAAAAAACCCATAACCTGTAATCCACCATCATCACAAACCAACACCCAAACAAAACCCACTGTGAACCAGCCATTAACAACCCACCTAAAGTCTATATCATCGGAAAGCAACCAATCCACGCCGCCAGTCACGATCTCACGACCCATCAGCACCACTCGCGGCTCACATAGCAGCACCTACCTCGGTCGTCGCACCCAGCACCACCGTACCGCACTTCAACCGCCAGTAGCCGAGAACCACCCAACACTACCCCAACAGCAACCCACATGGCTCGATCCACCACAGGGCCAGGTTGCACCATCAAAAGTTCGCCGGAGATCCATCTTGTCGCCGCCAAACCAAAACAAGTCTTCTCGCCGCTGCACCTGCCTCATGTCATGCCACCGTAACCCACCAGCAACCCTCGATCTCGCGTGACACCACCTAGCAGCTAGCACAAGAAAGGTAACATTTTGGTTTTGAATAACCCTTAACCTGCTACCCAACATATCCCGATCCCTTTAAAAACCCACCCTTAGTTTTGACCCGACCCACAAAACACTCAAACCCACCATTACCGACCCATTAACCAACAAACAAAAATAACCCAAACCCGCGTGACAGAAACCCCATCCACTATCAAACCCATACTTTACCCGACCCCCAAAAAAAAAAAAAAGAAGCCCAGCCCGTGCACAACTCCTTGAAGTTAGACAGTCAGACTAGATCTAATTTGTGGACTGATTCCTTCTGTGCTATTGGAATTGCACTCAATCCGTGAGCCGATCAACAACTTCAATATATATATTCAAGTTCAGAGTACATCAGCAACATTCCAGGTTCTTGTTGAAATTCTTTGTTGAAGTTAATTGTTATAGTGAATTATGGTATTTTTCAAACCACCTAGTTCCTTTGAGACAACCTTTGAGGACCAGCTTAAGGATGTTGGGAATGCCCTCCTTAATTTTCCTTCCGCCATTGATGAACTTCTCACTCTTCTTGGTAAAGTTGAAAATTTGTTAGCAAATGTGGAGCAGGCACCATCCAAATCAATGTGTGATGCACTTTTACCCTCAATGAAAGCACTTATCACTAATGAAATTTTGGGGCATACTGAAATGGATGTGAAGATTTTAGTTTTATCTTGTATTACGGAGATTACGAGGATAACAGCACCAGATGCCCCATATGGTGATGAGAAAATGAAGGAAATATTTCACCTCACTATAGCAGCATTTGAAAATTTGTCTCATGTGTCCAGTCGCTATTATACAAAGGTTGTTTTCATTCTGGATACTATTGCAAAGGTCAAGTCGTGCTTGGTGATGTTGGACCTTGAGTGTAATGCATTGGTTGTCGAAATGTTTCAAACTTTCTTAAAGATCATTAGGTCCAACCATTCACCTGTTGTATTTTCAGCCATGGAAACAATTATGACAATGGTCATAGATGAAAGTGACGACATTTCCTTGACTCTTCTCAGTCCGCTATTAGCTAGTGTACGACAAGAAAATGAGACTGTTTCACCCATTTCATGGAAATTGGGGAAGAAAGTGGTCACTAATTGTGCTGTTAAGCTTCAACCTTATCTCCAAGAAATAGTGTGCTCTATAGGTGTTGCTTCAGACACATTTTGTGCTGCCAAGGTTGGCCAAGCTGTGGATGCTACTTTCAAGTTAGTTGAAGACTCTACTATACGTAAGGAAGACAAGGTGGTTTCATTTTCCTCACCGATTCCACACATTGAATTTATAATTCCTGACAAGTTTAATGATGTGATGAAATCCAAGGCTCCTTTGTTCTCCGTCCTCCCAACTGTTGTTCCAGAATTGAAGCAAGTGTTCCGTGTCAGACTTTTACTCCTTCAACATTATAAAACTCGAGGTCGAGTTTTCTCCAACCAGAGGAGTATGATGCGGGAGCAGAATATTTATTTTGTTTTTATCTTTAATTTCAAAGTTGATTGTATGTTTATTTTAGGTCTTAGTATCTAATCAAGTTTATTAGTATTTTAATTCCAATAATTGGGTCGAGCCCATTAGAATTAGGGTTTCTTATGTTAAGGTTTAGTAGCCTATTTAAGCAAAGCTTGTACTCATTTTCAAGAACTGGATGATTAATAAAAATTTCTATGATTTGAGATGCGTCTCTTCTCTTTGTTTGGTGGTGATGCCAGACACCCCTAAGGTGGTGATGCCTAGGGTTTTGTAGGCAAATTCTAGGTGGTGATTCTTAGGATTTGTTCTGCTTCTATCCGTTCTTTCCCATTTATCCTATTTCCCCATTGATGTCCTGCATCAATAGCACCTCGACCTTTATCGGATCATTACCCTATTCTGCTGGAGGTGGGGAGTATGCTGCGAGGTAAGATTCCATTTAGATTTGAAAATATGTGGTTGAAGATTGAGGGTTTTATGGAAAGAATTCAAAATTGGTGGTCCTCTTATTCCTTTACTGGTCCCCCAAGTTTGGTTCTGGTTTGCAAGTTGAAAGCTTTAAAGGAAGACCTTAAGAAGTGGAATCACCAAGAGTTTGGCAACGTGGGGTTTAAACAGAAACAACTTCTTGGTGAATTGGACATTTTGAATATGGAGTGTTCGGGGAGTCTATCTTCTTCTGAGTTAGACCTTCGTGGGACTCATCTTCTGGAATTGGAGAATCTAGCTCATTTGGAAGAGATCTCTTGGCGGCAAAAATCTCGGGTCCAATGGCTTAAGGAGGGTGACAATAACACGAAGTTTTTCCATAAAATTGCGAACTCTAATCGTCGTCGCAATTATATGGAGAAAATAGAGGTGGAGGGCACTACTTACCATACAGATTCTGATATCAGAGATAAGGTGGTTTAATTTTATGAATCCCTTTATACTGAAAAAGAGAGTTGGAGACCTTTTGTTGCTGATTTGCCCGTCTTCTGTGATTGAAGACTTTGACCGGGCCTTGTTGGATAGCCGTTTTGAGAGAGAGGAGATTATTCAGGTTATTAGGGATCTTCAAGGGGATAAATCTCTCGGTTCTGATGGCTTCAATATGTGCTGGGCTTCTTTGAGGAGGTTTATGAGCATGGTACATTTGCACATTCCCTGAATGCTACTTTTGTGGCTCTTATTCTCAAGAAGAGTAATGCTTTGAACATAAGGGATTTTCGCCCCATCAGCCTTGTAGGGAGTGTTTATAAAATCTTGGCTAAGGTTTTGGCAAATCGGCTTAAGCGGGTTTTGGGTGGTTTGGTTTTTGAATCCCAAAATGCCTTTGTGGGGGGTAGGCAGACTCCGGATTCAGTATTGATGACAAATGAATGCTTGGATAGTCGCTTACGGAGTCATCTTCCGGGTGTGGTGTGCAAACTTGATATTGAAAAGGCCTACGACCACGTTAACTGGGATTGTTTACTGTTCCTTTTGGACCGTATGGGCTTTGGTTTTAAATGGAGAACCTGGATTCGAACTTGTATTTCGATTGTTCGCTTCTCTATTATGGTGAATGGCTTGCCTTCGGGTTTCTTTGGGAGTTCTAGAGGTCTCTGCCAAGGGGATCCCCTATCTCCGTTACTCTTTCTATTGGTTATGGTGGTTCTAAGCCAATTGTTGCGTAGAACAGAAGAGGCTGGTCTTATCAGTGGTTTCAAGGCAGGTTTGGCAACGGTAAGTGGTCTTTCCATTTCTCATCTCCTTTTTGCTGACGATACCATTGTGTTCTGTGATGCTGATAGAGACCAGCTATTACATCTCCGTATGGTTCTAGCTTGTTTTGAGGCAGTGACTGGTCTAGGTGTGAATATGGGAAAAAGTGAGCTTGTTCCGGTTGGGGAGGTGAGTAATGTGGGCCAGTTGGCTGAGATTCTCTGCTGCCGTGTGGGTGGTCTGCCTATGTCTTATCTTGGCATGCCCTTGGGTGCGTCTTTTAAAGCTTCCTCAGTGTGGAATCCTATCCTGGAGAACATTGAGTGAAAGCTGGCTGGGTGGAAGAAGTTATACTTATCCAAGGGAGGGCGCTTGATTCTCTTGAAGAGTACGCTCTCCAGCTTATCTACCTACTTCTTATCCTTATTTACTATTCCCATGCATGTGGTGGAGAGGATTGAGAAGCTTTAACGCAATTTTTTGTGGGGTGGCTTGGGAGATGGTTTTAAACATTACCTAGTAGGGTGGAACACTGTCTGTCGTCCTATAGCTAATGGAGGATTGGGAATAAGGAAGGTGGCGGTGACAAATAGAGCTCTCTTGGAGAAATGGTTGTGGAGGTTTGGTAGGGAGGAGAATCTCCTCTGGAGAAGGGTTATTGTTGCTAAATATGGGTTGGAGGGGGGTGGTTGGTCTTCTTTAAAGCCGAGGGGCTCTCATGGTTGTGGGCTTTGGAAAGGGATCATGTTGGGTCGGGATCTTTTCTTTCAACATATTGAGTTGGTCCCTGGCCAGGGGTAGGATTCTGTTTTGCATGATTCTTGGTGTGGTATGACCCCCCTCAAATCCTTGTTTCTGGTACTGTTTTCTTGTTCTTCCGACAAGTCAGCTTCCTTAGCTTCCTTGTTAAGCATGTCGGGTGAGGGTGATATTCGTGTTTGGATTTCTCTTTACCGGGATTTTAATGATGGGAGATGTGAGGTTCTGACTTTTTTTAATCTCATTCATTGAAAATCCCAAGCTGAGGGCCCCGATGTAGAGTGGACTCTTAGACAGCTGGCAGATTGAACAAAATCTTTCTATCAAGCCTTATTGGTTAGTCTAACACCCATTTTCCTTGGAAGGCCATATGGAGGGTGAAAGCTCCAAGAAGGGTTGCCTTCTTGTTGGACAGCTGCATGGGGGAAGATTCTCACAGGACAATCTGATGCGTGAGGTTATTCCTTGGCTGGTTGGTCATGTGTAGGAAAGGTGGGAAACAGGGGATCATCTTTTGATACACTGTGTTTTGGCCTCGGATCTGTGGTATGGGAGGTCTTTTGGGGTTTGTTGGGTGTTCCCAAAAGTATTATGACCTCCTATATGGGTGGTTTAACAGCTTTTAGGCACGATTCAGAAATTTGGAACTTGGGCTGTTATGTTTGTTGTGACTGTTTGGCGCGTGCAACCACCGCACTTTTGATGTGGGCCAGTTGGCTGAGATTCTCTGCTGCCGTGTGGGTGGTCTGCTAGGTGCATATTATTTTTTTTGATAAGTAATAATGCACTTTATTGATGAAAAACCACTTTGTGTACATAAAGTATGTACACAAAAGCAGTGAAGAATTACAAAGATATGTATGAAGAGGAATGTAAAGAATCTAGAAAAGAAAGAACTGAATCACATCTAGAGTATCCCCAAGCTATGGCCCAATCATATAAGGTATTAGAAAAAAGTTCTTGCACTTGTGAATCCGTACGCTCCGAATTCTCGAAAGTACGACCATTCCGCTCACGCCATAAGGTCCATAGAAGACAAAGAGGAACCATGTTCCAAATCTTGGAATGAACCTTCCCCAAACCATTGTACCAGCCCAAGAACAGATCAAGAACACAACCAGGCAGCACCCATATGATGCCAAATTTCCGAAACACAAAACTCCAAAGCCCAGCAGCCTTGGCACAATGAATCAGAAGGTGATTAATGGTTTCCCCATCCTGGCGGCACATGCAACACCACCCCGCAAGCTGATAACCTCTCCGCATAAGATTATCTGCAGTCAAGATTCTACCCCATGCACATATTATATGCACTTAGTAGGTGTTTTGTTTCTTGAATTTCTCATTCTCAAAAAAAATTGACCACCTTTTCTCTCTTTTTTGGAGTTTCTTGATTGTTGTTCTCTTTTTGGGCTCGGGTTGGGGGCCTTACTCCCATGAATTCCCTTGCGGACTTTGTTGCATCTTTATGTTTCACTTGTATTCCTTCTTCATGCTCTTTGTAACTTCCTCCTGCTAGGTGCATATTTTATGCACTTAGTAGGTGTTTTGTTTCTTTAATGGAATTTCTCATTACTTATCAAAAAAAAATTGACCACCTTTTCTCTCTTTTTTGGAGTTTCTTGATTGTTGTTCTCTTTTTGGTAAACCTATCGTGTTCCTGGGCAGTTTTCTTCATTAATAAATTTTCATTACTTATGTCTAAAAAATGTAATCTTGAAACGGTACATCGGTACTAATTGATATCAAAATATTTCATTTTCCTAACCAAATTGAAACGGGCTTCGCTACGGTATTGACAACATCGAGTTTAACACACTACATAGTATAGAATGGGTGAGATGGTTCAAGTTATTGTTTTATCATTTGTTGTGATTGATTAGGCATGTTCTAAGTTGCTCTCGGATTTCTACAAAGAGTGGCTTGGATTTCTACAAAGAGTGAAGAATATGGCGAATATGTTTGACCTAGGACAAATTGGAGAGTTTGCTACATGTGCTTTTGGTGGGTTAAGGTTTGTGAGGATTTGTGGATCTAGTGTTTAGAATTTAAGCGTTCATTAGGATTCAACAATGACTAGGATTTGTAGGGAAGAGAAAGAAATTTATTTAGGATTAAAAAGATGTAAGAAGAAATGAACAATGCACATGAACAGTACCCATAAACAGTGACAGAAATCAAAGGGAAGTAAAAGAGAGAGAAAAGGAAGAAAGAACAATAAGGTCAATGTGCCTCAATACTCAAAACACTTAATATGTTATTGATCAACTCCCCTTTGTTTGAATACAATAACACACTTATATAGACCCTAAATCTTAACTTTTCTTGATAGAAATAGGACTCCTACTTTAACTAGTAAACCAAACCCTAATTGAATTGAAGCAAAGGCCACACATAAAGACCCATAAACTAAATAAGACTTATTAATAAAATAAAACCCAAGGCCCACAACTATGGCCCATACCTAATAATTACAGAATCACTAAAATATGACTCTAGAATAACCAAATAAAATATCAATACCTAAGTAACTACCATGGGCACTTATTTTTGGGCTTTGCCTTAACCTTAGGCTTCCAAAAAGGATATTGTTTCCTTAACCATGCTATTGGTTGTGCTATTAATGTTAGTCCATCTTGGCACCCTCTGCTATTTTTGGGGAAGAATTGGAACTATGTGTCCTTGCATAGAGGTTCCGCATTATTCTTCCCTTGTCTATATTTACCACAATATTGTGCTTATTGCCATTGTTTTGAGTTATTATTTATATTCTTTGATTGGTTTATATTTGTTATTTGTTACTTCTTCCAACTATAATTCTTCTCCATATTAATCATTCAGATACTATTACAACAAGAGGACAAGACAATCTAGTTGGGAGAAGCCTTTAGAATTGATGACGCCAATAGAGGTGAGTCATGCCTTTTCTACTTCTTAATAATGTATGACATATTAGTTTTGATATCGAATAGTATTAAAATGTGCAGTGGATGTGTGCTGGTATACATTGCTCTCCTGAGATTTACATGCCCGACTGGGTTGAGCATGAGCAAACTTCTTGTTTTATGGATTTATTTTTGCATTTCTTATTATTCCATGAACATTTTTTGTGGTCTGTTGAAAAGATGCTTCATTATGGCATGATTTTCCTGTCAAGCAGACAGTCACCAATCTTGGACTTTTTGACTTATTGTAAGGTCGATTGCATCCTATAGGTGCTTGGTAATGTCAGATAATAGCTTTGTAGCTTTATTTTGGATGAACTTGTGGAAGACTTTTCAGTTCATATTAATTTGTTATTCTGAATCTTGATTATGGCCAGAAGCTCTGACCTATAAAATGGTCAAAAGTTGCTTGTCATTGTGATAATTACTCCCACTTTCTATATCTGTTGAGAACAGAAGGAATGTATATCTCTTGCCTTCCCCCTTTTTTTTTTTTCCTTTCTTTTGTTTGAGGATCGTGGTTAAATAATTATTTAGTTAACTTTTGTACTTTTATTGGAAAACATAGGTCTCCATCTCTTTTTTGCGCCCCTCCCCCAATTCTGTTATTTCATGGGAAATAATTTCTCTATAATGCATTTTTTGGCATTGAATGAAACTGTTCATATGCTCATGTATGGCATAGTCCAGTCACAATATGTATGAATACAACCTTCATTGTTGATTCCATACTTTATATCATTTCTCTACTAATGTGTTGTCATGTACTACATCTTTGGTCTTATTCATTTACCATTTGATGTACTTCCACGGTGTTCTCTTTTGGTAAGATTTGCTGAGATATCTTGACAGTTTTCTGGTTTTGGGATCATTTTTTCTTTAGACCTATAAAGTTGATGGTGTTTTCAATTCCTATGGAAATTGTTTTCTTATTTCTCACTCTTTTATTATCCATGTATATGCCGTGTGACTTCCATAGCTTTAAAGATGGTTACAGGTACATGCTGTGCTACTCTATTGAGAGGTAGGATATGCTGTGGGTCTTTGCTGCTTTCTCTACCTACTATATTGCTTGAATGTTAGTAAATTCCATCATTTGTATTACTTCCTTGATTGTTATAATTTATTTGGTTGAAATTTTTGTTGATTCTTAGATAAATGGTAATAGATTTTCTCCTGCCATGTTTACATGATAGGATGTGCATTATTCTTGGGCCTACATATCACTTTTTCTTCATTTGCTTCAATCTCAGATTCTTGCTTTGACCAAGTGTTTGAATGTCAATGTAGGGTGTGTAGTGCTAAATGAGAAAACAATGTTTATATTATATTAGGTTTTTTTGGGGTGTTATTATTTGAGACCTATAGTTTTTGAACTTCTTGACTCATTAAATGTTCCTATGTTCATATGATATGATGTGCATTATTCATTTGATGCCAGTATTGATGAGATGAGTTTGTGGAGAATAAGACATGAGAGTTGATAGTAGTGTCTGTGGCATGGACTTGGATTTGGGGTGTTGAGTTTGGGTACATGTCCTAGTGTTCCTTTTGTCTGCTTCCAAAGTGTCAAGTAGCACAGCTTCTGTTGTGTCGAAATGGTATACCCGACAAGTGAAGGGTCAGTTCTGTGTAACACAGGATGGTGATGATGAGGATGCGATGACAGGCATTGGTTGAGATGGATTGGGCATGTCTGATGTGGGTAAGGATTGAGTGGTAATGCTTGGAGGATGAGGGGGTTGGCTTGTAGGAGATGGCTTGAAACAGCATTATTCCTAGTGATCTAGTAAAATTTTGTCCTCAGTAGAGCAGAAAGGTTAGATAAGATTTACGTAGTGAGTACATAGTCTTTGATTCGATTTTTGAACCTCCAAATAACCACTTCTCTCAAATTTTTAATAGGGGAGTTTTGTATTTTTTTCCTTAATAAATATATATATTTTTTTGATAGGTAAAAGGAATTATATTAAAAAAAAAAGGAACCAATGTGTGCACAAA
>OU015767.1:12188058-12350021 GCA_907173295.1 Fagus sylvatica
AACGCCCCCAGCCAGTATCAGTCTACATCTCAAATGCATGCACCCAATATGTCTTCTGGGAGACAACTTAGTTTATCATCTGAAAGCCAGAGCACTGCCTCTGTTACATCTCTGCAGCACACTGTTGGACAACCTTCGGTTCCCACTGCGGTTGCATCGGTAAGGCGTTTTTATTTTTATCCTCTTAACACTTACTTGCCAAGTTCTTCAACATCATGGTCAAATCATTTTTGCTACTTTGCTATCTCAAATGCTATCTATCTGGTTTCTTGACAAGTCCACATTTATTAAAATTTTCAGGCAACAAGCATCCAGCCTAACCCCACTAGAGAGGCCCCAACAGATTGGATAGAGCATACTTCTGCTGATGGAAGAAGGTATATGGTTTTGATCAATTAATTACCAGCAGAGACAGCCAAATCCCACCGCAAAAAGGAAAGAACAAACTTTAAACTTATTGAATAAACATCTAAAAAATCATTGCATTTAAACAACTTGTACTTCTCGTGTACTTAAGTTGTTCGCGTCTCTTTAATTATAAAAAGAAAAAGAAGAAAATTAGCTCACCTAAAGACTATTATCTTATTAAATATTGTGAGCCAACGGACAACCAATCCCTAGGGTTGTTGAGATTGCAATATTAGGATTTTTATCATTCTAAGACATAGGGTGAAGTTTTTCCTAGAGTCTTCCAAGAACTTTAAATTTTAATATTTAAAGGCTGAGGAAGGCCTTTTCCTTTTTGGGCTAAAAACTTTTATCTGATTGAATATTGAGAACCAGTTGACATCCGATCCCAAGGGTTGTGAGATTGCAGCATCTGGATTTTTATCATACTAATACATATGGTGAAGTTTGTCCTTGAGTATTTCGAGCACTATAAATATATTAATATTATTTTTTCCTTTGAATGTCATTTTCTCTTACTTTCTTGTAATGCATAGCACAACGAATCTTTCGAAGCCCTTTTATTTTTAAAATTTTTATTGCAACTTTTGGAGGAATATGCCTTTGTTATAATGAGCTGTTTCTTGCCTCTAGCTTTCATTGCATGCTTGCTTCTCTGTTGGTGCTTTCTCATGTTCTTGTTTTTTGCTTACTCATCCCCCTAGAATCTTTTGAAACCTAAAAAAAAAAAAATCACTATGTTAAGATAATGGTTAAATAATTAAATTCACCATTTCTTGTTGGCTTAAACTGTTGAGACAAGTGGTGGTTTAACATAGTATTAGAGTAGGGGTCTTGAGTTTGCATATTGTCTACACTCTACCTCCTATTTAATAGTTAGAAATTCCTTTGGTTGGGCACCACTTATTGAGGAAGAGTGTTAGAATAATGGTTAAATGATTAAATTCATAATTTTCTAATAGTTTAAGCTTTTGGTTCAGTACTAGTTTA
Source organism: Fagus sylvatica (assembly GCA_907173295.1). Taxonomy (NCBI): domain Eukaryota; kingdom Viridiplantae; phylum Streptophyta; class Magnoliopsida; order Fagales; family Fagaceae; genus Fagus; species Fagus sylvatica. The sequence goes on from OU015767.1 coordinate 12,189,457, forward strand.
ACCAATGTTGTTAATACCGTATCGTACCGGCCATAATTTATTGTACCAGTTGGTCAGCGGGTACAAAATGCCCCCTGAAACTTATCGCTCCAAATATCGGCCTATATTAGACTTGACCTGACGTACCGGGAAATATCGGCCATTTCAGCTGACATAATGTAATTGGCCAGTACAAAATTATAGAGCTCACCGATGTCTTCTATTTTGTTTTCTTCATGGGTTACTCTCTGCCAGCCACCTTCAATGTCGTTCGTTCTTCTGCATCACACAACACGACCCCTTCATAATTTCTTTTTTTCTTCTCTCTCTCTCTGCTTTTAAAAACAAATCCTTTTAATCTATGAGTTGTGGGTCCGCCAACCACCCTTTCTTAGCTTTTATTTTTTCTAGAGCGCCCCCCCAATCCCCCACATGATAGCTGACTTGTTGCATTATTTATGTTAATTGTTTTTTTCCTTATTTAGTCATTGATTGCTGTATATTTTTGTTGGGCTTGGGCTTACTTTTATTTCTTTAGTCATGGATAGATGTATATTTTTCTATTGGGCTTGAGCTAGTATGATTGGTTAGTGATTAACATATTAGTTGGGTATGGGTTTACAATTTTAAAACTCTTAATAAAATATATAGACTCTAACCAATACTTATTAATTTAATGATATTTTTAAGTTCGTGAATTTACAACAATATATATTATAGCGGTAATCCTGATGCATTAATAATTTACGTTGACGCAATATTATCATCGTGGATTGGTGTTGCATGTGTAAATGTCATGGGGAGTTAGTGAATCATCTCATGCTGCATTGTGATATGGCCTAAGGTCTTTGGTTCTTAGTTTTCTGTTTATTTGGGGTCTGGTGGGTTATGCCTCATAGGGTGGTAGATTTGCTGGTCAATTGGAAAGGGCGGTTTGGTCGTCATCGTAACAGTGACATTTGGAATGCAATTCCCCTTTTGTTTTATATGGATTCTTTGGCGGGAACGTAATAACCGCACATTCGAAGGTCTTGAATGGTCACCGATAGAGCTGAAGTTTTTTCTTTGTAATTTGTATGAGTGATTGGCTACTTTAATTGACCACCTTTTTTCTTGGATCTTTCATGATGACCCCCTCCCCCCCTCCCTCCTCCTCCTCCTCCTCTTCCTCCACACACATATTACACTACCCTCCCTCCTCCTCCTTCCTTTCCAACCTTCCATACACACAATCTTCCTCCATGCTTCGGTTCCTTGCCTCCACAACCCCAAATAACCTTAGCCTCCACAACCCTTCCACACTCAACAAAGCTCCACACCATAGCAACCCCACATATCCCACCTAAAAACCTCATACCCCATCTCCTCACATAAGACCATCCCATTAAACCCTAAATCATTCATCCCTCCCAGAAAAGGGGCGTGTGCCGTGAGGGGCAATTCTAATGAGAGTAGGGGAGAAGACTCTAATAAGGCTTTATTCCTAGTGGGTGCAAAAAATTTCGTTTTAACCTTTGATGGTGGCCGCACGGCACCTTACCATATTACGGAAAGGCGAGGGAAATTTTTTGGCTCACTTTGGTTGGGTCTCGCTGGGCTTCAATGGTTGTTGGCAGAATGGGCTTCTCTCCGCCAGGTTGCCGATTCGAAAGGGTTTTTCCGTTTTTATCGCACGGGTTATAGTATTTTGGAATTCAGCTGCTTGCAGAACCACCATGGACGCTTTGTGGAGGTGGCTGAATACCATGGGGGGGCTCAACGTGGTGGCTTGCGAGTACCGGAAGGCTATCGGGGTAAGGGTTAGGCTTGATTTGAACGCGAGGTATGTTCCTTTTTCCTGGGTACAGCGGCGCCGGCGACGAGGACGAGTGGCCAGTCTCGTAACGGCAAAAATGTCCAGGTTGGGAAAGTGCGAGATTCGCGCGATTGTCTCACAGACAGCTGCGTCAGTTAAGTCCGTAGTGAATTTGAATAAATCGGGTCAAGTCCAGTTAGATACAAATGCCCCACGCCGACCCGGAAAACTGACTTCATTTGGAACCCATCACGCAAAACGCTCCGTATCACTTATGTGGAGGGTGGAAAGCGAAGTGCCGAGTGGGTGGGCCTCAGGTTTAAGGCCCAAGGCCTGAAGAGATGGGCTCAACCCAAGGCCCAAAGACCTATTGTTGTATCTAGAATAATCGCGAGCCCCGATTCCCCCCTGGCTCCCCCAGTCAACGCAAGTCCTACCGATGCTCTTCTTACATCATCGAGTGGCTTCGACAAGAGCGACGCAGCCTCGGAGCCTCCGGTGTCTCTGTGAAGGGTGGTTGCCGAGCCACATGTCCCCAGTTCTCCGATCTTGGAGGCATGGGTGGACTTGGCTGAGCCGGCACGTGAATCGGGGGCGATTGCCGAAGCCGAGACACTTGCCTTCTCCGATTCTCAGTACGAGCAAGGCCAGCCTTCGAATTGGATGGTCGAATCTAAGGAAGCTGAGGGTTGGGCTTCTCTGTCTGGGGTGCACACTGACGATATCGACGGAGAGCTTGCTTCTCCACTACAGTGTTCTCCTATAGCGATGGTTGTGCCCTCAGGAGTGCTGACTGTTTTTGAGCAGACAGCTCCTGAACCTTCTCAGTGGGTGAAAAGTAGACATAGGAGTTTTTGTAAATTGGTTGGTTTTCCAATTGAGAGTCACGAACAAGAATGCCTGGCTTTACTACAACGTATTGAAGCTGAGCGTTTTGCAAGGAAGGCTATTTCAGTCCCTCGACGTAAACAAACACCCGGTATTAAAGGTAAATGTGAGCTTCGTAGCTTGATTTCCACCGTCAACTACGAAGGTCGTCAGTCTGCCTGTTGAGGTTTGTGTTGGTTGTTTGATTTCGTGGTTGGGTTTTTTTTCTTCTTATGAAGCTACGCCTTATGTCTTGGAATGTGTGAGGTCTAAATAGCCCGCATAAACGTGAATTGGTAAAGTATTGGTTACAAAATTGGAAGTGTGATGTTGTGTGCTTACAGGAAACTAAATTAGCTGAGATTGATCTTCAGTTGGTTCGCAGTTTATGGGGTAACTCTTATGTTGATTGGGAGATGCTTCTAGCGAATGGTACAGCAGGTGGGGTGTTATTGCTCTGGGATCGAAGGGTTCTAGAGAGGTTGGATTCAGTTGTTTGCCAATTCTCTGTATCCTGTTTGTGGAAGAGTCTTACTGATGATATGGAATGGACGGGTACCGGTCTTTATGGTCCCACTACTGATGGGTTACGTCACGGGCTTTGGGATGAGCTTAGGAGTGTGCACCAAAAATGGGGGCTTCCTTGGTGTGTCTTTGGTGACTTTAATGTGATTCGCTTTCCGAGTGAAAGAAGGGGATGTACCAGGTTGACGTCCCATCTGATGGACTTTTTGGACTTCATTGAAGAGTCTCATCTTGTGGACTTACCTTTGGGAGGGGGGCAATACACCTGGTGTAGTGGTTCGGAAAATCCGTCCATGTCCCGGATTGATAGGTTTTTGATTTCTGCTGACTGGGAGGATTACTATTCGGATGCATCTCAAAAGCTGCTGTGATGCGGGAGCAGAATATTTATTTTATTTTTATCTTTAATTTCAAAGTTGATTGTATGTTTATTTTAGGTCTTAGTATCTAATCAAGTTTATTAGTATTTTAATTCCAATAATTGGGTCGAGCCCATTAGAATTAGGGTTTCTTATGTTAAGGTTTAGTAGCCTATTTAAGCAAAGCTTGTACTCATTTTCAAGAACTGGATGATTAATAAAAATTTCTATGATTTGAGATGCGTCTCTTCTCTTTGTTTGGTGGTGATGCCAGACACCCCTAAGGTGGTGATGCCTAGGGTTTTGTAGGCAAATTCTAGGTGGTGATTCTTAGGATTTGTTCTGCTTCTATCCGTTCTTTCCCATTTATCCTATTTCCCCATTGATGTCCTGCATCAACTTGGTATCAGAGCAAAACCCCGATCCCCACGCTTTTAGTAAAACCCAAACCACAGCAAGCCTGTCATATTTTCCAACAAACAAGCACACTACACTGAACCCACCCAGCCCCACTGTCCCTAACCCACCGTGAACCAACCATCAACAACCCACCAAAGCCCCACTCATCAAACCACAAGACAAAACCATCCACACTTCAAAGTACCACCCAAAAAAAACCCATAACCTGTAATCCACCATCATCACAAACCAACACCCAAACAAAACCCACTGTGAACCAGCCATTAACAACCCACCTAAAGTCTATATCATCGGAAAGCAACCAATCCACGCCGCCAGTCACGATCTCACGACCCATCAGCACCACTCGCGGCTCACATAGCAGCACCTACCTCGGTCGTCGCACCCAGCACCACCGTACCGCACTTCAACCGCCAGTAGCCGAGAACCACCCAACACTACCCCAACAGCAACCCACATGGCTCGATCCACCACAGGGTCCAGGTTGCACCATCAAAAGTTCGCCGGAGATCCATCTTGTCGCCGCCAAACCAAAACAAGTCTTCTCGCCGCTGCACCTGCCTCATGTCATGCCACCGTAACCCACCAGCAACCCTCGATCTCACATGACACCACCTAGCAGCTAGCACAAGAAAGGTAACATTTTGGTTTTGAATAACCCTTAACCTGCTACCCAACAATATCCCGATCCCTTTAAAAACCCACCCTTAGTTTTGACCCGACCCACAAAACACTCAAACCCACCATTACCGACCCATTAACCAACAAACAAAAATAACCCAAACCCGCGTGACAGAAACCCCATCCACTATCAAACCCATACTTTACCCGACCCCCCCAAAAAAAAAGAAGCCCAGCCCGTGCACAACTCCTTGAAGTTAGACAGTCAGACTAGATCTAATTTGTGGACTGATTCCTTCTGTGCTATTGGAATTGCACTCAATCCGTGAGCCGATCAACAACTTCAATATATATATATATATATTCAAGTTCAGAGTACATCAGCAACATTCCAGGTTCTTGTTGAAATTCTTTGTTGAAGTTAATTGTTATAGTGAATTATGGTATTTTTCAAACCACCTAGTTCCTTTGAGACAACCTTTGAGGACCAGCTTAAGGATGTTGGGAATGCCCTCCTTAATTTTCCTTCCGCCATTGATGAACTTCTCACTCTTCTTGGTAAAGTTGAAAATTTGTTAGCAAATGTGGAGCAAGCACCATCCAAATCAATGTGTGATGCACTTTTACCCTCAATGAAAGCACTTATCACTAATGAAATTTTGGGGCATACTGAAATGGATGTGAAGATTTTAGTTTTATCTTGTATTACGGAGATTACGAGGATAACAGCACTAGATGCCCCATATGGTGATGAGAAAATGAAGGAAATATTTCACCTCACTATAACAGCATTTGAAAATTTGTCTCATGTGTCCAGTCGCTATTATACAAAGGTTGTTTTCATTCTGGATACTATTGCAAAGGTCAAGTCGTGCTTGGTGATGTTGGACCTTGAGTGTAATGCATTGGTTGTCGAAATGTTTCAAACTTTCTTAAAGATCATTAGGTCCAACCATTCACCTGTTGTATTTTCAACCATGGAAACAATTATGACAATGGTCATAGATGAAAGTGACGACATTTCCTTGACTCTTCTCAGTCCGCTATTAGCTAGTGTACGACAAGAAAATGAGACTGTTTCACCCATTTCATGGAAATTGGGGAAGAAAGTGGTCACTAATTGTGCTGTTAAGCTTCAACCTTATCTCCAAGAAATAGTGTGCTCTATAGGTGTTGCTTCAGACACATTTTGTGCTGCCAAGGTTGGCCAAGTTGTGGATGCTACTTTCAAGTTAGTTGAAGACTCTACTATACGTGAGGAAGACAAGGTGGTTTCATTTTCCTCACCGATTCCACACATTGAATTTATAATTCCTGACAAGTTTAATGATGTGATGAAATCCAAGGCTCCTTTGTTCTCCGTCCTCCCAACTGTTGTTCCAGAATTGAAGCAAGTGTTCCGTGTCAGACTTTTTCTCCTTCAATATTATAAAACTCGAGGTCGAGTTTTCTCCAACCAGAGGAGTATGATGCGGGAGCAGAATATTTATTTTGTTTTTATCTTTAATTTCAAAGTTGATTGTATGTTTATTTTAGGTCTTAGTATCTAATCAAGTTTATTAGTATTTTAATTCCAATAATTGGGTCGAGCCCATTAGAATTAGGGTTTCTTATGTTAAGGTTTAGTAGCCTATTTAAGCAAAGCTTGTACTCATTTTCAAGAACTGGATGATTAATAAAAATTTCTATGATTTGAGATGCGTCTCTTCTCTTTGTTTGGTGGTGATGCCAGACACCCCTAAGGTGGTGATGCCTAGGGTTTTGTAGGCAAATTCTAGGTGGTGATTCTTAGGATTTGTTCTGCTTCTATCCGTTCTTTCCCATTTATCCTATTTCCCCATTGATGTCCTGCATCAATAGCACCTCGACCTTTATCGGATCATTACCCTATTCTGCTGGAGGTGGGGAGTATGCTGCGAGGTAAGATTCCATTTAGATTTGAAAATATGTGGTTGAAGATTGAGGGTTTTATGGAAAGAATTCAAAATTGGTGGTCCTCTTATTCCTTTACTGGTCCCCCAAGTTTGGTTCTGGTTTGCAAGTTGAAAGCTTTAAAGGAAGACCTTAAGAAGTGGAATCACCAAGAGTTTGGCAACGTGGGGTTTAAACAGAAACAACTTCTTGGTGAATTGGACATTTTGAATATGGAGTGTTCGGGGAGTCTATCTTCTTCTGAGTTAGACCTTCGTGGGACTCATCTTCTGGAATTGGAGAATCTAGCTCATTTGGAAGAGATCTCTTGGCGGCAAAAATCTCGGGTCCAATGGCTTAAGGAGGGTGACAATAACACGAAGTTTTTCCATAAAATTGCGAACTCTAATCGTCGTCGCAATTATATGGAGAAAATAGAGGTGGAGGGCACTACTTACCATACAGATTCTGATATCAGAGATAAGGTGGTTTAATTTTATGAATCCCTTTATACTGAAAAAGAGAGTTGGAGACCTTTTGTTGCTGATTTGCCCGTCTTTGTGATTGAAGACTTTGACTGGGCCTTGTTGGATAGCCGTTTTGAGAGAGAGGAGATTATTCAGGTTATTAGGGATCTTCAAGGGGATAAATCTCTCGGTTCTGATGGCTTCAATATGTGCTGGGCTTCTTTGAGGAGGTTTATGAGCATGGTACATTTGCACATTCCCTGAATGCTACTTTTGTGGCTCTTATTCTCAAGAAGAGTAATGCTTTGAACATAAGGGATTTTCGCCCCATCAGCCTTGTAGGGAGTGTTTATAAAATCTTGGCTAAGGTTTTGGCAAATCGGCTTAAGCAGGTTTTGGGTGGTTTGGTTTTTGAATCCCAAAATGCCTTTGTGGGGGGTAGGCAGACTCCGGATTCAGTATTGATGACAAATGAATGCTTGGATAGTCGCTTACGGAGTCATCTTCCGGGTGTGGTGTGCAAACTTGATATTGAAAAGGCCTACGACCACGTTAACTGGGATTGTTTACTGTTCCTTTTGGACCGTATGGGCTTTGGTTTTAAATGTAGAACCTGGATTCAAACTTGTATTTCGATTGTTCGCTTCTCTATTATGGTGAATGGCTCGCCTTCGGGTTTCTTTGGGAGTTCTAGAGGTCTCTGCCAAGGGGATCCCCTATCTCCGTTACTCTTTCTATTGGTTATGGTGGTTCTAAGCCAATTGTTGCGTAGAACAGAAGAGGCTGGTCTTATCAGTGGTTTCAAGGCAGGTTTGGCAACGGTAAGTGGTCTTTCCATTTCTCATCTCCTTTTTGCTGACGATACCATTGTGTTCTGTGATGCTGATAGAGACCAGCTATTACATCTCCGTATGGTTCTAGCTTGTTTTGAGGCAGTGATTGGTCTAGGTGTGAATATGGGAAAAAGTGAGTTTGTTCCGGTTGGGGAGGTGAGTAATGTGGGCCAGTTGGCTGAGATTCTCTGCTGCCGTGTGGGTGGTCTGCCTATGTCTTATCTTGGCATGCCCTTGGGTGCGTCTTTTAAAGCTTCCTCAGTGTGGAATCCTATCCTGGAGAACATTGAGTGAAAGCTGGCTGGGTGGAAGAAGTTATACTTATCCAAGGGAGGGCGCTTGATTCTCTTGAAGAGTACGCTGGTTGGGGGCCTTACTCCCATGAATTCCCTTGCGGACTTTGTTGCATCTTTATGTTTCACTTGTATTCCTTCTTCATGCTCTTTGTAACTTCCTCCTGCTAGGTGCATATTTTATGCACTTAGTAGGTGTTTTGTTTCTTTAATGGAATTTCTCATTACTTTTCAAAAAAAAATTTACCACCTTTTCTCTCTTTTTTGGAGTTTCTTGATTGTTGTTCTCTTTTTGGTAAACCTATCGTGTTCCTGGGCAGTTTTCTTCATTAATAAATTTTCATTACTTATGTCTAAAAAATGTAATCTTGAAACGGTACATCGGTACTAATTGATATCAAAATATTTCATTTTCCTAACCAAATTGAAACGGGCTTCGCTACGGTATTGACAACATCGAGTTTAACACACTACATAGTATAGAATGGGTGAGATGGTTCAAGTTATTGTTTTATCATTTGTTGTGATTGATTAGGCATGTTCTAAGTTGCTCTCGGATTTCTACAAAGAGTGGCTTGGATTTCTACAAAGAGTGAAGAATATGGCGAATATGTTTGACCTAGGACAAATTGGAGAGTTTGCTACATGTGCTTTTGGTGGGTTAAGGTTTGTGAGGATTTGTGGATCTAGTGTTTAGAATTTAAGCGTTCATTAGGATTCAACAATGACTAGGATTTGTAGGGAAGAGAAAGAAATTTATTTAGGATTAAAAAGATGTAAGAAGAAATGAACAATGCACATGAACAGTACCCATAAACAGTGACAGAAATCAAAGGGAAGTAAAAGAGAGAGAAAAGGAAGAAAGAACAATAAGGTCAATGTGCCTCAATACTCAAAACACTTAATATGTTATTGATCAACTCCCCTTTGTTTGAATACAATAACACACTTATATAGACCCTAAATCTTAACTTTTCTTGATAGAAATAGGACTCCTACTTTAACTAGTAAACCAAACCCTAATTGAATTGAAGCAAAGGCCACACATAAAGACCCATAAACTAAATAAGACTTATTAATAAAATAAAACCCAAGGCCCACAACTATGGCCCATACCTAATAATTACAGAATCACTAAAATATGACTCTAGAATAACCAAATAAAATATCAATACCTAAGTAACTACCATGGGCACTTATTTTTGGGCTTTGCCTTAACCTTAGGCTTCCAAAAAGGATATTGTTTCCTTAACCATGCTATTGGTTGTGCTATTAATGTTAGTCCATCTTGGCACCCTCTGCTATTTTTGGGGAAGAATTGGAACTATGTGTCCTTGCATAGAGGTTCCGCATTATTCTTCCCTTGTCTATATTTACCACAATATTGTGCTTATTGCCATTGTTTTGAGTTATTATTTATATTCTTTGATTGGTTTATATTTGTTATTTGTTACTTCTTCCAACTATAATTCTTCTCCATATTAATCATTCAGATACTATTACAACAAGAGGACAAGACAATCTAGTTGGGAGAAGCCTTTAGAATTGATGACGCCAATAGAGGTGAGTCATGCCTTTTCTACTTCTTAATAATGTATGACATATTAGTTTTGATATCGAATAGTATTAAAATGTGCAGTGGATGTGTGCTGGTATACATTGCTCTCCTGAGATTTACATGCCCGACTGGGTTGAGCATGAGCAAACTTCTTGTTTTATGGATTTATTTTTGCATTTCTTATTATTCCATGAACATTTTTTGTGGTCTGTTGAAAAGATGCTTCATTATGGCATGATTTTCCTGTCAAGCAGACAGTCACCAATCTTGGACTTTTTGACTTATTGTAAGGTCGATTGCATCCTATAGGTGCTTGGTAATGTCAGATAATAGCTTTGTAGCTTTATTTTGGATGAACTTGTGGAAGACTTTTCAGTTCATATTAATTTGTTATTCTGAATCTTGATTATGGCCAGAAGCTCTGACCTATAAAATGGTCAAAAGTTGCTTGTCATTGTGATAATTACTCCCACTTTCTATATCTGTTGAGAACAGAAGGAATGTATATCTCTTGCCTTCCCCCTTTTTTTTTTTTCCTTTCTTTTGTTTGAGGATCGTGGTTAAATAATTATTTAGTTAATTTTGGTACTTTTATTGGAAAACATGGGTCTCCATCTCTTTTTTGCGCCCCTCCCCCAATTCTGATATTTCATGGGAAATAATTTCTCTATAATGCATTTTTTGGCATTGAATGAAACTGTTCATATGCTCATGTATGGCATAGTCCAGTCACAATATGTATGAATACAACCTTCATTGTTGATTCCATACTTTATATCATTTCTCTACTAATGTGTTGTCATGTACTACATCTTTGATCTTATTCATTTACCATTTGATGTACTTCCACGGTGTTCTCTTTTGGTAAGATTTGCTGAGATATCTTGACAGTTTTCTGGTTTTGGGATCATTTTTTCTTTAGACCTATAAAGTTGATGGTGTTTTCAATTCCTATGGAAATTGTTTTCTTATTTCTCACTCTTTTATTATCCATGTATATGCCGTGTGACTTCCATAGCTTTAAAGATGGTTACAGGTACATGCTGTGCTACTCTATTGAGAGGTAGGATATGCTGTGGGTCTTTGCTGCTTTCTCTACCTACTATATTGCTTGAATGTTAGTAAATTCCATCATTTGTATTACTTCCTTGATTGTTATAATTTATTTGGTTGAAATTTTTGTTGATTCTTAGATAAATGGTAATAGATTTTCTCCTGCCATGTTTACATGATAGGATGTGCATTATTCTTGGGCCTACATATCACTTTTTCTTCATTTGCTTCAATCTCAGATTCTTGCTTTGACCAAGTGTTTGAATGTCAATGTAGGGTGTGTAGTGCTAAATGAGAAAACAATGTTTATATTATATTAGGTTTTTTTGGGGTGTTATTATTTGAGACCTATAGTTTTTGAACTTCTTGACTCATTAAATGTTTCCTATGTTCATATGATATGATGTGCATTATTCATTTGATGCCAGTATTGATGAGATGAGTTTGTGGAGAATAAGACATGAGAGTTGATAGTAGTGTCTGTGGCATGGACTTGGATTTGGGGTGTTGAGTTTGGGTACATGTCCTAGTGTTCCTTTTGTCTGCTTCCAAAGTGTCAAGTAGCACAGCTTCTGTTGTGTCGAAATGGTATACCTGACAAGTGAAGGGTCAGTTCTGTGTAACACAGGATGGTGATGATGAGGATGCGATGACAGGCATTGGTTGAGATGGATTGGGCATGTCTGATGTGGGTAAGGATTGAGTGGTAATGCTTGGAGGATGAGGGGGTTGGCTTGTAGGAGATGGCTTGAAACAGCATTATTCCTAGTGATCTAGTAAAATATTGTCCTCAGTAGAGCAGAAAGGTTAGATAAGATTTACGTAGTGAGTACATAGTCTTTGATTCGATTTTTGAACCTCCAAATAACCACTTCTCTCAAATTTTTAATAGGGGAGTTTTGTATTTTTTTCCTTAATAAATATATATATTTTTTTGATAGGTAAAAGGAATTATATTAAAAAAAAAAGGAACCAATGTGTGCACAAAATATGCACACAGAGGCCAACAGTTACAAAATAGAAGGAGAAACAGAAACAGAACTTAAAGAAACAATAAAATCAGCCACACTGTTAGCTGTAGAAAAACCCCACACCCTTGACCAATCAAATAAAGAGCTCGCAAACTTCTCAAGAAGCTGATCTGTAGAGCACAGCGCGTCCTCAAAAGTTCGACTATTACATTCCAGCCACACAATCCACATTAGGCAAAGGGGAGCTAAATTCCAGATATCAGAATGATGCTTCCCAAACCAATTACGCCACCCAAATAATAAATCCTTCACACTCCGCGGAATAACCCAATTAACATGGAACCAACGGAAAAGAAAGCTCCGTAACACATGCGAAAATGGGTAGTGTAACAAGAGACGATCGACTGTCTCCCCATCGGAACAACACAGACAACACTGACCCACCATTGTGTATCCTCTCCGCATAAGGTTATCACAAGTAAGGATCCTCCCCCAAGTCGCTGTCCAAATGAAGAAAGAAACCCTAGGAGGGGCTTTAGCTGTCCAAATGCCTTTCCAAGGGAACAGCACCCCAGGCCTATCATTCAACAAATGATAAATAGAGCGAGAAGCAAATACACCATCCTTACGACCCTTCCATCGCAACCCATCAGGCCCAGTGGCATATTCTTAATACAATTGAATTTAAATTGTTGGAATAATTCCATCAAGAAGTAAAAAAGGAACCCAAGAAAAGTAAATTTTAACATTTCTTTCTTGTCAAATAAGGTGCCTTCCAGTATATGGATTTTCTGATGGGGCATGCCTGTCCGTCCCAATTTTTTGAACTATTATATGAACTTAAAAATAATGTATTAGAATACCATAGTGCAACTTTAAACCTTGCCCAGACTCTTTGGCATGCGAGTGTTATCTCTTGAAACGGTTCCAAAGCCTCTTAATGGTGGGCTTCTAATTGCTTGAAAGTTTTCTCTCTTTTCTTTTTCGTTTCAATGGTGGAAAAAATTGATTTCAAACTAGAAAGCGCCTTTAGTTATAGTTAAATTAATACAACCCTTTCCTTTTCTCCCTTCTATTAATGTTATTATTGTTTCAGTCTTTTTTCCTTACTAAATTCTGGTTAGTTTTTACTATTATCATCTGGAATACACTCTTCATTTCTTAATTGGTACTTTTTTTAATAGGCTAAAGAATTTCCATTTATTTAGTTTTTATCACTGTGACAGAGGGCAGATGCATCAACTAACTGGAAGGAATATTCAAGTCCTGATGGAAGGAAGTGTGTGATCTAATAGTGGTTCCTTAAAGATATTCCTTTATTAGCTTTGCAACCTCTGAAGTCATTTTGTGACTTCTTTCCTGTTTTCGTGATTGTGTTGCAGGTACTACTACAACAAGGTTACCAAGGAATCCAAATGGTCTATTCCTGAGGATTTGAAGGTTTCCTCCCATATCAACAAATTTATCCTCATACTTTTTTCTGATTTTTTCGCACTCCTTATTTTCTTTTCTCTATCATACTGCTTTGCATATACTTTTGCTTCAAGTTGGCTCGTGAGCAAGTAGACAAGTCGTCTGTTGTGGGAACACAGCAGGAAACATCTGTGAATCCTCCTGCCTCAGCTCCTGCTCCCCCTTCTGTGGTTGAAGCACCATCTGGTGCAGATACCACATCTTCTGCAGCTCAAGAAATAGCATCAAGCCCAGTTTCAGTGGAACCTGATGGTGCTACTGGTGATCTGCAACCTGTGTTGGTTTCTGGATCATCTGCTTCAACTGTTGTAGCTTCTATGGATGAAAATGCAGATGGAGTGCAGACACTTCTAAATGCTGTTACACCATCAGCGTCTGTTCCAGAAAGTGCTGAAGCCGCTGTCACCATGGCCAGTACCACTCAGGCACCAATGTATAGTCAAACTAACTAATTTTGAGTGTGTTCTGATTTTAGTTTGCAAATGTCATGTATTTGGAATTTACTTCTATGCTTGAGTTTTATAGGAACAAGGTCAATGAACTTTCAGCTCAAGATATTCATAGTTCTGCAGATGGAGTTCCTGCAAAAGCTGTAGAGGTATGCCTTTTAAAAAAAAAAAATATTTTGGTTGTAGTTATTTATGTTCTGTAAGGACAGTATGCTTTTCTAGGGAGTTGAATCTGTTAAAGCCTTGGAGGAGGTTAAGAAAGATGAAACAGGGGAAAAAATGCATGATATTGCATTGGAAGCAAAATCAGTTGATCCGGAACCCTTAATTTATGCCAATAAATTGGTATGATCTAGAACTCACTGCATATAAGTCTTTCTTATTGTTGTTTTTCTGGGCATAGACTAGTAATTGTCACTGGACTTTTCTTTTCTAGGAGGCTAAAAATGCATTCAAAGCACTTTTGGAGTCTGCCAATGTTGGGTCTGACTGGACCTGGGATCGGGTACTTTAATTATGTCAATATCATCATCTGTGTTTTTATCTTATATTTTAGTACCTGACACTGATACTTTAAATATCAGGCCATGAGAGTAATAATTAATGACAGAAGGTATGGAGCTTTGAAAACACTTGGAGAGCGGAAGCAAGTTTTCACTGAGGTAAACCATAATGAGGATGTATTTTAAAATCAAGTATTAATATGTTTGTAGTTTTGTCTGATTCTGGTTGTGTATTGGCATACATTCTTAAATATGATACTTTTGAAAGAGTGGAAGTATTATCTAGCTTATTTATTCACAAGTCCTGTTTTCTTTTTATTGCTTATCTTATAAATGGTTCTTTTGTTTCAGTTCTTAAGTCAAAGAAAAAAACAGGATGCTGAGGAAAGGCGCAATAAACTGAAAAAAGCACGGGAAGAATTTAAACAAATGTTGGAAGTATGTTGTTTGCTGCTTCTGGAAATTTATTCCACTCTTTCAAATAATATAATTTTTCCGCCGTTCCTTTTCTTATCTTCCATTGACTTTTTTGACAGGATTGTACAGAGCTGACATCATCCTCAAGATGGAGGTTTGTGTTTCACTAAATGGTGTCAGACTTTCAATTTTTTCTTGTTAAATAAGACCAATGTTAAGTCTTACATATATCATGGTAAGTTTCCTGATAGTTTTTATTTGCTATGGGGATTTTTGAACAATCATTCAGCAAAGCAGTGAATATGTTCGAGAATGATGAACGTTTTAAAGCTGTTGAACGAGATAGGGATCGCAGGGATTTGTTTGACAACTACTTGGAGGAGCTTAAAAACAAGGTAAATTTCTGTTGTCTCAACCGCTCATTTAGTTTTAGGATTTGCATGCTTATAATTGATGTGTATCTTCCCACCCCTATCTCATCTCTAATTTTGTTTTATATTAAATAATGAATCTACTTATTCAAGAAAAAAAGAAATCATCTACTCTATCTATGAATAAAAATCCGTCTATATTCACAATCAGTTCCATTTATGGCTGAAGTTGAAAAATGAGGCATTTGAGATGGTCGCATCTTTTGTTCAATTGATTGGCTCTCACATTCCCTCATGTGTGGGGCCGGATAGGATGCGTTGGAAGCTTTGCAAAAATGAGGCATTTGATTCTAGGTCTCTTTGTTTTTCTTTGAAAGGGGTTAACGGGGTGAAGTTTCCTTGGAAGAGTTTTTGGGGGGTTAAGGCACCTCTACAAATCTCCTTTGTATGGACAACAGTCTGGGGTAGGATTCTCACATGTGATAATTTAATGTGACGAGGGTATTCAATTGGTTGATTGGTGTTGCATGTGTCGTCGTAGTGGGGAGATAGTTGATCATCTCTTATTGCATTGCAATGTCGCGTATGAGTTATGGAGCTTCGTGTTTCAATCCTTTGGGATTCAGTGGGTGATTGTAGGGAGGGTGGTGGACCTGTTATTTGGGTGGAGGAATTGGTTTGGGAAGCACGATTCAGGTGTCTGGAATCTAGTCCCTTTGTGTTTGATGTGGACTATTTGGACGGAACGCAATAGTTGGGCGTTCGAGGATTAGGCTAGATCAATGGACCAACTGAAGGGTGCTCTTGTTAATTCTTTGTTTGATTGGGCTAGGGTTTGGGGTTTAACAACTACTACTACTCCAGTCACTGATTTTGTAGACTCTATATGCTTTCCCTTGTCTAATTCATCTGAGGTGTAATCTGTCTCCCCTCAATGTGCATCCTTTGTGCACATAGAGGAGTTTTTCTTTTTAATAAAATTCTTTCTTACCTATTAAATAAAAGAAGTTTTAAAATAACCCATCTCCATAAATATTCGTGCTCAACCCCCAACCTCCAACGATTTCCCTAGTAGTGCTTGATGAAAAGTGTTCAACTTGCGAATACCCAATCCACTGTTCTTCAAAGGAGATACTGTCCCCCAATCCACTAAGTGTGTGCTAGGATAAACTTAAAATCCAACTTATGTATAACATTTTAAAGTCTCACTTTTTTTTAAGTACAGTTGTACTTTTACCCACCTTATATTTTTGAAGCAAAATAAGCCAATAAAAATAAACCATACCAACAAACCCTAAATGAAATTTCTTGGCATATCCCATTCCACTCATAGGAAAATCTCTCTGGAGCTGCATTTTACAAAGTGACCAAAATATGTTGGAAGAGAAGATAATGTACTCTTGATGAGTGTGATCCTCCCACCATTTGAGAGAGAACTTTTTCCAACTGGCAAGATGTTTCAATTTTCCTATTCACATGGGTTAAGTCTTTGGAAATATATCAAAAGCATGTATCAAAAATGTCTTTGGAAATGTATCAGAAGCAGTTGGGATATTCTTTGCATGATTATTAAGTTTATTAATGGAGTTTAAAGAGTGATATTTTGGCATGATACTTAGTGTGGAGACTCTAGTCTTAAGGATATGTTTCTTGAGTTGTATTGTAGTAGATTAGAATGCCGTAGGTGCGTCTTATTTGAATGGAGGGCATAGTTGGAACCCTCGCTGCAAGGTTGGTAGTTAGAGTCTATGGAAAATTTCTTTGAGCTGTTGTATTCTAATATTCCATCGGGATAAGGGGCATCAGATCTATTCCTGACCCTCAGAGCAAGGAAATTTGACGCCTGTTTTTTTTTTTTTTTTTTTTTTTCCGGGGGGGGGGTGGGGGGGGTGGTGTTGTTGGGGTGGGGGGGGGGGGTGGGGGGGGGGTGTTGTCCACATGGCTATGCTTTCCTTGGAGGATCATTGGGTGCAATGGTTGTCTTTTTTTGATATTTTGAGAGTTAGAGTTAGTGACGCATGCCAAACCAAAACTATGCAACATTAAAATTAAAGAACAGGAAAAATAAAGGACAAGTAATCTAGGAATCAGCACATAGGCCTGCTTGGAGTCAGCACCAAACAAGAGAAAACCTCTAGGAGTCAACATCTAGGGTTGGTTGATAATAAAACTAAAAAACAAAAATTACCTCCATTCGCCACCGTCTCTGCGAAACGATCCAGAGGTTTGAAGAGTTTGGGAATGATATATATATATGTATATAGCGTGTCACTGGACGGCTATGATGTGGTTCTTTAATCCTTGGGCTGTGTTTTTAACTTTACTACTACTAGGGTTTTTCAACTTAAGTTAACGGGCTCCTCTGCCTCTGGCCTTTATAAATTGTGTCGGGACTAGGAGGCCAATTATTTTTGTTTTTTCATCTTATGTTGCCATATCATATGGTATACTATTAAATATAATAAAAATTATGAGGAGAGAAGGGGGGCTGGATATGGTTAGTAGAGGTGAGAGTTTTGTGCAATAACTACTACCTTTTCAATAGATATGATAAGATTTTTATTTATCATCAAAATAATCCATCTCCATAGGAATACTTTATTGTGCTTATATAGACTACCAAACCCTAATTCTAACTAACATAGGAAACCTAATTAGAACTTAGGAAACCTAATTCTAAGTGATTTGGGAAATCCCAATGATTGAATTACAAAAATACCATTGGTTTGGGATATGGTATTTGCTCTAGCATGTTGGCAAAGCTGTTCTGGGCGACGTAGGCAAACAATGTGATTTGGAAATGTATCCTTCATTGCTTGATGTGGTGTATTTGGAGAGAATGCAATAGTAGGATTTTTTATTTTTTTTTAGAATTTCTTGATCTTTGTCCTTTTCAGGTGTAATTGGAGATGTACATATTCTTCTTTGCGTTTTAATAAAATTCTTATTACTTATTAAAAAAAAAGGGATGATTACAAGGCATTCTTTCACCAAATTACAATTCAAAAGGCACCTAAGATATAGCTTGTTGAGGTTTATGAAGGTTTTAGTGATTCTTATTTAGAGGGTTCTTGGTGTGAAAGGGGTTAGATAGGGATGAAACCTAGCTAATGGGGTTGTTATAGGTGGGTTTGGGGAAGCCCATCTACCAATGCACAAAGATTAGGCTGTCCAAGGTTTCATGGCAGACTTTTACTTTTCAACTTCTACTCTATGGAATGGCATGGGGGAGGATGCCAAGTTCCATTTGGTGTCATGGTCTAAGATTTGTGAGCCTATTCAGAATGGAGGGTTGGGGGTGAACGATCTTCAACGATTTAATCGGGCTCTCTTAGGCAAGTAGCTGTGGCGTTATGGTACGGATCGAGCTGCTCTTTGGCGGCAAGTGGTGGCTGCCAAATATGGCAGCAGTTGGGGGGATTGGTGTTCCAAGGAAGTCAAGGATTCTTATGGGGTGAGTTTATGGAAATCGATTTATTGAGGATGGCCCTCCTTCTCGAAGTATTTATTCTTTTCGGTGGGTGATGGCACTCGAGTGAGATTCTGGCACGATCGTTGGTGTGGTAGTACTCCGTTGAAGGAAGCCTATCCAGAGTTATTCTCCTTATAGCTCTTGATGGAGATGCGTCTGTTGCTGATCTTATGTCTCTTGTTAATGGTATGATTCACTGGGACGTGCTCTTCACTCGGAGTGTGCAAGATTGGGAGTTGGAGTCCATATCATCTTTCATGGATATCCTTTACTCTACTCCGGTTCAGGGAGCTAGGGAGGATAAGCTAAGCTGGGGTAATTCGGGTTCAAAGGTCTTTACTGTTAAGTGTTTTTATAGATACTTGAGCTCTCCATCCTCTCGGTTTTTCCCTTGGAAGGTTGTTTGGAAGTCTAAGATCCCCCCTAGAGCGGCTTTCTTTTCTTGGACTGCAGCGCTAGGAAAGATTTTGACTATTGATAATCTTAAAAAACGGGGCCTTATTTTGGTTGACTGGTGCTGTTTGTGCAAGGAGAGTGGTGAAAGTCCTGATCATCTCTTACTCCATCGCAAGGTTGCTCGTGAGTTGTGGGAGCTGGTACTTGGCTTGTTTGGGGTTCATTGGGTAATGCCAAGGACTGTCTTAGATTTTTTCTCCAGTTGGCAGGGGCCTTTTGGTAGTCAAAGGAACACCAGGGTGTGGAGGGCTGTCCCTCATTGTGTTTTTTGGTGTTTATGGAGGGAAAGAAATGCTCGTCATTTTGAGGACACTGAACTGTCCATCCCGGATTTGAAGATTCAATTATTTCAATTATTGTATGAGTAGATTAAGGGCATGGGTTTTTTCTCCATTAACTCTCATGTGGAGTTGCTGGAGCTTTGTATTCTTTGATCTCCTTTGTCCTTTTGTATACTTCTAGTATACTGGGACCTTTTTTAATATATTTTCATTACTTATCAAAGAAAAAAAAAAAACTTCTACTCTATTTCTGACTTTGGAATATTTTGGATTGCAAATCTTTACTTCTCATTTATGCTTTTTATACATCTGGTTGACCAGGGTTGCTCTACCCATCCCGTTCAATATATATATTTTTTTTTTTTTTTTTTTTCTCCAAGAAAAAAAGCGACTTCTTGAGTGAATTGTAGCATGCCTATGGTAATGTACTCGCTGAAAGTTATTGCATCATGCTTTGTAAATTGGTAGTTTTTGTGATATTGAGATCCAATCAATATGTTGAAAACTTATGCTAAAAGTAGTTATTTATTACTTGGTATTTGGTAGCTTCCACTTAATAAACATCTTAATTGTAATGCCTATGTTACTCGCTGAAAGTTATTGCATCATGCTTTGTAAATTGGTAGTTTTTGTGATATTGAGATCCAATCAATATGTTGAAAACTTATGCTAAAAGTAGTTATTTATTACTTGGTATTTGGTAGCTTCCACTTAATAAACATCTTAATTGTAATGGTTAACATGAGATAACAATTTTGCTGTGTCCATTAAATATTGTTCTTTGGTTGGAGGCCTTAGCCTGATAACAATTTAAAGATATGATTTGAAGGTTTTGGATTTCAAACATCTATGCTTCTAGTTTTATTAATTTGCGTTGTTAGGAACGAGCAAGAGCAGAGGAGGAACGCAAGCAGAATTTAATGGAATACAGGGAATTTTTGGAATCTTGTGACTATATTAAGGTACTTTTTAGGCAATGTTGTCGCTCTTTATTTCTTTCTTTCTCTTGCAGTTTAATGTTTACAATCAAATTTGTACTTTTGCATTACCTTTCTGCTTCAGGCAGACAGCCAATGGAGAAAACTTCAAGACCGCCTAGAGGCTGATGAAAGATGTGCACGTCTTGATAAAATTGATCGCTTGGATGTTTTTCTGGTAATTTTCTACCTGTAGCTTTGGAGCTTTCTTCTGGGTTTTCAATTTAATTTCAATTTGTTCTCCCAGGAATATATACGTGATTTAGAGAGGGAAGAGGAGGAGCGGAAGAAGATACAGAAGGTGCTCTATTGTTCACCTATTTGTGCTAGTGATTGAACCTACTTTTCTCCCCTTCCCCTGTTTTATTGTATGTTATTTTCTTATGTAAAGTTCTGATCTTAGTTTTTGTTCAAAACAGGAAGAATTGAGAAAGATGGAACGTAAAAACCGTGATGAGTTCCGCAAATTGATGGAAGAGCATGTTACTGCAGGCACTCTTACAGCCAAAACCCACTGGCGTGATTATTGCATGAAGGTAGCAACCTTGTAGTTTTTACTTTTTTATTTTATTTTATGTGAGCACAGCATATGTGGGTCCTGCTAAGTTATTGTATAGTTATGTGGATTGTGTCTTGCTCTATCTACTATGTGTTGTCTAATGTCCTTTCTCCCCCTCTAGGTTAAAGATTTGCCTACATATTTGGCAGTTGCATCCAACACCTCAGGTTCAACTGCAAAAGAGCTGTTTCAAGATGTTCTTGAGGAGCTAGAGAAACAAGTAACTAAACTTACTCTGTCTTTGTAGTTTTGTAGATTTCAACTTTTCAGACAACATTCAATCAGATTAATCCAAGATCTTAACGATGTTTGTCCTTTGAATTCATTTTAAACAATTTAGTTAATGGGCTTAAGTTTGCATGTTTTGTTGCCTCATAATATGAAACTTTTATTTTTATATTCACATTTCATAAATTTTCTTTCTCATAATTTCAGGATTTTCAGTGCCATATCAAACCGTTTTTTTTATTTATTTCTTTTGATAGACACAAAACACAAGGTAACTGCAAGTAATCACAGATAAGCTAGATTTCATAATAGAACTGTCCGGACAATTTGACTCAACTCTTCTGTGAGAATCGTATATGCAACTAATGAAATGGAGCATCAGTGTGTAATTCCTTCAATGATTGAAGATATGGTCCTAGATAAAGATAGATGGTGAAAGTAGCAGCTCCTGTGGCACATTCTTAGTTCCTTCAATGATTGAAGATATAGTCTTAGATAAAGATAGAAGGTGAAAGGAGCAGCTCCTGTGGCACATTCCTAGTAGTTGGACTGCACTCTCTGTATAATTGGGTTAATAAGTAGAAATACTTCTGCTTTATAGAATTTTACTTTTGGATTAGCTTAAGGCTTCTTTTGAGCTTCATAGAATGACATTTTCATAGAAAGTGTCGGCAGCCTTCAACTATTGTGACTTGGTATCGAACCCCAAGGGGTTGGTGTTCGGTATAGTGGTTTCTAGGCCTAGACATATAATTTGTTACTTTAGAAACTATAGGGTTTAATTTGTTAACACTCCTAAACTATAGGGTTTAAAATGTAATTTTCCCAAACATATAAAAGGTGTCCTAAAGCTAGTTCTAATACCCCAAAGCAGTAATTTGGCACATATCGGATGATGCATAGGTGTCCTAAACCTAGTGTGTTTGCAAGGTTTTAAGTTGCTAGGAATTCAAGAACGGAAAAGAAAAGCAATAATCTTAGAAAAACAATAAACTTCTAGGCATTGCAACTGGGATTTCCTTGGCATTACACCTCGGAGAAGGTTGTATCACACAAACCTCAAACAGAGTGCCTCCGAAAATTTAGAAACTTATTCTTCTCCCTGAAGTGAAAGCATTATACAAATAAATGACTGAAACCTATTCTTAGTGGAACTTGAACTTCTTGAAACTCCTAATAAGTCCAAACTAAATAAATAAACTCAAATAAAACCAAAATAAGTCCCAATGGACAGCCCCGGATTGGGATTGGATCATGGGTGACCCGAACCCGCCCCGAACTATAAACATGTGATCTGGCCCCGCCCCGAATTTACAAAAAAAATACTTGTACTCCTCAATTAAAATGAAACCCAAACCTCAAAAATTCAACTAACATGGGTTCTCTTTAATAAACACAAACAAAGATTCTTTGCTTTGAATTGGTTTTACCCAAAATGTTATGATCACATAATAATAAGAACCAATATTTTTGTAATATTATTAAAAGTAGGTGCGGGTCGGGCGGGTCTGGCTAATCGGGGCAGGTAGGTGCCAATACCCATTACTGTCCCCGCCCCGGTGATCGGGGCAAAAGTCTTGCCCCGTCCCCGCCCCGCCACCTCTACGGGGTGGGTAAAATCCGTGTGGGGCAGGGCGGGCCGGGTCTGTGCAAAATTGCCATCCCTAAGGCCATCCTTAGAAACCTGAAAATTACAAAATTACCCCTAATGCTTAAAATTAATTAGAAGTCTAGGCAATCTGACCGGGACTGTTTAACTCCCAAAAACATAATAAAATAAAAGTCCTAATCTACTAATAAGCCTATTCAAGTTCCCAAATACCCTTGGCATCATTTGACATGTGCCAAATTAATGCTTGGGGTATTAGAACTAGCTTTAGGACACCTTTTATATGTTTGGGAAAATTACATTTTAAACCCTATAGTTTAGGAGTGTTAACAAATGAAACCCTATAGTTTTCAAAGTAACAAATTAAACCCCAAAGTTTAAAAAAGCAACAAACTAAACCTTGAGGTTTCAAAAGTAACAAATTAATTTAAACCTTAAGGTTTCAAAAAGTAATAACTTAAATCTCAACCCATGCAAGTAAAACAAGGGTTTAATTTGTTACTTTTTGAAATTTCATGGTTTAATTTGTTACTTTTAAAACTATAGGGTTTAATTTTTTACTTTTTGAAATTTCGGGGTTTAATTTGTTATACCCCCTAAACTATAGGGTTTAAAATGTAATTTTCCCTATATGTTTTTATTGGTTGCTGCCATGATCCTCTATCAAATCCTCTTTGATCTCTCTATCTCTATGAATTATTGATCAAAGATATCGAAAGCACTAACTCTTTGATATTTATTGACTGTCAAATTTTACAACCCGTGTAACTCTCCGAGTGAAGTTCTCCTATGTTATCAACAAGTTTGATAAGTAAAATTATTTAATGAAAGAAAAGGGAAAATCCTAGTACACAAAGTGTGTACATTAGGATTGCCAATGTTACAAAGAGAAAGGGAAAGCATCATTGAGTTCTAACAATGAGGAATAAAGAACAATCTTGAAGCATTTGCCCATTCAAATAAGGTGCGAAGGAATTTAAGTCGTAGCTCATGTTCGAGCATTTCTTTCTCGCCAAATGCCCCACATAAGGCAATGCGGAATCATATCCCAAAGAACTCCATTACCTCGCTTAGAAACCTTCTCGTGCCAGCATGCCATAATCTCCATCACACGACGAGGCATTACCCAAGTGATCCCAAACATGGAGAAGACCAAATCCCACAGTTCTTGGGCCACAATACAATGAAGCATGAGGTGGTCAATAGATTCTCCATCCCTTTTACACATGCAACACCAATCTAGCACCATCACACACCCGTTCAATTTTTGTTTCTCCTTGTACAAAACTTACACTCCATGCATTCTATTGTAGACCTACTTAACCTAAAATCTTTAGATTCTTAAGCATCCCTCCAGATTTCCAAC
This sequence comes from Fagus sylvatica, assembly GCA_907173295.1. Classification (NCBI taxonomy): domain Eukaryota; kingdom Viridiplantae; phylum Streptophyta; class Magnoliopsida; order Fagales; family Fagaceae; genus Fagus; species Fagus sylvatica. Next base: position 12,213,270 of record OU015767.1, read on the forward strand.
ATGGTGTCAATTCCATGTCTAATTTCATTTCACTTATCTTAGCAAGTTTATGAAAATTCTTTTCTCCATCCCAAATCGCTATATAACTCATGATAAACCTTAAATTTAGCCTCTCAGACCACTTTTCTTGCTTCATGTTTTGCCACTTTATAATTTTCATACGTGCCATTGTCCCTACATCCATTTAGGCTTTTATAGCTCTCTTAAATCCATAACATATTTGTAAAATTGGGGGTATGGTTGCTTACCAACCACCTTTCCTAGACCCTGCAAAAGCAAGAGCCTCGTGCAGTGGGTACAACCTTGGAGAACCATGTTTGCAAAAAAAAAAAAAAAAAAAAATCATGGCTTGGTATCGTAAATTCTAATCGGTGCTTCAATGTTATTGGTCAGCTCTCTGTAGACGGGGAACTTACTACAGACCAAGCAATTTGTAAGGATCATATTTCCAACTTCTATCAGAATTTGTACAAGGAGTGTGGGTCTTGATGTTAAACAGATTACACTTCGCTTCTTTGAATGAGAAGGATGCTGTGTGGTTGGAGAGAGATTTCGATGAGGATGAAATTCCCGCTGTGGTTAAAGGTTTTAACAGGGATAATGCTTTGGGGTCGGATGGATTTCCGATGTTTTTCTTCCAGCATTGTTGGAGTGTAGTTAAAGATGACAGCTTGGCGGATTTCCAAGAGTTTCACATGCAGAACAGGTTTGAGAAGAGCTTAATACTTTTATAACATTGATGCCAAAGACATCTGAAGCTCTTGAGGTGAAAGACTTCTGGCCTATCAGTCTAGTGGGTAGTGTGTATAAGATCATTGCTAAAGTCGTAGCTAATCGTTTGCGTATGGTGCTCGAGAAAATTATCTCGGAATCCCATAATGCTTTTGTGAAGGGAAGACCAATTTTGGATTTTGTGCTTGTAGCAAACGAATGCTTAGATTCCAACTAATAAAAACCCTAATGAACCTAAAAAAAGGATAAAGGCCCAGCAGCAATTAGTTGTTTTTCGAGACCCTGCTATAAGTTCTATCCATATATGTTCTAATTGCCAATTCATACTAGATGTAGTTACATTTTATTTAAATTGAGAGAATAACCCAATGAAATTGAAAATTCAGCAGTGGGGAATTTTCCGTAATGGGCATCTCCGCGGTGGGCTTGATTTTACCAAAGATGATGAGAATGTGAATTCCCAACCATTTATGCGGCGAAGAGATGGCCTATAGGTAGTAGGGGTTGAGTTATTGATGTGAGGTAGATCCAGAAAAATGTGGTTTCTAGTTATTGAAGGTGGCTTTGTCTCGGGGATTTTTGGTGGGTATGGCAGAATTCTAATGTCCTTATGTTGTCGCATTTGCTTTTTGCGGATGACACTCTTATTTTCTGTGACACGGACGCACATCAGGTATTGCACTTACGGTATCTTTTAACCTGGTTTGAAGCTGTTCTTGGTCTAAAGGTGTTTATGGCCATGTTTGAACTGGAATAGCTGGTGAAGTTCCCCATATTGAGAGTTTGGTGCATATCTTGGGATGTAAAACTCCAGCTCTTCCTATGAAGTATTTGGGGCTCCCCTTGGGTGCAAAGTTCAAGGCGACAAACTATTTGGAACGGAGTTTTGGAAAAATTGGAGAGAAAATTGGAGAGACGACTCACGGGTTTGAAGAGGTTGTATTTATCCAAGGGAGGTCATCTCACTCTTATTAAAAGCACTCTCTCGAATTTACCAACTTACTTTTTGTTTTTGTCTGCGGTGATAAAACACATTGAAAAATTACGAGATTTTTTATGGGGTGATGAATTTAAATATCATCTGGTGAAATGGGATAAAATTTGTACTTCGATTCAAAGTGGGGTTAGCTGTCAGGAACCTGAATCTGTTTAATGAAGCCTTATTGGAGAAGTGATTGTGGCATTTTGGGGAGGAGAGAGGGGCTTATGGAGGTAGGTGACAGATTTGAAGTATGGTTTCGAGGGTGGGGGCTGGTGCACTGCTGATGTTTGAGAACCCTATGGAGTGAGTCTGTGGAGGTAGATTAGGCGGGGCTGGGGTCATCTCTCCCGTCACGTTAACTTCAAGGTTGGAAATGACACTCATCTCAGATTTTGGCATGACTTATCATTTGGTGAAATGAGATAAATATGTACTCCAATTCAAAGTGAGGGGGTTAGCTGTCAGGAACCTGAATTTGTTTAAAGAAGCCTTACTAGAGAAGTGTTGTGGCGTTTTGGGAGGAGAGATGGGCTTTATGGAGGCAGGTGATAGATTTGAAGTATGGTTCCAAGGTGGGGGGCTGGTGCACTGCTGATGTTTGAGAACCCTATTGGGTGAGTCTTTGGAGGTAGATTAGGCGGGGCTGGGGTCATCTCTCCTGTCACGTCAACTTCAAGGTTGGAAATGGCACTCGTCTCAGATTTTGGCATGACTTATGGTGTGGGGAGGCTGTCCTACAAGAAGTTTTTTTCGGATCTTTTTCGCATTGCACGGGACAAGGACTTTAGTTGAAGATCATTTACAAATCCGTAATGAATCAGTTCACTGGAGGTTGGATTTTGTTCATGCTGTTCAAGATTGGGATTTGGATAGAATCTTTTCTTTCCTGGACTTGCTTTATTCTACTAAGGAGCAAGGTCATGGAGTGGATACCATTTGTTGGCAGCCTTCTCCGGAAAAGGGCTTTAAGGTTAGTTTCTATTACAAAATTCTATATGGAGTTCAGATTTCTTCCTTCCCATGGAAAAGTATTTGGAAGCCAAAAGTTCCATCAAGGGTTTCCTTCTTTTTATGGGTTGCCTCTTTGGGGAAATCCTAATAGTCAAGAATCTGCGAAAAAGGAATTTGTTTTGGTTTGCTGGTACACTTTATGTAAGGATGACGGGGAAACGGTCAACCATTTGCTACTACACTGTCCTTTCTTGAAGGCACTATGGGATATGGTTTTTGCACTCTTTGGCGTTCATTGGCTGATGCCTTGGAAGGTGATAGATCTTTTAGCATGCCGACAAGGACACTTTGGGTGACACCGATATTGTGCGGTTTGGAGGTGCATTCGTCATTGTTTGATGTGGTTTATTTGGAGGGAGAGAAACAATCAAAGCTTTGAAGGGTGTGAGCGTAGTGTGTCTGAGCTAAAGCAGTTAATCCTCAATACATTGTTTGAATGGGTGTCAGCTTCGGGGTGTTTTTCCTGTTCGAATTTTAATAGTTTCTTGGTGTTTGTTCATTTCAGGTGTAGTAGGGGGTGTACGGTGTACGTCTTGTATCTCCCCATTGTACACATCCTTTGCTTGATTTTAATGCATTTCTTATTACTCAAAAAAAAATAAAAAATGAATTAGGACTTTTTTTTGGTTGGTATTAAAATAGTTCTTTCTAGAACGAAGGCGTTAGGTATTTAGAGTGACAAAGGAAGAACTTCTCTTAGGGTTTTAGTCACACAAATTGTTTAGTGCTTAAAGGAACTTAAAATCCAAAGGTAAAAATTTCCCTACTTACATAAAAATGTAATGTTACATGTTTTCTTCATGTTTTCCAGTGCTAACAAATCATGCAAAAAGAACTTCTCAGTATTAGGCATAGCCAACATTGTTTCAGATATCTTGTGCTTGAGCTTCCCCATTGGCGTCTTTGTGCTTCTTAGTACAATATTTTGCTTCTTGTAAAAAATATAATAAGTACTTGCCATCAAATACTATTTCTGTTCATAGATATAGTTGTTTCTTATTCATCTGTCCCAAATATTTTTCACGTGAATAGTCAAGGCTAATATTTTTTTAATCAACAATTTTATTTGTAAAAGTCCATAATTTCTTCATCCCTACAGTTTAAAATTTAGATAATGGGTTAATGTTGGAAAATTGAAGCTCATTGAGTAAATGAGAATGGATTTACTGGACTCCTTAAAATATTTTAATTTTCTAAGAGGACAACATTTTTGGGACTGTAGCAGTATTTTTTTTTTTTCATAGGTAATAAGATCTTTATTCAAACTGGAAAAAAACTCCCTAGTGCATAAAGTAAGCACTAGCAGGAGGGAAAATTACACAGCAAAAGGAAAGCAAATTAAACAACATTAAGGGAGACAGCAAATTCTTGAAGAGAAGATGCTGTCGTAAAGCCCCATGATCTAGAACAATCATATAACAGACCCACAAAGGACTCTTGAAGATGGAGTAAGGATTTTTCCTTATCTTCAAAAATGCGAGAGTTCCTCTCTTGCCACAACGACCACATTAGGCAAAGCGGCACAAGGTTCCAAATGTCTGAAGAATGTTTCTCAAACCCATTAAACCAACCAAATAACAAATCTATCACCTTGTCCGGAAGAACCCACTGAATCCCAAACTGTAGCAGTATTCAAATTACAACTACAGGCTTCAGCATGTTTTTCTTTCTGAGCTTACGTTTATGATTAGGGTTAGATTTTATTTGAAAAGGAGAATCCAAATTTAAACAGCAACTGGTGTTTGCAAATATGTTATTGTTGTATAGCTGATTCTCCTAGTTGATAACTTTTGGGCTTCTGATTCTTATCTTTATCTTATAGTATCATATACATCCTGTGGTGATAACAGTGGCGCTTTACTAATAACTTGTAAACCTTCAATTTACAGTATCATGAAGATAAAACTCGAATAAAAGATGCGGTGAAGCTTGGAAAGGTATGATGTATCAATGTTTTCTTGTTTCTACTTGCATGAATTTTTTTGGTTATGTAATGTTCTTGTCATCTTCAGATTATGCTGACATCTACTTGGACACTTGAAGACTTCAAGACTGCTATTTCAAAGGATGTTGATTCTCCGCCAGTATCAAATGTCAACTTAAAAGTATGTATTTTACTCAGTACTTGATTATTCTTTATATTGTATGGTAACTTTCCTCCAGCAAAAGCTTTTATCTCATGTAGCAGTTCAGAGCATGTTCCTTTTGTATTATTAAAATGCTTGGTTGTTCAACACTCCCACCTGGATGCATATATTCATTCACTTAGCTGGATAACTTTAATCAATTGCTTTGGTATCACAATCCTAAAAACCATTTTTATTTGCTAATTGCTTTGGCACCTCGTTCTGCCATGGGCTGGAGGGTGAGGTCTTGGTTTTCAGAGACATTGGGTGAGTGTGTTGTTTACAATAAGATAAAAAAGGTTGAATCCATATCTCTTGTAATTGGGTTTTTTTGGGCAGAGGCTTTGAGCACAACCTTCTTTCATGAAATCTAGGTGTGGGTTATCCAGAAAGTGCTGTTGACCTCTCACCTAACTTAAATTTTGAACAAAGGTGAACCTTAAATTTTGAACAAAGGTGAACTGTCTAGCTTTTTAGAGTTTGAATTGTTTGGGTAAGGCAAAGCCTCATTTATGTAAAAACGATTTGGGCTTGTAGCTAGCTCCAAGTTCTCATCTAACCCAAATCTTAACCGATGGTGAATTATTTGTTTTTAATATCAAGTGACTTTAGTAAGTGACAATGTGTTGGCTAATCAATGTTAAGTTTTTGAAGCACTGAATTTTTTTTTTATACGTTATAATGAATTTCATTAAAGAAAGCACATAAAGGGGCTCATCCCTAATCCATGGGATTATACAATATTGGAACCCTTGAAAGATTAGCATCTAAAATTCAAAAAATAAGAGAACTCAGAAATTTGACGAAGCAAGGTGAACCACACCCTTCATCCATTCATGTAGTGTCCTCAAAAAAAGGATTTCGATCTGGCAATGGACATCTCCCTTTCTCCAACTGCATCACATCAAACAAAGTGGAATAGCCGTCCAAACATCAATCCTGTCTTGCTTGCCAAAGTGTCCCTTTTAACTTACCAAAGTTCAATAAAGGATAGACCACCTAGGAGTCAACACCTAGGCTTGCTTGGAGTCAGCACCAAGCAAGAGAGAACCTTTAGGAGTTGGCACTAGGGTTGGTTGGAGTCTACACCACCAAATCATTGAAAGAATTCTAAGAGAATTTTATTCATCATTAAAATAATCCGTCTCCATAGGAGTACATTGCTATTCTTATATAGACTACTAAATTGTAATTCTAACTGATAGGAAAACCCTATTTCTAATTTTAATTGACAAATGACTTAGGAAATCCCAATTATTTAGTTACAAAAATACCACACTTTAGGAAATTAAATAAAAATACTCATAAACCTAATTAACTACTAATACCTAAAATAAAATACAATTGACTCCAAAATTAAATAAGACTAAATTAAAATAAATATTTATTTGTGCTTCCCACATCATTAAGTTCTAGATGTCACTAGCAATAATATCACAATGGAGTAATAAATGATTTGTGGATTTCCTGACATCATATGCTCTGCTGAAATAGATTTCGCAGAAAACACATACAACACCAATTGGGGAGCACTACCCTCCTAAGATTATTGTTGTAGAAATTTTCCTGCTGCAGGCCACATAAAGAAAGCCACACTTGGTGGCACTCTAACTCTCCAAATACTCCTCCAAGGAAAAGAAGAGATAACTCCCGAACACAAGGCTTTATAGTAACTCTTCGCTTGGAACCCCTTACTCTTTGAAGGAAGCCACACATCCTATCTTCAGCCGTTTGACCTGCCCGAACATCATATAAATGCTCAAGGAAGCGAAGTAAAGATTTAAGTTCCCAATCATGAAGTTCTATTATGAATAAAAGATGTTCCAAGCATACACATACAATAAATTTCCTAAAACTATCTCTACAATTAGGAATTTAAGACTTCTCAGCAAATATTTACTGCGACCAATGTCTTTCTGCTTTAAGCTCTGTCTTTCTGCTTTAAGCTCTTAAAAACAAGGCTGTGAAGGCTCAAAGAACTGGGTTAGAGGTAAAGGCCTTCTGAACGCAAACCTTCAGAAGAAATTTCATATAAGAACTCTAGAAATAATGGCAAAGTCAAAATGAAGATAGAAACATTCCACCGTTTATTTACCACAACCATGTCTTCTGGTTTCAATTTTAAGTGGCAGTGCTCAGAAATGCTTTAAGTGCTCTCTGTTTTGTTATTATTTTTAATGTCTCCAAAGATTTTTGGTTTCGTTGCTTAGATGATGTCTTGTAGTAACTCAAGTGTACATCCCTTGTACCTGGGATGTGATGTTTCTAATAACACTATCAATAAAATTTCTTACTTAACAAAAAAAGCTTGTTTCATGCCTAGAGGTTGTCTACAGTTTACAAAAATGCTTTAGCTATTGCTGTCTTGCTTCAGCTTTATCCCTTGCTGATTTTGTAGTTTCCCTCAGCTTTTCTTTGTGATTTTTGTGCTGTCTTGTTTTCTTTTCCTCTAGGTGCATACTTTATGCCCCTAGAGGAAGTTTTTGTTTCTCTTGAATAAAATCTTTGTTATCTATCAAAAAAAAAAAAAATGCTTTAGCTATTGTAAGACTCTAAAAGACTACCAATGCTTACATGCAAGGCATTTTTTATGCAAGAACTATGGTATAGTACCTTGTATGTGTGATTGCATTTTTTTTATATCAAGGCTTGGAAGATTTAGGTATGTTTTGTTAACTATGGTGAGTTCTCTCTTACTGATAAGTTGTCATGTTGCAATGAATTAATTGAGTCGGTAAAGGATTGTGTCCATCTACTGAGCAAATTAAAGTTTTTCTGAACCTATTCTTTAGAAAATTCCTCTTTGTCTGCAGCATGCACATTTTCCTTGTACCTTGTGCCCCCATAATGATCTGACATGATGCTCTACTACACTGCAGCTGGTATTTGATGAGTTACTGGAACGAGTTAGGGAGAAGGAAGAGAAAGAAGCTAAAAAACGTAAACGCCTTGAGGATGACTTTGTTCATCTACTTTGTTCAACAAAGGTGTAGCTTTCTTTGCAGTGACTAATAGATGCACTCATTATCTAATGGTTGAGTAGTAAAGGGATTTTGTCCATCTATCTGATTATTTACTTCTTTGCAGGAAATAAGTGCATCTTCAAAGTGGGAGGACTGCAAAGCTCTGTTTGATGGTAGCCGAGAATTTAGGTAATTTTTTGTTAGTAATTGAAACAATGGTACTTTGTCTTAGGGTCCATTTCGGATAGTTTATTTTCTTTGGCTTATCTTGCTTAAAAAATAAGTTGGGTGAAAGTATTGTTGTACTTAGAAAAAGTGAGGCTTACACACTTATGCATTATCATTTTTGGAATTGATTGTTGTTTACCAGATGGATGATTTTACAGCTCCACTTTTGTAGTGTTGAATTCTCTATTGTTTGAGAGATTTTCTTCAATTAATGACTTGGCCACTGGTGGACACTATGAGCAGTTGTTAACAACCATGTTCTCTTTCCATACTTGGATTACCAAGAAGGGCAATAATTTTTTTTATTTTTTGGGGGTTTTATTTTTGGGGGGGGGGGTGTTGTAGGATACATACTAGAAAGTCATGTTATATTAGTATTAGTATTACTATATCTATTTTTCCATATCCATATCCATTTCCCATGTAACTCATAGACATGACATGTGGCACTGTCTAGATTGACATGGCACACTTGTAATCTATCTCGCAACACATTTACAACATCAATCTGGCAATTTTCTTTTTCATATTTGTTGTTGATATAGCACCTTTTAAATAATTAATTATATTTTTAATTAACAATGAAAGTCCTCTCTCAACTTGTAACAAAAGCTCCTCTCCCACACCAAGTTTGGCATTGCCAAGCATTTGTTCGGATGCATTGTTAAAGCTAGCTCCCCTGAGGGGTGGATGGAGATATCATTGATGGCCTTCTTGTGGGGGTAGAGGGACTTGTGGAGGATGAAAGAGAGCATCAAAGATGGAGAAAGGAGTTGTTGGCAGTGGTGAAGATTAGGCTGCAGGGGAAGGAGAGAGGCAGGGAGGGAAGAAGGTGAGGGAGTGGTCGTGGAGGGAGTCGAGGTAGAAGGCACGAGGGAGATCGAGATGTGGGTGGTGGTGTTGTCGTCACCGGACATGGTTGAGGTACCAGCAATTTAGCCAAGTCACTAACACTGTTAGCTTGAATTTGGCTGGAATGATGAATTTGGAACAGTGTTAAAGAATGAAGGGAATCCTTGATGCAATTGGAAAGATAAGGACAAAATGGAACATTAATTAAAGTTAGAGACTAAAAGTATAATTTACCCTATTATTTGTTTAGTGACTGGTTATTTTACGTAATTGGAAAAAAATAATGAAAATGAAAATATCAAACCAAGAATTGATACCTGAGTTCTAATGGGCATCAAATTTTGAATTATATTGTACCTATACCTTATGGGTTGGCTTATCAAAAAAAAAAAGGAAAACTGTATGTGTTGGTTTTAACTTTTGTGGAACTTATGCATACTGTCATATTCATTCTTGGATGACCTTTGCTTGACATGAAATATAACATTTTTTAGTACCCTTCTGTAGTTCCATAGGAGAAGAGAGCCTTTGCAGGGAGATATTTGAGCAACATATAGCACAACTGAAGGAACAGGCAAAAGAACATGAGCGAAAACGGAAGGAGGAAAAGGTATTTAACTAGTTCCAATTTCTACCCCATGGGCATTCATCTTCTGATCATTAATATTCGTTTATTGACAATATCTGAAAGTAGGACCTTTGCCAAAGTTCTCACTAAGTGAAATGCCGAGTATTATTATGTTCATGTGAGATCTGGAAACAAAACTGTTTTACATATGAATTTTTATGTAGTCTTTGTTTGGAATATGACAGTTATCTGTAATTCTCTCTCTCTGGTATGTTTTTGGAATGTGAATATTAATACTTGCTAAATGCACTTGTATTTTCTGAATCTCTTGCTGAATGCATTATGCTAACCTAGTGTTACTAGAGGTGCTTATTTTTTTGTGAATACCAGGTTTTCAAATTTGACCTTAGTATGAACTTGTAAACGTTTTAGAATTAGAGAAGTTGCTGAGGTGTTTTGGTCATCTGGAACACAAATGACAAGTCATTTGCAAAGATGGTGTAATTGGGCTCCACTTTATGAAGGAGACTGAAAGTAGTATAAGTTTGAGGAAAGACATGGTGGCCTACAATTTGATTGTGGACGTAACTTTTATGGGATGACGAGGAAGGATTATGCACGAAATATTGATTTGCAGAGTTCAGTTAGTAGTCTGTATGATAACTTAATAGGAAACAGATAATAGGAAAAAACCTAAGACAGTATCTGTATTTTTGGTTATCAATTTATCATGGGTACAATGTGGTGGATGTATGAACTAATGTTGAAAGCGTGATACGTATACAAGAACCTAAATTCCAGCAACTTCCATGTATAGCACAATTCATGTGTGAAAAAGCTCAGATAATTTGAACATGACTTCCCATGTATTTCATAATTCCAGTTTCTGATTCCTATATTCTGTAGGCAAAGAAGGAAAAAGAGAGAGAGGAAAAAGAGAGGAGAAAAGCCAAGCAGAGAAGGGAAAAAGAGGAAGGACGTGAAAAAGAAAAAGATGAACACTTTAAGAAGGATGGAGCAGACAGTAAAAATCATGAATTAACAGATGTTCATGTCTACAAAGAGAACAAAAGATCGGGAGAAGACAATATTAAGAAACAAAGAAAGCGGCATCAAAGTTCTGAGGATAATGTAGATGAAAATGAGAAAGATCGTTCTAGGAAATCCCATGGATCTAACAGTGACCACAAGAAATCAAGACGGGTAAGTTGATTATTCCTTTATCGTATGTTAGAGATGGTTTTGATTTTTTTTTTGTTCGTTTGGTTTTTACTTCAAACACGTATATAACATGCAAACTCTTTTTGCTGATAAATGTTGCAGCATGCATCTGCTCCTGAATCAGATAATGAAAGCAGGCATAAAAGACATAGGAGAGACCACCGGAACGGTTCTCGTAGATATGGGGATCATGAGGAGCTTGAAGATGGGGAATTCGGAAACGATAAGCAAAATTCGGTAGATACTTAATCCTTTGCACACCCACTCCCCCCTCCCCCCCCCCCAGGTTTTATTTATTTTAATATATAGTCATCATTAGCAAGATATTTGTTTTCCAAAGCAACCTAATATTTGCAGTATCTTGTTATCAGTGTAAATGCTGTTTTTCAGCCACATCTTTTTTCTTATAGTGACTTTGGGCTTTTCCAACTAATTAATTAGAAGCAAGTCCTATAACGTTTGTAACATTTTAATATCAAATGAAGAGTTCAATTACTAACCTTCTATAACTTGAATGATAAATGTTGGAATCTCTACAAATTTAAGCATATAGCGAAAAAGAAGTCAAATCAGAAGCAACAGCGCAAGCAAATGCGACTGCACATATCACTGCTCATATCGTTGACACTAAATAAAGTTTTAAATTCTTGGTTGTTGACTTGCTGATTCTTGAAGATGTAATAAGGTACCATTACATGGAAGTGTGCAAAGTACTTGCTAATCTCTCTGGGATTTGTAAAGCTCAAACTCATTTTACTCTGGTAGGCAATTCCGTAAAGGCTAAAAGTGATCATCCTGCTGTATTTATTTATTTTTTTAATAAGAATTGAGTATGTAGATATAAGCCATATGGTATGTAAAAGCATCCTGTACGAATTTGGTGTACTAAGGGCAAGGCTTCGCCCTTCTCTTTGAGCTTCTATTAAAAAAAGCACATAAAAAGGCACTTTAAAATCTTATAAAATATGTGCAAAATGTATATGTTTATAAAGTAGTTAAAAAATAGTTGGATTGTGTCCATTCAGTTTGTCTAAACCGGTTTGCAGATTGATGTGTTTGCCACATAGCCCAGCTTTTGGTTTAATGGTCTGGCTTTAAAGCACTGCACCTCTGCCTTCTTTTGGAGTCGGCAGAATATGCACAATGTTAGAATAATGGTTACATGATTATATTAACCATTTCTAACAGCTAAAGCTTTTGGGACAATCAGTAATTTATCATAGTATTAGAGTGATCTTGAGTTTGAACCTTGTCTCTACTCTACATCCCATTTAAAAAGTTAAAAATCCCACGTGTTGTGTCCCGCTTGTTAAGGGGAAGCCTGGACCCACACGTGAGGGTGAATGAATATGGTTAAATGATTAAATTCACTATTTCTTTAGAGCTTAATCTTTTGGGATAATCGATAATTTATCACAAATTTATGAGGCTTAAGCTGGAACCTTGAAGTATTCTGCCTCCCTGAAAAATAAAGCGGGGAAATAAGCTAGAAGTATAAATCTACGGACTAGCACTTTGGCATGTTTCATACAAGAAAAGTTTCTAGTCTGGAATAAAACTGCTCAACAATGGGCATTTATTTGACTGTTGACTGCAATGCTTGGCACACTGGTTTGGTTTTACTAAGGCTATTCTTTGTTTCTTTGTAGTGATTAATTGATTAGACGGTATTACTTAAAATAAGAGCAGTGGTATGGATTTCATTATGTATGAATTTGCAACTCAGTTACCTTAACTCTCAATGTTTAAGAGATTTACCGGCAACAAGATATTCTCATCCCATATTGAACAGAATAAAATATGTAAGCAGCTTAGTCTGCTTCTTTGTATAGGTGTTAGATATTGTTCTGCGAGGCTAAGGGTTTGTTGGCTAAACTACAAGCTTTCTGTTAATTTTATGCACGATTTAATTTGATAGGCATATAGCTTGAAATAGTATATTAGATTTTGCAATTGACAACATACTTGGAAAATCAACTAAATTGGAGTATTTGTTGTTTGCTGCTGGGATCTCATGTGGGAAGGATCAGTAGGATGCGATATTTAATTTTTTTGCTCTTGGTGATTGTTGCATAATCTAACACATTTAAATGATTAGGGGAGAGAATTTATATTATTGAATTAAATATCTCAAGACATACTAATCTGTTGATTGGTTGAATTTTTATTCCTTTTTTTTTTTTTTAAGAGAGAGAGAGAGAGAGAGAGAGAGAGAGAGAGAATGAAGGGCATTAGGCTTCCACAATACATCATTTTTCCCTATCAATGCTAAAGTTACTTCTCCAGTCTTCCCTTTCTGGTTTAATTCTAGTTCTACATCCTGTGTATTGCTATCTTACATTTTGGTGACAATCATCAATACCATTACTTGTCATCATTGATAGACCATGGCGCATTGTATGCTATCCTCTAGGCCCTAGCTAATGAAATCCTGTTAGCAAGTCCTTATCATAAATGCATATCCTCTATATCTTTATTTTGAAGCATTAGATAAACAATCTTCTTTTGGTGTATAAACCTGTCTCTGCAAATATTGTACTCTAATTTTCACTTTGTTTGCTTCTGTATATAATTATGTCATCATCTTGTCATATTTCCCATGGCTACTACTATACAGTATATGTTTAAAGTTATGCATGAAGGAGCATGAAGCAATAGCTTTCCTTTTTTGTAACTTGCTCACAAAGTTGAGGGAAAAAGAAGTAAAGATGAGGGGCCGTTAACTTACTCAGTTGAGGAAAGGTTGATTGATTTTCATTTCCTCTAATTTGTTGAAGGCATGCCTTTGTGCATCACTTCTAGTCCTTGTGTGGAACCATTCACTTTCGGAATTCTGAAACAACTAGGTGGTTGATCAAGTATCTGTATCTGAGTATGGAACATCTGTTTACTGCAAAAATAATTCAATCATTTCTTTGACAACCTCACCCATGATAGCATTTCCTATCTCTATGCCTATCTTCCTTTTTAGTTGCTGAAAATTACTCCATTCTTCTAATGTGCTGGAGAAATCAAAATTCATCAGGTGGGTTATGTTCGTAAAGTCTCCACTTGGTTTCCCCAATGAGCAGATCTGCTCATAGATGATTTCCTCCATGTCTTCTGGCTCTGAGATGTCATCAGTATACCTGTGTCGTTCACCCTTCCTTCCCTGGGTTTCTGAGGCTTCCTTCTCAGAATTGAGCAGGAGCTGTTTCCTTTGCTGCAACAGCCTTTTGTTTCTCAGGAACTGAGAACAAGTACAATTGATCCCCTTTTGTTTGGAAAAACCGGCATGGCTCTTTTTCTCAATTGGTGAGTTTATTAGTACTTCCCATAATGAAGCTGAGAGCATGAGGTCTCCAGCATCTCTTTTGTATGGAATGGAGGTGTTACTTGATGGGGCTTCTTCGTTTGTGATGAAATCAGACCCTGTTTTTTGCAAAGTATGATGCATGTTAATAAATGGAGACCGAAGATGTATGGTTCTGTTTTTTATTTTATTTATCAGATAAAAATTGTGCTATAAAACTGGTGAACCTTTGTTGGATGGTGCTTCCATTAGAAGTGAGGCAGTGCTGAGTTGCATGTCACCTTCCTTGCGTATCCAATGAAATTTTGCATCTGCAGCAGTCTGTGAGCTTAGTAAGTGATTTAATCGATGAAACTGTAGCAAAGTAATGCTGCAAGACAAATTGAAGTGAAATCTGAAATGTGTCCTTGCAACCATAGTTTAAAATTAGAAGCTATTGTACCTCTACTTTCAAATTCTCAACATTGAAGGTCATTGAAGTGCTAGCATGAGTGAAGCCAGGATGTCTTTTAGAATGCAAAGAATATTCTTTGGCGTTGCTGTTAGTCGAACAATATGCATTCAAACATTTTACTGAGAAAAGCCCATTTGTTTTTTCAGTTCGCTGGGTCTTTCTGATGGTCTCAGAAGCGTCATCATCCTTATTGCTTCTTGTATGATTTGAAAGCTCCTCTCCGTTTTTGGTGGGAATGAGCTTGTACATTATTGATGCTAAGAACTTTGTAGAGAATAAGCTCCTTCTTCTTCCCTTGTTTAGATCGTAACCGTGTGATCTCGTTTGATTCTTGGTTGAATCAACTGAGTGTTTGTGCGAATTCAAGCTCTTCATGTATCTTCTTTCCGAAAGGTAATTGGCTAGGATAAAAGGCTCTTGTTGGTCCTGGAGATGTTCTCTAAGCTGTTTTGCAGGTGCTGGCTTAGATGCAGGGGAAGCCATTAAACCTTCAAACGTGAAGGACAGGAGTGGAAGAGGATAAAGGTGCTAATTTAGAGAAGATGAGGGTTGTAGGGTACCAAGTGGAACTGAAAGAACATGCCTGTTGTGGAGACTGAACAGTAGAACTTAATTGCATAGCTGAGATATAAATAAATGTGATGGGATGAAAGAATGGGCGAGGGAGGGGCCACACTAGAGTCAGCAATCCTGTAATTGATTGGGGACAGCCAAAAGTTAAAACTAGGAAATCTTGTCATTGATTGCTGACACTAACTTGTTTTAGAACTATAGAATCTAATGATTGTTGTGGAACCTCTCTTATTCTCTAATATTTAATATAACAAATGATGTCTTTGCAAGATTACTTTATAAAATATAGTCCCCCTCAAGTTTTGTTCTTTTATTCATTCACTCTTAATAACATTACTGATAGGAGCAGAGTCAAATTGAATAACTCATTTATCTATTAAATCTTCCACAAAGAGTATGTTGTATCGTCTAGAGTATATATGCTTTGATCTAAGACCTTAAATCACTCTTCCATGTTCCTCTTTCTTGGACACTATATATATATATTATACTTGGGGTGATATATTCCTATAAAATTTGTCATGTGGGAGGGCCCCACCGTGGTACAATCGGTGAAACAATGTGGGAGACCTCATGTTTTTCGAATGGAATTGTATCATGCCTTGTAGAGGAAGTACTTAACCTTGAAGACAAGCTTAGTGTCATATTGTAGGTGCATTGCACCTCCAATGATCATTATTCTCCGGAAATCTAATATATTAGCCGTAAGCGAGGAAAAGTAAGTCTATGATTGTGTTCGATTATAGTACTATAAATTAAATGTGTAGGTTGGCCAAAGCATCAAGTATGACGCAGTGAGTTTTGGTGAGGCTTATCGGGTAAAGTTTTGGGTGCTTTTCCTCAGTATATAGCAGGCATGTGATTTTCATGAGCATAAATTTCTATTTCAAACATTGGGCTGACTTGTGGCTTTGGCAGGCTTATAAGGTCTAGCAGCCAATGCCTGATTCAAAGCCGAGAATGTGCCCCTTATATTTGGGCCTTGCCTTGCATGTGCCCTGCCACGGTTGCTGGACTTTGTACACTAACTTCTTTGAGACCTTTCGGCCTGCCTCCACCACCAAAAAAAAAAAAAGAGGACTAACTTGAGGGTTTTATCATTATGTATAAGGTTTAAAAGTGTCCCCTTGTATAGAGTTGGAAATCGTTTTGGCCCAAGTTTAGATCTCCATTAAAAGTTTTTTTTTTTTTTTTTTTTTTGGTTCATATTGATTTTGCTTCTTAAATGTTGCATTTTTTCAGTGAGCATTGTTTTCAACATTTTAGAAATGATAATTAACTACACTTTCTTTTTTCAATCTTTTTCCGCATCAATTCATTAGGTTTATGTTCAGACATCGAATGTTGACTCCCACTTCTGTTGGGATATGTAGTTATATCATCCTACATAATTAGAACATTAAGGCTATTTGGGTTAGATCAACATATTCTTAAGAACATATTTCTAAAAGTTCTTAAGGTAACTCTGAAGTGTAATTTTTATATTCTTTTTTATTTTATTGTGAAATGAGTGGTTTGTCATCCCATCAATAATTTAAATAGATATTAAAAATAGGGAAAATTTTACCATATATTTATTACAAAAGGCTTGCAAACTGATGTAATAATGAGTGTGATTGGTGTTACTTCAATACATAATAAATAAATGTTTTAATATGTAACAATGAGTGTGATTGATGTTACTTCAACATATAATAAATAAATCTTTCTCAAAAAAAAAAAACATATAATAAATAAATATTTTAATTGTTCTATTGTGATTGGTGACATGTCAGTTTGTAATGTTTATGTATTGAAATTTGTAGTATCCTTAGTTTCAAGTAATGCTCATTAATATGTGATAAAATCCAATTCATTCACTTTATAATGGATAAATAGGATTTTAAGAATTCCACAATAGAATTACTTTGAGAACTCTATAAGATTCTAATCTATTTGATTTCTCATCCGTCTAATGATATCCCTACAGATGAGGAAAGCCTTTTTCCAAAAATTTGAGAGCTAGACTAAAAACAAAGCTTCAATAACTAGCTGCCAAAATTTGTAATTCACTACAATAACTCTCAAACCTAGAGAGCCAATGTAGCTAATGCAGATTGAGGGTGTTTGGATTTCATTGTGAACAACAATGAAATTTCTTAGACAGCGATAGAAGGATGGATTTGTTTGATTTTAGTGTGGCTTGTTGGAGATTTGAACGTGGAAATGTGGGTCTCATGATGTGTTAGTGGTGGTTTGGGGTGTTGGGTATGAAGGATTGAGATCAGGTGCAATACTTTTAGATGATCGAGATGAAAAGTTGATAAAAAAAACTTTCAATCTCGCTTGTCTAAAACTATTGCACCCGATCTCAATCTAGGTATGAATGAGTTATGTGAATGGCGACTAGTTTGATTTGTGGTGGCGAGATGTTTTGGGTCCTTATACATGAATCAACTGTAATGATTTTGTGGCTAGTGATTAGGGGGGAAGGGCTGAGTGATGTTTGAATCATGGTGGTATTGACTATGCACCTTTGATTCACAATGATTTCATGGACAGTGATGAATCCAAGGTTTGATTTGAAGGGCCAAACCCAAATATTAATTAATTAAGAATTTTATGGTGATTTACGAAGACTTGATTGAATTACTCCTTATCCATGATATTATAACTTTTTCTCATAATTTCTTTTGAGTAAACAAAATATCATCCATTTAAAAAACAAATATATAGTTTTTGATTTGGATTTTGATAACTTGAAAAGCTATATGTTACTAAATTAAACAATCCACAGTAGTTTATTGCTACCAATTACAAATTTGATCAAATATAGTGATTACTTTAACAAGTAATGAATAAAATCAACAATACACAGCAGTCGGTTTAATCTTAAGAAATTTTTTATAAATCCACAAATTTACCGAATCATAAACAAGTGATTCAGTTGCAAGAAGTGATTGAAAAGAATAACTCATTACATACAAGAGTTATTCACTTGCATAGAATAATTTATTCATGGATTAAAATCATTAAACATATACAAAAAAAAAAAATGCAAAAAAAAAAATCAAAATAGAAAGTTTATTTGTAACTTAAAAAAAAAAATTAAGAACAATGATTTAGTGTTAGTTATAAACTTTATGAATCTAGAGTTTAGAACTAACAGTAACTATTAAAAAAAAAAAAAAAAAGTTGAATTATTAAGAGAATACAACGGATGCAATTAAGTTAAAAAGTTAGAAAGTTTAACAAGCAGTATTGTCAGTTGACAAGTGGGTGATAAAATTATTAATATTACTAATTGATAGATTTCTTAATTTTTAGAATAAAATACTCGTCTAAACATATGTTTAATTATTTTGTCACATACAAAGGTATTGTTACTGAAATAAACTAATAAAATATTTTTTTTAAAAAGAAGGGAGCCAATTTTTTTAGGTATCAGCCCATGTTGATAGATGGTGGGCATCTGGTTTGTGTGGCCTAAATGGGCTTGCGGTGCGGGTGAGAGTAGCTTTGCTGGGGTGGTGTACGGCTTTTTATAAAGGTGATGGGGTTTTGGAAATGAGGGAGAAAAATAGTATAAAGAAATAATTTTGAAAGAATATTTAAATGAAATAGAGAAAGAATATCGAGTTTATTAATAAGTGCATTTGAAAAAAATAGCTAGTTAGAATAAGTAATTTTTAATTAGAATTTTGAGTGAAATTTTGGCTCACAAATTAACTTGAACTTCTCTCTTTTTCCCATTTTTTCTTCTAGTATCAAAATTAGCTTTCTAACATTCTTTAAAGGGGGCAAAGAGGCATACCCAAACAATAAGATTGAACAAAAGAAGTCAGAAAACGAACACTATCTCACATTTTAAATGCCAATAGTTTAAAACATGGGTCATTCTACAAAAACTCTTTTTGTAGTCCTACTCAATTAGTACCCATTTTAAGTATCCCACATTGATATTGGTACTTTTCCTCATATATGAGGTAGGTACTCAAACAAGGTAATTTAATCTTTAAAACACACTACAAAAAAGTCGTACCCATTTTCCCACATTCTTTTCCTCACTCAAACAAGTATCCTTCAGAGTTAATTTAATCTTGAGTATCGAGTTTGAATCCCAAGAACGAACCCAAATCTAACAAGGCCAGTCCTTCAACAGTTGACACGTGGTGCCACACATCAAAAGAACCC
This sequence comes from Fagus sylvatica, assembly GCA_907173295.1. Classification (NCBI taxonomy): domain Eukaryota; kingdom Viridiplantae; phylum Streptophyta; class Magnoliopsida; order Fagales; family Fagaceae; genus Fagus; species Fagus sylvatica. The sequence continues at coordinate 12,232,445 of OU015767.1, forward strand.
AACACTATTTTTCGAGCTTTCTAGGGGCAATTATCCCCTCCCCCATCCCAATAGCCCTTGAATATCCCTTAACTTTGTTAAACCAATTTGGCAATTTTAGACCACATATGCTTATTCTACAAATTTGACTAGGATTGAATGTTATAAAAAATACATGTTTTTTATTCTTTCTTGAACTAAGCATGGCAAGGTAGTGCGTGCCTATACGATGACATAGTACGTACAAAGCATGATTATCAAAACAAATACATGTTATCAGAAATAGTCAGCCACTAGCTAGCAATTTACCGACATCAAAGGTATGCAAAAGACAACACAATTATATGTGCAAGTACGTCCATCCTTTATGCATATTCTTCTTTTCCCCCTCCAAGCGTTTATGAAAATTTTCTGTTAGTCAAAGATATTGAACAAATTTTGATGTTATAATCGGATGGTCTTTTTCTAGTAATTGAATTTTTGTTTTCTTCCTTTCAATCTTTTGGCCAATAGTCATAAGATATACAACTAAAATCTAAATTTTAGTGAAGACACGCAAGTGCTGATGTACCCCCACCTAAATGGAGAGAGACCCAACATAAAGGAACAACAATGACTTTGTGGTCCAGTCCAATCTCATCCTATTTGCACACCATTGTTGGAGGTGAGGAAACGGTAAGGTTCCTCCACTTCAATAGATGTGAAATATTGGCCAATATATGTGTCATGGATCACTTTGATAAACCAGCATAAGTATGTGTCTTATTTAAGGCAGGCAATTATGCTATTAGGTATACACAAGCAAACATGCGGGGTGTCTCACCATCATATTGTTTAGATGCTCATGACTAAGATGATGAGAGATAGCATATAAATGAATTAAAACAGTCTCTGACTGAACTCAAGAACCTAATTATGAATTATACCCACATAACACTCATATGTATGAATTCGGCTTGGCTTTTGTCAAAATAAAATAAAAACTATTTTAGACTCCTATTTCTATTTGTTCTGGAAGACCAATAAAAGAAGATAAAATATTGTTTTCACATGTAAGCGTTTTCATAATTGCATGATTTTGAATCTAGAATAATCAAATCTTAAGTTTGTCAACTTGACACGGGTCTAATCAACATCAAGCCGGCACTCTAATAAGGATTAATAGTTTCTTAACTTCCCAAAAATAAAAAAAAGACCTGCACTTAAGTTTGAGATTTGTTCAAACCAAACTATTTTACACATTTGTCTCTTGAAATTGTTTACCTTTTAGTCTCTTAAGTTTGGGATTTTTTTTTAGTGTACCAAATTTGATATTGTTTTCAAAATGGTTATTTCATTTATCTTCGTGATTGATCTAACTGTTAAGTGTCAACAAAATGACGTGGTTTCTTTGGTCTCTCTCTTAATGGGTGTCTTGTCCATGATCATGTTGGTCATTGGATTTGTGGACTTTCAAGAAAGATTGGTAGGATTACTAGTATGACCTTAGGATGGTTTCCAACTTACGCTTGTAATAATTTTTACTATCCATCAATTAAAATGGATGCACTTGTTGTGGTCTCCTTTTTTAGAAGCTAACCCTGTCATATTTTCCTTTATTGATGATTGTAGGTTTCTCTTCCACCGCTTCTCTTATAAGATCTTTCATGTGTTTCGGAAACTAACCAAAGTGTTGATGCTTTGGCTAAACTGGTTCATGGCTAAACTGGCTCATAGTCAAGCTTAGGGGTGGGCAAAAAACTGCCAAACCCGACCCGCCCGACCAAACTATTCGAACCGTTTGTCCGTCCGTGAGCATATATATGGACGGATACAAATACGGTCATTTTAAACCTAATACCCTACCCACTACCCATACCCGCCCGATAATACACGATTCACCCGGTCACTCACCCAACCACACGCCTACACCCAACACACGATTCACCCTTTTAGCCTTTAGGTCAAAATTGAAAAAACATCAAACCCGGTCTCTCTCTCTTCTCACCCCCTAAGCTCTCATTCTCTCTCTCTCACCGCAGTGGCGCAGCCTCACGCCTCACCTATGAACCTCACGGCCTTACCTCTCAACCTCACGCCTCACGCCCTCACTTCTCAGCCTTACCTCCTTCTCTCTCTCGATTTCGTTCCCTTGCTGTCACTCTTTCCCTCACTCACACCGCCGCCTTAAAGCTCGATCTCACACCGCCGGAGCTCCCAAACCGTCGATATCTCCCTCACCAAGTCAATCTTAGATTCTTAGTCTCAGACTCTCAGATCTGAGCACCCCGCCAGTACAAAAGTAAGTTTTTTATTTTAATTTTATTTTTTTTTTTTTTTTTTGGTATAGTAGCTTTGATTGTGATTATTTTTGTTGTTTAGTGTTTAGTTTTTGATTTTATCTGGTTAATAATTATGTTGTTTAGTGTTTAACTGTTTACAGATTCGGTAGTGTTTACAGATTGGGGATAATTATGTTGTTTAGTATTTAGTTGTGTGTGTTTCAATTGTGATTATTGTGCTGAGCTGTGTTTGTGAGATGACTGATGATTGAGATTATGGTGTTTGTGTAAATCATAGGTTATGGAATCTGTTGATGCTGGTGCTACCCCAGTTGAGGTTGGTGTCTTCCAACTTGAATCTGCTTGCACCCAATAAGCTGGTTCTACTCCAGTCAAGCCCTCACTTCCACCTACAAGTAAAAAACCAACTGGTAGGAAAGTTTCACTAGCTTGGGATCATTTTGATAAAGTAGATTATTCTGATGGTCGTCATGTTGCTATTTGTAAATATTGCAAATGGGAATTAAGTGCTGCTAGTAAGACTTATGGGACAAGTTCTTTGTTGTCTCATGCTGCGGGTTGTGCTAAGAACCCAAACAGGGAATTAAGGGGACAAAAGACATTGTCTTTTGAACCCAAAAAAGAAGGGGAAAGGGTTTTGATCTTGTTGCAACAACCTTTACTATTGAGGCTGGTAGAAAAGCACTTGCTGAGATGATCATATTAGATGAGTTGCCCTTTATGTTTGTTGAAAATTATGGGTTTAAGAGATTTGTGAAAGTCTTGCAACCTAAGTTTAAAATAATCTCATCTTGCAAAACAATAACTAAAGAAGTGGTTAGTATTTATAATATTGAGAGAGCGAAGTTAAAGAAGGCTTTGGAGGGTTGTAGGGTGTGTCTTACCACTGACACGTAGACTTCAATTCAAAATTTTTGTTATATGTGTCTTACTTGTTATTTTATTGATGATAATTGGAAGTTGCATAAAAGAATTATGAACTTTTGTATTGTTGAAGACCACAAGGGGGAGACAATTGGGAGAAAGATTGAGTTATGTTTGCGTGCATGGGGTATTGATAGCATATTCACCTTGACAGTGGATAATGCTAGTTCAAATGGGGGCACCATTAAGTTTTTGGAGACTGTAACTAAAGATTGGAAGGGGACTATTTTAGAACATAAGTTTTTACACATGAGGTGTTGTGCGCATATCTTAAATTTGATTGTGGGGGATGGTTTGAAAGAACGTGATAGTTCTATTTCTAAGGTGCGTGATGCTGTGAGGTATGTGAAGTCCTCACCAAATAGATTTCAAATTTTTAAGGATTATGTGAAGACTTTAGGGATTGAGTCCAAGAGTCTCCTATGCCTAGATATAGCTACTAGGTGGAACTCGACCTATATAATGTTGGAAAGTGCTGTGAAATTTGAGAAGGTATTCCTACGAATGGATTTTGAGGATGAAGGTTATAATATATACTTTCATAAGCAACAAACGAGTGGTGGCTTGGGAGCTTTAGATGCGAGTGATTTTTATGATTGTAGGTTGTTTGTGAATTTTTTGAAGCTTTTTTATAATGCAACAAAGAAGTTCTCTGGTTCTTTGTATGTTACCTCAAACACTTTTTATTTTATTTTATGAGATTTATATCATTCAAACCAAAATCAATGAGTTGAAGAACTCCAAAGATAATCTTTTGCAACAAATGACCACAAACATGCATTTAAAATTTGAGAAGTATTGGGGGGAGGGGGATAAAATTAATCCCCTTTTGTATGTTGCTGTGGTGCTTGATCCTAGAAAGAAGTTGACATTTTTGAAGTTTTGTTTTTCAAAAGTGTATGGTGAGGCTAAGGCTTCTAGGGAAGATTGTTAATGTGAGGGATGTTTTGACTAAGTTGTATGAACATTATGCTTCTGTTCATTCACCAAATGTGGAAGTAGAAAGTTTGAGTGAGAAGAGTACAACGACCATGGATGTTGATGTGAGTGAGACTAATCCATATGCGCTTATTGAGTCACAATATGATCTTTACTTGGAGGTTAAGCAATCCATGGTTGTAACAATGAGCTTGACAAATATTTGGCTGAAAGTTGTGAAGGTAGAAAAGATGTGACTTTTGATGTATTGCTTTGGTGGAAGACCAACTCTAGTAGGTATCAAGTGTTGTCTAAAATGGCTCGGGATGTTTTGGCGGTACTTGTTTCTACTGTTGCTTTCGAGTCAGCATTTAGTACAGGAGGGTGCATACTTGATCCATTTTGAAGTTCATGTCTCCTGACATGGTTCAAGTCCTTATTTGCTCACAAAATTGGCTTAAATCCTTAGTTCCAATCTCCCTACGCAATACAATGGATGAGGTAGAGTTATTACAGGAGGAATATGACTTTGGTAAGATTTTGAACTTCTTAAAAGTTATATTGTCTATTTAGTATTAATAATTGTTTCATATATAAATTGCTCAATATTTCTTTTCTATTTTAGCTTTTGTTGAATCAGAAACAAGTGGCACATCTAGTGTTGGATCATCTTCTTCAGTTTAGTTTTAATTGGTAAGTAACTCATTTAATATTGATTGATTCAATTAAAGTATCTATCAAAAAATATATGTTTTGATTTTATTGAATATTTTCCCTCTTCATTTGTGATGTAGGAGGAAGACATTGGAGCAAGAGCAAACTTGGACTTTTGAATTTGTGATATCCCTTGGAAGCTCCTTTAGGAATTCGAAATCAAAAACACTTATTTTTAGTTTTAGATTATTTGTACTTTAATTTGTATTTGTATTTGTTGTTTTGTATGCTTGCTAAATTAGGGTAGAATTAGAATGTATGACTATTTATTTAGCATGCTTGGTAGTTGCCTAGTTGGTAATTTAGGTTAATATGAATTTATAGAAATTAGAATGTATGATTATTTATTTAGCATGCTTGGTAGTTGCCTAGTTGGTTGGTAATTTAGGTTAATATGAAATTGATTTTTTGTATTTGTATGTGCTTAGGAATTGTTGCATACTTGCATTTATGTTTGGTTTTTTATATATAACAATGGTTTAAAAAGTTAGCAAATAAGGAGATTTAAATGAATAGTAAAAAAATGGCTAAAAAAACTAAATTAGTAGAATCCAATTACATATAGTTGCTGATTTGGATTTAAAATGGCCCAAAAAAGTGATATGGACTGATTTTTTAAATTGGGCTAAAAACCACTTGCAGGCCCAATTAAACCCGACCAACCTGCCCGACATCCACCTGCCAAACCCGCTCAACCGATCCGACCGACCCGTATTTATCAACGGATGGTTAACGGACGGATTATCCGTATACTTATTTTCTACGGACGGACAACGGTTTTGTCCAATATCCGACCGGTGCCCACCCCTAGTCAAGCTGGAGATTTTGTTATATTTTGAAACCGACATAGTTTACCTTTAAACTATCTATCAACTCATAAGATCATTCATGTGTATTATTTAAATATGTCACGTGACTCATTAAATATGTTATGAGACTAAAAGTACACGTGGCGGTGAATAGCTTATGAGTTGTCATACGGTGGGTTAGAAGAAAATTCATATAAACTAGTTTGAAGCTAGAATTTATCATTTTTTGGCCTCCCTTAAGAGTACTTAATTGTCTTCATTATAATATGTTTACTGAGTTTACCACTATACTTGTTCTTTGTAAATTTTGGTGACTTAATTTATTTATTTCAACCCTTTTTCTACCAAAAAATAATAAATGATTTTTTAACACTTCGCTTTTAAAATATCACGCTGGTGCAATGGCCACCAAATCTTATTTGACGTACAGCAATCTTTTTTTTTGTGATAAAATTGACGTACAGCAATCTTGCAAGTTGCAACTAGTCCCAACTGCATTTTTTATTGTTAAAAGTTAAAACGGCAATAAGCACCGTTGTCCTAAAAAGAAGAAACCCGTGCGGTAGAACAGTGGAACCTTCTTTCACTGCCAATTATATTCTCAATTTCTCATGCTTTTATATTCTTACTTTTCTCTTTGATCTTTTAAGCCACCAACCCCACCAGCAATCATTAATTAATGTATAAGGATTAAGGACGGGTCCACGCTTTATGCCCTTTTATTGCTTCAAGTTGCTGATGTTTGTCCTCCACTCCTTCAAAGAAAATGAAGATGAATAATGATTTATGAGCAAACGCTCCATTTTTAGGCAAAGGTCCACTAATTGATATCTATGGACTGCTCCACCCAAAATCATCATAATTCTGCATTACAACTCTGTTCCCTGAATTTCATGCACCTCCTGATTTTTTTGGTGAAATTGCTTAAGTATCACAGACACGAGTAATCGATTTTTACATTTTTGGGATTAAAGTTTGATTGTCGATTTTTAAATTTTTGAGATTAAAGTTTGACTGTTGTTGTGACGTATGCGTATGATTTTTATGCAAACTAAAGGTTGCGGTTAATGTGATCAAATTAGTATTTTAAAAGCAATACCAAATCATTTGTTAAGATATGATTAAGTCAATCCAATTTTTTTTTAGTCATCTTTTGTTCTAGAAATAAAAATGAAATAAGTAAAAAACACGAGGTAGGAGGATGGTTCCTAATTAGTCAATTTACAAGTCATTTTCTTCCTAGCGTCTAACAATGTGAAAACCTCTCATTAGAAACAATCCCTTTCTTTCGGTAGGCCTCATTTTAGTATTTAAAAATCTTTGAAGTAATATACATTCTCTCTTTAGTCTTAACTAAACAATTAAAAACAATCAATAATTTGGTTTCCCATTGATTCTTTCACATCTCTTAAATAGTTTTGAGTCACAGAACTTTTGTCTTCATTTTAAATTTTTGGTCTTCAACAATCATTTTTATATTCATCTCCAAATTTGGTATGCATGAACATATTTGTATAATCTGGCTAACTCAATTACAATAAAAATTAAGCAAAAAAACCTTGTAATTTAGTGGTATTGTTTAATTTTCTTTACGAGGAAAACTAAAGTTCAAATCTTTATCCACCACTTATTATTACAATTGAATTATTAAAAAAAAAATGAACTTCGTATGATTATATCAATGGAAACCTTTTATTCCAAGATCATTTGTATGGGTTTAATGGCATTCCAGTCCATACTCCATTTGCGAAAGAGACTTTAATTAATAACACATTGCCATCTTATCGCACACCACTTAACCCAATGAGTTTGGGTCCAATTATGTTTTATTAGTTCCTCAACTTCTTTATTTATTTTTCTCCATGTAAGCCTTTTACTCACATGTGTATACCAAACATATCATAGGCATAGTCAACTCTTAAATAAAGTCTCTTGGAAAAAGATTCTCTCCATTTGTTTTGAAACAAAGATGGTTCATTTTCATGCATAATAGAGAATTAGAATTCGTTTTTCATAAATCTAATGGAGTTTTTGGTGTTACGTAATTTAAACTCTATTATATCAAAATACAAAATTGTTATATAAAAATACAGAGGTCAACGTTCATCATATGCCTGCTTGTTGCGGAACTCTTTTCGGATTTCAATCCGGAAAAATGATACTAATTTTAATTGATGTAACATATTATTCATCTCTATATTGGTAAAATTAATTACATATGCAAATGGAGAAAATCTTGCTGTTCATAGTGCTAAATGTCATGTTCCTACTTTACTGATTGTCTTTGTTTTATGCGGTGTGCTGGAAAAGTTGTCCAAAGTTGACACCCAAAAGGTTAGTCTTTTGGATACGGTCCTAACTTGCAATGATTTTGCACCAAAGTTATTGCTCTAAAAAAGTTGAATTCGTAAACTGGCACTTGAAATTCTAAGACTAGCCAAAGCCAATTTTACTTTTTTGAGTGGTGGGATGATTTTGGATACCTCTCTATGATAAATAGTCATTTTTTTTTTTTATTAAAGAAGAAAATAAATTCAAAGATTATTACAAAGTAATTATTTAGAGAATAATATATAATAAAGAGTCTCATTGATTAAATTTATTATGAAACGTATTATTTATATGAAAGGAAAGAATATTAGTGACCGTAATATTAAATAATTTTTCATAAAACATTTTTTGCTACAAGTTCTCTATTCACACTTCTAGAATTTCTTATAATTTTCAACAAGGCCAGCTCCCTTCGAGAACCGTGTAACGTTCTCTCACTTTCTTTTTGTTTTGACCTATATCCATACATACTATTATATTTCTCTTAAATCTTATTTCATTATTCCATCTTTGCCCCTAATTCCCAACAATTAATCTCTATAAATAGAAGCCACACAGTCCTTTCTCTTTGTGTCTTATGTTCTTTTGACAGTTCTAAGTCTTCTAGAGAGAGCAAGAAAATGAGGTCGACCAAGGTCAGCACCATTTGCATGATAGCTCTCCTCCTCTTCTACACACTAACCTACGCCACTGCCCGGCCGGACCCCGGATTTTCTGATGCCACTACTCCATTGAATACTCAACACGGGGTACATAAAATTTCTAAATTATTTCATTTTTTTAAAGCTTCAAAACCAACTTAACTTGTAGCTTTTCAATGAATATTTGATGGGTTTTGCTTAATATTTTTCTTGAATTTTGTTTTGTTTTGAAGGATGCTGAACTAGAGAAGGTTATGGAGGAGGAGAATTGTGAAGGAGTTGGGAAAGAAGAGTGTTTAGAGAGAAGAACACTTGCGGCTCACCTTGATTATATCTACACGCAGAAGCACAAGCCATGAAATTTGTCATCGTACTGTATTCTTATAATCATTTCTGGGCTATGTCTATGTGCCTGTAATTTCATTTATATAATATGTAGTAATAGCTGCCATATAGGTTATGTTTTAAGAGCTTAGTTAAGGTATTGTCTTATATTACGCATTGTTTTGTTTTCCATTGTTTCTTGTAGGAAAGAGTTTGTCTGTATTGGTAGAGAGATTATATTGCAGTGTAAATTTGATAGAGATATATTCATAAAAAATTAAAAAAAAAAAAAAAAAAAAAAAAAATCGGTTGAGATATATTCTTGTAGTGGAGATTTCTCTTTCAGCTCTTTTTTTTTTTTTTTTTTTTTTTTTTTTCTTTCTTGTAACAAATTAATTTGAGGAGAAAAAAGATGAAAAGTGCATAACAATTTATTCCAATGTTAATTTTTAATTTCCGAATCAGATTAAATTTGTACTTGATCAATCATGTCGTTCCTTGAAAATTAAGCATCATTTTGTAAATTGTTAATTTTCTTTAAAAAAGAAAAGAAAAGAAAAATAGTTCAATAATTAAGCCAAAACATGCTTGCAACAATTAGAATTTAGTAGAGAGAGAGAGGGAGCAATATTTTACCATCAAAATCATTGCCTAATATGATTATGTCGTAAAAGTATTTCTTACTTTAATATAATTACTATTACAAATTAAAGTTGGACGCGTTGATTCTTTTTTGTCGTGGAACTATAATTTGGAATGATTCCTTCCTACAAAATTCTTACATCAGCTCTACGGATTCTTTGTATACAAACGTACCGTGTTGACGTGTTGTAAGTAGTTTAGATGTGGTTTTCTTCATCTAAATCCAAAAGGCTTTCAAAAACCATGTTTACAAGGTTTGTATATCATTATTATTATAAATAGACTTTTCACCTTTCATCTAATTGAAGAATTTTAATATAATTTGGACATAACGAAGGTCGACTTCCATGGAACCATATAGTCTGACCAACTTATCTACCATCCACACATAAACAAGCAAAATGTAATCTTAATTAGACAAGTAAACATGGCACGTCATTGTCTTAGAAAAGAATGATCAAGGTCATAAATTTTATATATTGCTCATAGCCAAAATGCATTGTTTCGTGAAAGATGATGAAACCAAACTCCTTTGGTCAATTATGAAGTTGTTTACCATTCCTTAATAATATTAGTTGAAATTGTAATTACTTTGTTGTCAACAATATAGATAGGAATAGATTATGGAGTTTTGTGGCAGAAGCAACTGTACATCAACTGCATCTTCATATAGTACTTAATATCTATCTTATAAAATAGTCAAAATGTAATCAAGATTGACTTATCCTTGCTATTCTTGTTGTCTTTCTCTAACCTAATCTTTTTATTAAGTTTTTCCTCCGTAATTTCATTGTCCTCATTGTTATTGAGCCCCCTTCCAAAACAAAAAATGAAATTTTTTTCTTCAAACAAAGAAATGCCTCCATAAACATAAAGACAGGAGGTCTGTCTAAAATTACATAAGTACATTGTTGTCTGCATTGTCATTTAATATACTTATTTGGGCTTTGCACAAAGGTGACATAATTGATCTCCTATCATAATATGAAATATTAGCACTGTTACAGGCACGGCAATCACCATCCATTACCCTGCTGTTTGATGGTGTCATCAAGAATTATTACCCATGTGTCTTGAGCTTTGCGCAAAACACTATTATTGTTGCTAATACCCGAAAATTACTGAGTTTGGCAATATCTTTAACTCTTAAGTCCTAAATCTTTATGAGTACAAGATAATTTAATAGTTAGGGGAGGAGTATAGTTAAACTTTGATTCTTTTTATAAAAAAAAGCATACGATGTCAATTGAGCTATACAATTCTTAACAAGCATATGTCTTAAGATCTACATCTAGTCAATTTTGATGACTCTCGTACTTAAAATTAGAATTGGTTCATAAAGAATGGTCGCCCCTTTGTAGCCCTACCCTATAGCAACCTTATACTAGTGCATATTATATGTCGTTTTTATTTTTCATACTGAATGTTTAGAGTAGGACTGGATCCATCTTAAGGAAGGATTTGATTTGCGTCCAATGCTTTAATGTATTAGACACGACTCATGTCTTAAAATCAGGGACGGAGCCACTTGGGGACCAAAGGGGGCCTTGGCTCTTGGCGGCTCTAAAAAAAAAAGCTATAGTAGGTTAATTGCCCTCACTTATTTAATTTTTGGCTCCTATTAAAATTATTTTTGGGTCTTTTCAACAAAAAATTAGCCCAAAACAAAATAATCAAAATTATTCAACCCAAATCACAACAAAATAACTCAGTCATTTGTAACAAAATAACCAAAATTATCCCAACCAAATTAAAAAAAAAAAAAAAAAAAAAAAAACAAAACAGTGTACTCCTTGGCACCTTCAGCTCACAGGTCACAGCCCCTTCTTATTTTTCTTCTTCTGTCATGGCACAAACCATACGACTTCTTCAGTTTTTCTTCTCTTTCTTTTGTCTTTCTTCCACTTTCTTGGTTTGTCCACCCCTTTTGAATTTTTCCTTCATTTTGTGTTCTGGGATTCATATCTCATGCCAATTGATATTGCATGCAATACCAATTGACCAATTGAGTGGTTGAAATTGAAAATTAATTTCTTTAACTTTTAATCTCAACCACTTAATAAAAAATTATTAAAAAATTCAAAAAGCAAAAAGTGAAAAATTTTGAAAATGTGAGGGGGAAAAAGGAATTGCACCCATGCAATACTTTTTGAGTATTGCATGGGATATGAATCCTGTGTTCTGTTTTTCTCTTTTTCCAAACTTGTCTTGTCTTATACATAGTTATTTTATCTTTTCAACTTATTGACTTTTTTTTTTTTGCCCTCCTGAATTGTCTTTTCACTTTTTATATATCTTGTTTTGTTTACTCATCCTCAATCCCAATTCCTAACTGAAGTCTAGCTGTATAGTTAACCAAATTCCCAATTAAACTAAGTTATATATATATATATATATATAGTTATTAATACCACTTTTTTTTGTTGCTAAATATTCATTAACACTGTTTTTTTTAGTCCTACGTGCTTTTATTGTTTCAATAATTTTTATTTGTCTTTGTCTCATTGTCTGTCTGTTGGGTGAACTGGTGTGTGGGTGAATGATGAGTGAAGTGTATATAGAATAAATATAAGTCAGTAAGTGTTTGATTGTTAATTGCTGACTTGCTATGTACTGAGTTGTGGGTTATGGGTGTCAAAATTGTTGTGTTTAACAACTGTGTAATATGTACTAGTGCACAAAATAAACATAATTTTTTTTTTTTCATGAAAACAATTTGGTTAATACACCGGCACCCACTCATGTAAAATTCTGGCTCCGTCCCTGCTTAAAATGGTCATGTTTAGAGTCCAATGCACTATAATATATAGTGACAAAAGAGCCTTGCCCCAAAGAATGATAAATCCTACTCATTGTTCTCACCTATGGTTGAAAGTTAAGTGAATATCCACAAACGTTAAACCATTACTATTACAGTACCACTCAATTAACCACCAACTCCCCGTTAAGATTCTGCCTTAAGCAATTAGTAACTGTCCAACAATCAAAGTTGAATGTAGTAGGTGAAAGATAATCAGATTGCGCCTATTACAATTTACAAGTACAAGACTAATTAGGAGAATTCTAGCTGGCATATACCATTCTTTTTTATTAAGTAATAAAAATTTATTTAAAAAACAAAACAAAGAAAGTTACAAAAAAAGAGACCCGTCTCTGCCCTTTTCTAAGAGGCAAATTCATTTGTTCTCCACTCAGCCCTACTATCGGTCCATACCTTTTCTACTCAAATATTTATATATATATATATTGGAAGAAGAGAATTTATATATATATATATATATATATACAGTATTTAATATTTTATTATAATAATATATTATATTAAAAAAATAAATATTAGGATGGATATTCAAATTTCATCTTAACAGTATTTTCTTAAGAAGAATTCGGTTTTATTATTGTTTAAATAAATATAATATATTTAATAAGTATAGTAAAAATGAATAGTATAATATAAAAAATATACACAATTGTGACTTTTCCTTTTATTAATTGCCAAGCTCTCACTTGATAGTTGCTAGACGTGTATAAGCCTCATATATGTATATGGTATTGTGGATAAGCCTCTCTGTATAGGACTTGACTTCTTCCAAATTTTTTTTTTTTTTCCTTAAAAATTACCACAAATATTTAATTGCAGCTCATCTTCCTTTGGACTTGTTTACACTAAAAATATATATTTTTATGTGAAATAAGCCCACCAAGTCTGAATCGCATAAATTAGCTAAGTTATTGGGCCAAATGAATAATCAATTTAGTAGGCCCAATTGTTATTTCAACATTTTAAGTATTTTCGGTTAAATAAATTAGCACATGGTCCACCTCGAGACAGTTTCATTCAGAAAATGAAACAGTTATTAACGGTTATTTTTTTTTTTTTTTAATTCGAAGATTGAGTCTCTAATTCGAAGTTACAGACATGCACAAAGTTTGGAAATCAAGTTGTAATTGTTTACTGTGAAAGTATAAATTGAAGATCAGTTCAAAAGAGATGCCCCCTACAAACTTTCAAGAGAACTTGAGATCAAAATAGATCAAAAAAATAAATAAAAAAGACCAAGAGTGTAATTTAGATTAAGTAATCCCGATGTAAGTTGCAAATTTCATGAGTTTCGTGCTTGTAAGTTTTTGTTGTTTCTTGTGTTTACTGCTTTAACCGGTGTATTAATATATATAATGAAATATTTTAAGTAATTGTGTGTTTAATCAATATTATGGGTGCATCTCTAAGTTAATTATTGTTTATGAAGTCAAGTTCAAAACATATTCGTGATCTGTTACATAAACTTAGTGTAACAGTGTAATTATTGCACTTCGAGGAAAAGAAACTCTATTGTGTTTTCACCTCGAGGTAATCAAATTGGTCTTTGATTGAATATGTTGCTTCATTTTCTACTGTAATCTGGTGCCATACATAAAAAAAATTCTCTTAATTGAGGCACTATCAAACCAATCACACCCTTTTAGATTTCGAAGTTGGATTTTTTAATTGATTCAGAGTTTGAATAAAAATTTGAACAGTTAAACCATATAAAATTAGTTTGCTACAAACAAGGACTCTTACTTAAGCAGCGCTACACCTTTTGATAGCCACGTGTATAACGATTATAAGTTGTCACATAGTTGGTTTGTAGCCTTAGATTACAAACTGGTTTATAATTAAACTTTGTCCAAAAGATTTTATCTTGAATAGGTGGTTCTAAAGGGATTTGAACTAGTGACCATTAAAGAATATACTCAAAATTCAACCAATTTAACTACCCTCATGGTTAACTTATAACAAGATATTTAAGTTGGCCTATATGGATGATTATGACACCATGATATTTGACCAATACAAATGTTTGGTTGTGTCTTGGCTGACTCCCTGATGGGAGCATATCCGCTGCAATTGATGAACCTACAATGGCCTGCAATTAGCCAATAACAGCCAGCCATGTCAATAAAAAATTACCAACTCAATAATTAAAATATCAAGTCAGTAGTCTAAAGTCCAACTCAGCAGACAATTACCGCTTTGTCCCTCCCTCCATAACCCCAACCTTAATCCCACCGGCTGCATCCAAAGATGACCAAATTTCCGAAGGAATTCACATTCAAAGCCATAGTGACAAAATTGCAGAGTTTGAAGGGAATTGATGAATCATTTGAAATGAAAGAAATGAAAAGAGGGGCAATATTTGTGATTTCTAGATAAATCATGCTTGGAACGCCCACTACGCTGGCCCCTGGTTTTTTCTCTCCTTCAAAAACCGATTGTTTCTCTCCCAATCTAATCCTAAAAGCCTTGCCCTTCTTGTCCTTCTTTATTTCTCTCTATTTTCTCTTTGTGAGGGAGGGTTGAATTTGGGGGTTAAAAAGTAGGTGGTGGTGAACCTGTGGAAACAAGCTCTAGAGGTTGGATACAAACGGCGATTTATTGGGGTTAAGGAAGAGGCAAAGTGGTAATTTCAAGTGATTTAAATTACACTTTGTATTTTAATTATTGAGTTGGCATTTTATATTGACATGGCTTATTATAATTGGCTCATTGCAGGACATTGTACGTTTTTCAATTGCAGCAGATATGCTCCCCTCCCGGATATATTGACAAAGCAGTTCCTTTCGTTTATTAATAAGGCTGCAGATTTTCCGCACGGTTTGTTTGACATTCAGTGATTTCCATGCCGTACGCTATAATCTGCCTTTATTTATTGAATTTGGAAAAACAAACAAACAAAATTTATTAACCAAGTGATTCAATTTGAAAATAATCCTGCGACCAAACATTGCCGCAGGAATGATAAGTTGGCTTCTCTTGTAACTTTGTTCCTTTTGCTTACAATATTTTTCGTTCATCTTCCTTCCAAATTAAAAATATTATCTCATAAAACTCTGAGTTCTAGAAACGGATTAGCATAAGGGACAAAGTTACAAGAGAAGATGAGATAATTGGTAACAACGATATATTAAGAGAATAATTTTTTGAATTTAGTAGATAACGGCTTAAATATATATTTAGAAGGGTAAAACTTATATGCAGTAGGATATGTTCGGTTGGTTCAGTTCTCATGCTAAAAATCAGATACATGAATAATTAACAAGTTACATTAAACGCCGTTATTTTGTTTTGCCTGCGAGCTCTCTCTCATCTTAGCTTCTCTCTCTCATCTCAGTATTCTTCTCATCTCAACTGTTCTCTCTCTCATCTCAACAGAGAACCATGGTATTAGGCTCTCACCTTCTTTCTCCCTCACAACTCCCTAGTCAACCATAACCACCAGGGCCGGCTCAACCCCTTAGGTAGTGAGGCAGTCGCCTAAGGCCCCCAAATGAAAAAAGGCCCCAATTTTTAACCAATGAGACCCTTTTATTTGTGAAATTTTAGTTAAGACTGCCAATATTAGCCAATAAAAAATTAAAAAATAAAAATATAAATCTCTTTGTGGTTGTATTGTCTGACTATTCGTTTCCTCTCTAAGTAGGAGTTCTAGAATCTAGAACTCATAAATTTTAATCTCCCACACACAGAAACCGGGAAAAAAAAAATCTCTTTCCCTCTTTCTTTATCTCTACAACCAAAAGTAAAATGAAATTCATATTTTAATATTATGATATAAAAAATAATATTAATTAATATTTTAATAAAAAAATCTCATTTTAATTATAAAAGGCCTCATTTTAATAGTCGCCTTAGGCCCAAAATACATTGAGCCGGCCTTGATAACCACCACCAAGCTCCATCAAAACTCAGAAAAACTATAAACCCACCAAGCTCTCTTTCTCTCTCTATCTATCTATGGCTTTATCTCTCTGTTTTTTTTTTTTTTTTTCTTCTCCGACCACTCGATTTGAGCTCCTGACAGATCGATCTACTTGTTCCTCATGCTGATCTATGTCTTTGATTTGTGATTATTTTTTCTCTATTGTCGTCGATACATGGTGCCATTGGGTTGTGATTTTTTCTCTTTTCTAGCACTTTTATTATGGATTTGTGGTGTTTGCACATAAAAATAACCTTTGGGCCTACTAATAGTATTGGGCCAAATTGAGTTATTTGTTTAAAGGACCAGGCTCATTGTTTGGGCTTAAATGAGACAAGTTGCTTTATTTGAATAAAAGCCCAAAAGGTTAAGACTCAGTATTACCTCGAGGTTATGTTTAAACTGAGTTAAAAACGGTTATGAGCAGTTCGATCTTGAAAGAACTGCTAAGTAACAGTTTACTTATAATCTGAAAGCTTACATGACAGGTGTTATCATCTCCAAGAAAGTTGTTATTTGGTATTGAACCGGATCTCTTGTTGATTTGAAATTCGAAATGAAGAAAATAACTGTTCAATTGAAAAAACTACTACTCGAGGAAGGTATAAATAGAAGAGAAGAAAACAGTTACAAACCCCACGTATTTTCCAAAGAGTTCAATTGTGATTCAAAGTGTGTTTAAGTGTCTTCAAAGTGTGTTTAATTGTGTTCAAAGTGTGTTTAAGTGTGATCTTAAGTGTGTTCGAGTGCAATTTCGAGTATGAAACAGTGTAATTCAGTGTGTTTGAGTGTATTTAGTATGATTTCAATTCGAGTGAGAGACAGATCTTGCTATTTGGATCCTTGGAATGTTTGAGAGTGGCAGGAAACTTCTCCTTTTGTAAGTTTCTGTTGTTTTTGTTCAGTTCGAAGTGTTTGTACTTACTTACTGTTTAATAATAAAGTTTATGCAGTTTATTTTTATTTACTGCTTTGTTAAATTCAAAGTTGCATACATTTATAGAGAATAAACAGTAGATTTATCTCGAGATTGAATTTGATTATTCAAGTTTATCTTAGAGATCGTTTAAATATAAATTCCAACAGTAAAATTGCAAGTTAATTAGTTAAATGTTTACCATTGCTGGATCGAACCAAGTCATTTGTCATTAAGGCATAATTCAGACCAGAAACACCCTTTTGATTTGCAGAAGTTGGATAATTAATGATCAGTTTGGATAAAACTGGATGTTGAACTTGATTAATTGATAAAATTAAGTTTTGTTCAAACATGTGGGTTGTGATTTTTTCGTGGAGTTGTTTGATTTGTGGGTTTGTGATTTTTTCCCCTTCCTTAGTTTGATTTTTTCTTCGTAGTTCTGTTTGTAGGTGTGTGATGGTGTTGATGTTGGTTGTTTGGGAGGTTGGTGGTGGTTATGGTGGAGTCGCGACAGAAAATGAGCGGAGGAGGGAATCCTTTCTCTCTTTTCTGGGTTTTGATGGAGCTTGGTGGTGACTATGGTTGATTGGGGAGTTGAGGTTGTTTGTGGGTGTGTGATTGAGGGAGGTTTTTCGCTGCCATGGGTCTCTGCTAAGATGAGAGAGTAGCTAAGATGAGAGATAGAAAGAAGTTGAAAGCTTGAGACCATGGGTCTCAACTGATATGAGGGAGAGATAATAGCTTGGATGAGAGAGAGCTCACTGGAAAAACAAAATAATGTCGTTTAATGTAATTTGTTAATTATCCACGTGTAAGATTTTAGCATGAGAATTGAATCAACCGAACTTATCTTACTATATATAAGTTTTGCCCTATTTAGAATTATTTTTAATCACTTGATCTATTTAACAGTCAAGTGATTAAAATATAAATGGATGGTCTTATGAACCACCATTTAATGGGTTGGAAAAAAAATCTCCAAATTTGGAGAAAAAATTTATTTTCCAAAAAATAAAATAAAAAAGTAGTTCAATGATGGACCAAAGAGTTCTCCATATCTATTAAACCTCCCATCATAGTTCTCCACCGAACCCTCTCAACACCCCAATCTCTAATTTGACATGAGCATCTTTTTCACAATATTTTTTGTATAAAAAATAAGTTGTTTATACTTAATACATCTTATTTAATTTTTTAAAACTTTAATTTTATTTTATTTTATTTTCTAAATACAACTATATTTTTGCCTAGCTAATTTTTTAATCCCAACCAATGAAAATAAACTCGCCTCAACAACAAGCACTTATCCAGCATGATTCACAAGAAATTATAGTTGATACCCCCAATATTTTACATTATAGGCTCAATATATTCCCTCCCAAAAAGGGCCATTTCCTAATCCATAATCCATTGGTTACTAGTTGGTAACTTAGTACTCAAATGAGGCCCAGCTCTAGCGTCCAAACCAATGGGCCTTAATTCCATTGGCGCCAAACTCCACATTCTCCCGCCATAATACTTACTCCACTGCACAAACAAAAAGAAACCCCAACACAATCAAACAAACCCACACAACACAACAAGCTTTCGAGTTTCAACAATGGGCAAAGAAGAAAAGCAGCACTGGCTTTTGAAGACGGAACCAGGAGAGTGGTCATGGGAGGACCAAGCTGCCAATGGAGGGGTGACCAATTGGGATGGTGTCAAGAACAAGCAAGCCCAAAAGTGCCTCAAGTCAATGAAGCTCACCGACCTCTGTTTCTTCTACCACTCTGGTGCCAAGGCCCGACGTGTCGTAGGCGTGGTGACCGTCGTGAAAGAGTGGTATGAAGACGGTGGTGGTGCAGTGGATGTGAAGGCAGTGGGGGAGATGAGGAGGCCTGTGGACTTGAAGGAGATGAAAGGAGATGATGGGTTAAAGGGTTTTGCTCTGTTTCGGCAGCCGAGGCTGTCGGTTGTGCCGGTTTCGGAGGATGTGTGGGAAAGGGTTTGTGATTTGGGAGGTGGGTATGAAGGGGATGGGAAAGATGATCATGTTCAAGATCAAGATGATGATGATGGAGCCGAAGATTAGACCCACCACTAGGTGTTTGTAATTTTGCCCCAATATGCTGAGTTCCTTATTTTTGTAACAAAAGTAATGGGAACTATGTATATATAGCTTGTTTTGTTTAGTGCTTGGAAAGGGAAAAGGATATTGGGGAATATGTAAGTTTAAGTAAGTCCAGAAAGTGGATTTCAGGGAAGGAGTTTTTAGCTTGAATTGCTGTCTAATTTGTTGCTATATTTTCTGATTGATTAATCATCAGGCCACAGTCAACTGCCCCCAGCAAGGATTTGTTGTAGTTGAGGGAGTCTTTGGAGCTACTAAACGAAGCTAATGGTTCATAATATTTCCACATCACAAAAGTACAAACCTGTCCTTGTTGCCTTTAAGCATTCATTTGCAAATTGCAATTATAATATTAATTGTCTTCAAGTTAGAAAATGGATTTAGCAGCTCGAAAGGAATAACATAATTGACGTGCACTAAAAAACCGCCTCTTCGTATTTAGGAAGCATTTAAAAAAAAAAAACACACTGACACACACACACACAAAAATGGTTGGTCCATGGCAGACAGGGATGACGATGGGTTGTTCAATGACACTCTAAATGGTGCAAATGAAACTTAAACCATGAAATGATTTTGAGAGTCTAATTCATAAAGTGGAAAGTAAGCTCTCAGAATCAAAAGCAAGATATTGGTATGCTGAGACCAGAAGGGCAGGCAAACAAATGGTGATAACAATACCGCAACAAGTCTTGTAAGTTGATTTTGATTGTGTTCTCCCAAATGATTTTCGTTTTATTGCTGATACGGGATCATATATATTTATCTACTTTTGGTGTATTTTTAGGAGGGTGTCAATCATTTGTTCCAGTGTTTTGAGAATGTTACGTTATTTAAAATTTTAAATAATGTGATGTTGATTAGTCTTTAGATTTGTAATATTACCATGAAATTTATCCATTTCAATTGGAGAGGATCCTTAGATAGGAATTATAATCAGAGCCAGACTGTCGCTTGACACAAGCATCCCATCTGATCATTTTCTTCTCATGCTTCATTTATAAAGTTGCTTTTGTGCTTTTCCTATTTTGTGTATTCAGGATCTAAGAGGACAAGCAAGAGTTTAGGGTGGGCTTGCGTGTTTGAGAATGATGAAAGCAGAGAGACATCATTTTTAAAAAATGGAAGCATGTTATTAGAGGATATGTTTGCTTCTTGTAATGGAAAATGTAATCCCATCCGCAATTTCTCTGCTGATGAGATCATGAGAGCAACTAAAAACTTCAACCCACTTCACATTATACAGAAATGCAAACTGGTTCCAATGTATAGGATTAAAGTTGATGAGCTTGATTTTCTTCAGGACGACAACTACAAGGCTTATGTTATGTATAGGGGTTCTCTAGATGACCGTCCAATCATCGTCAAGAAGTTTACAGGGATGGCCTAAAAGGATGAAATTAGCTCTCTTGCTATCCATGATATTGTCATTACAACCCAGATGAGCAACCACACGAATGTTTTAAAACTCTTGGGGTGCTGTTTAGAGTTTTATGTACCGGTTTTAGTGCTTGAAGATGCAAGCAATGGAGCTGTAAATGATAAAGGAGGTTTTGGGGCTGATGATGAATCTCTACCGTGGAAGATTAGAATGAGGATTGCTAAGGAGCTTGCTAATGCACTTACATATCTCCACACAGCACTTTCTTGTCCTGTGGTCCATAGTGATATAAGACCTGACAGAATTTTCTTGGACAATAACTTAGTTACTCCTAAATTCAGCAACTTCTCTCAATCTCCATAACAATTCCTCCTAAACAATTGCCTGTTGTTGATGATGGCGTCCTAAAAAGGGAGGTTTGGATACCTTGACCCTAACTACGTGGTGTCTAGTCATGTTACAGAAAAAAAGTGATGTCTATAGCTTTGGTGTGCTTCTACTTGTTTTGTTGACTGAGGAGAAGGCTACGGATGCAAATAGGCAAAGAAATTTTCGCTCAATGGTTTATATGGCGAGGAATCATGTTCGAATTGATATGTTTAATAAAATTGTGGATCCTAAAATATTAAGGGAAGGAGGGGGAGATGAGCAATTACGAGAGTTGAAAGATTTTCTAGAACTGGCATTGGCCTGCACCAAAGATGAACGTCAAGCAATACCAAATATGATTGATGTGGCAAAAGAACTCATGCGGATTGTGAAGCCTATCTCTCCTTGTTAGTTCCATAAGAACTCTGGCAGTAGTTGCCCATGACAGCAATGTTGATTTGTTGAAAGCTTGGACTAAAATAGCATCCATTAAGGACCTATTGGTGGCTGAGACAACCGCTATCCATTGGGTACTAGAGCTAGCCAAAGCTGAATTGTATCAAGCCATCACTGTTGAGCAAACTCCAAAATCTGCATAGACTCTTTGAATGGAGGAGGGGAATGTTGGCACTACGATTCTCTGTGTTATGAAAATAAGATGTTTTGTTCCTTTAGTTGGGTCTTGAGAGAGGCCAATACTTTGTCTCATAACCTTGCCACGTCTATTGTCTTTTAGAACAGTGTTTTTTTTTTTTTTTAATAAAGATTATTTCCCACCATTTGTTTTTGAGGCATGGTCAAAATATTTTGTGGTTTGCTGTTAAATTCAATGAAATCTCGTTGTTTAGAGAGAGAGAGAGAGAGAGGAAAAAAAAAAAAAAACCTCCATAGGATTTATCATAAGAATTTGGCCTCGACACCATTTATCAATTGTCTGTCACTTAATTGTTTGTCGTATAGGTATATCCATGTAAATGTAAGCTAATTTTAGCATAGTTATTAAACTAGGAGTTGAGGGTAAAAAAAATTAAAATTAATATATATAAAATAAGTTTGAGAAATCATAAAATAATTTATTTATTTTTTATAGATAGGTTGGGATTTGAACCCAAATCGTTTATGGGGCGACAAAAGAATTTATCAATTGAGCTAACTAGAACTGATACAAAATAAATAACTAAATTGAAAGTAGGCAAATTGATATTTAAAATGTTGTTGACACTACATAAATTCATAATTTAATAACACTATTACATCACATTGATAATTAAGCAATACTACAGACACAACATTTTCAGAATAATGCTGAGTTGTTAGGTTTTTATTAGTTATCATCTAGACCTACCACTTAGTACACTTTATTATTTAACATTCATAGCTTGAAACATCAGTATTGTTATGAAAATGTTATATCTGTAGCTTTATTGTTGATAATTTGTTATATTAAAATGAATAATAAAGTTTTCAATTGCAACTATCAAATAAATTATGAACCAATAAACTTAAAAGTAAATCAACATGAAAAGTTGAAAACAATAAAAGAAGTAATAAATAGAATTGTTGGAACTTGGAACAATATGGTTCACATTTTACACCAAAGGACAACAAAGTCCAAAAAACAATAACTAAATAAAAAAATGGACCAATAAAAGTAATTCTCCTAAGAATTGCAAAACTCGGCCGGGTGGAAACAACCCGACTTGGTTGCACAAAAACACAAAAATCACTTGGTTTTACCGTTTTGTCTAATTTAATAACATAAGTGTTCTAATTAAACACGCAGACCTGTTTAGTTACGGCCAAATTTGCTAAAAAATGCTTCTTCTTTTTCTTATTTTTTATTTTTTATGTTTTTGGGTCAAACATGACTCTTTATGATATTTATTTGAAAAATGGACTGATTCAAAATCGTCTTTTTCCCTGTGAAAAATCGTACTTGAGAAACACGACTTCTGATTATTACAAAAGACGATTTTTACGTGTTTTTTAAATTTAAGAAAAATTTGGTCAAAAGTCGACTTTTGTAAGACAACTTTCACGTCTGATTTAAAAAAAAAAAATTATCTAGAAAAATTTAGTCAAAAGTCATCTTTTGTAAATGGACTGATTCAAAATCGTCTTTTTCCCCGTGAAAATCGTACTTGAGAAACACGACTTCTGATTATTACAAAAGACGATTTTCACGTGTTTTTTAAATTTAAGAAAAATTTGGTCAAAAGTCGACTTTTGTAAGATAACTTTCACGTCTGATTTTAAACAATTTTTATCTAAAAGTCGTCTTTTGTAAAGACGATTTTCACTTGTTTTTTAAATTTAAGAAAAATTTGGACAAAGACAATTTTGAATCAGAAGTCGACTTTCTGAAAAACAATTTTCACGGAAAAAATCGTTTTTGAGAAAGACGATTTTGAATCAGTCTATTTTTCAAATAAACTCAGAAGACTCATATTTGAGGCAAAAACATTTAAAAAAAAAAAAAAAAAGAAGCAAGCCCCCACATTTTCCATTTTGGACTTAAACGGGTGGGCGTTTAAAGGTGCCATAAACGGTGGAGGCTTGGATGTTGTGTAATTCGCAAATCTCCCAAATTATCCGGAACGGAATCAGCTCTCTCTGACTCCATTGCAAATGCAAACCCTAGTCTTCCTGAACCGTTGTTCGTTTGTGAGGAGGAGCTTCAGCCTTCGAACACTCTCATCGTCTTCCTCCTCAGATTACTCTAACCAGTCTCGTGGTTCCCTCCCTCGCTTCTTCTCCCAAGTTCTCCCTCCTTCCAAGGCACACACACACTCTCTCTCTCTTTTTCTCTCAGAATGGGGACAGTATTCTTATTGTTTTTTCATAATAATAATAATAATAATGCAGGGTGATATTGTTCGTGTACAAGGTGATGAGTTCTGGCATATGACTAAGGTTTTGAGGTTGAGCACAAATGATAGGTATTCTTAACTCTCTCTCTCTCTTTCTCTCATCATTTAACTAATTTAGATACTACAATGATTAACAAACTATTTACAAAATTCAATAAGCACATAACTAATCAATCTATATTTACAAAAACAGAGAATACCAGAGTTTATGTTATGTCCTTTTTTTTTGTTTTTTGTTTTGGTTGTGTGAAAGCTAATCAATGCAGGCTGTTTATTCTACATCTTAACTTTAATTTTAATTCACGTGATACTCTTGTTATTTAGGCCACATAAGACTTATTTGTTTTCTCTATCAATTTCACTTAACCTCGTCTTCTCGATTTTATTCTTCTACTTCGATTAGATTTGACCTTCTAAAGTTAAAAACCTTGTATTTTTGGTTTTCATGTTTTCAATCTTGACCTTTGAATTTTACGCATAAATATCTTCTCTTTTCAATCAGATTCTTGTTAAGCTTATCCTATGCAATAGTCTCAAAACTTTTGGATGCGTTGGAACAAAAGCTTGCTGTCACATTTAAAAAAAAATTATAAAAATATGGTCCTTTTTAGCCAGTATGATGGTGGGAAACTGAAATTAAGGTTTAAAACTTGCACTTTAACTTCACCTTTTTTAGTTTTTTTTTTTTTTTTTCCCTGGTAAATACTATAAAGAAGCTTGTGCTATATGAAAAAATTTATGGTTGTCCAAATAATGACATGCAAGGGTAGAGCTTTTTAACGGGAAGGGAGGTTTGATAGAAGGGTGCATACAGAGGATTGACCGTACTGGACTGGATTTTGTGGCATTGGAAGATCCAAAGTTAGTTCCTCCTCAGACCACATATTGGCATGTTTTTGCAGCTTTTGGTGAGTTTTGTTTTTATGATATTCAGGAGAATCACTTCATAAAATTGGCTGTGTATTTTAAAGGCTTAGGGGTTTGTCATCACATGTTTAAACCTGCTTCTGTTTAGGTACCCTAAAGGGTGGTCGAGCTGACTGGCTTGTAGAGAAATGCACGGTATATCCAATTGCCTATTACAAATATTCTCCTGTTAGAAATTTCCATTTCGTCACGGCTAATTTTATCACTTTTAATTGTGTTAGGAACTGGGGGCTGGTAGTGTAACGCCCCTATTGACTGAACGTTCGCCTTCAATTTCAGAGAATAGGGTGGACAGATTGCAACGTGTTGTTTTCGCAGCAACTAAACAATGTAAATAATTTGTTCTTGTTAGTTTCTCAATGTGAACATACAGTAAAATTTGGAATAACTTTCCTGTTGCTTTTGGAAAATGAATTAAAAGCAGTTTGAATGGTTTACAGCTGAAAGGTTTCTTGAAACTACTTTTGTTTATATTTTATTTATACCTCCTGTTACCTCTGTGACAGGTCAACGGCTGCATGAATTGATTCTGAATCCTCCAATGAAATTCAATGGCCTTCTGCCTCTAGTGAGTTCTTCTCCACCTTTTGCACTTAAAGGTTGGGTAAACTATCATGGCTGTAAAACATTAAAAAGAGCTTTAAGGGAGGCATGGCAACTGCAGCTTATGTATAACTTATTTAGCAGCAAACCAATTTAAAATACTCATATATGTGGATCAAAATTTAGATAATATTCTCTACTGTTTCTTGCAAATGTTTTGTTGATTTTTTATGCATTGTAGGCATTGTAGCTCCTTTCGCACTATTATTCAGTTTATATGTGTGGTTCCCATTAATGTGTAAACTATGAAGGACTCTTTTAGATGTTTTAACAATTTTTTTCTTTGCTCCTTTGTTTGTAACATGGACATTTTTATTTTGTGTCCTACAGATTGCTCAGTCAAAGCTATCTTTTGTCGCCGTAGCAGAGGCTACTCCTGTTGTTAGCGTATTGACTTCATCGAAAAAAGATTCTGGTGGGCTGATTATAGTTGGACCAGAAGGGGGTTAGTATGCATCATAAGTTAGCCTTATCTCTTATCATTGTACTTCTCCAACATTCCCAGGCACGAATAGGCATGTGTTTGAATAGGATTTCAATTTAATTGATGTTTAAGCTGGTCTTTCATGGATTTGTGGTGATATATATATATATATATATATATATTTTTTTTTAATTTATTTTAGTTCTGTCATCAGCTATGTTTTTTAATCTAAGAGAAAATTAAAAGCTTTCAATTTCATTTGGAACACTGACATAGATAGTCCCATATATTGTAATGGTTATCATGCACGGTTTATTCTTTTTTGGTATCCCTGTTGCTACTATTCATTTGCAGCTTTCATGAATTTATTATTTCTTGTGACATAATTTTCTATTTTTTGATTGCCTTGTCAAGTTTTCTTCCAGTTGTATCTTGGCATAAAAGGAACATTCTTTTAGTTCCGACTTTGACATGATTAAGTAAGACATACTTGTCATCTTATTCTTTTAAGGTTTTATTAATGACTGCTGAGCTACTTATCCAAAAAAAAAAAAATATAAAAATTACAGATTCCTGAGCTTTTCATACTGAGTTATTGCTAGTATACCAAATTCTAAGTGATTCATTGGAGGACTAATTTCGGCTTTGGAGGTATTAACAATCTTGATGGATTAGTGATATAATTGATTATGTGATTGTAGCAAGTTTTTTTTTTTTTTTTTTTTTTTTGAAGAATCATTCCCTATTAACGTTAATCAGTGTTTGCCATTTTGAGTATTTTTTTTTCTTACATAAGAAGAGTTACTCATATTGCACCTAGAAAAAAATCCTATGGGGTAGCACAACAGTTTGGGACCATGCCTCATGAAGCAAAGGTCTAGTTCAAATCTCCCCTTCCCCCTTCCCTTGGTGCCAAAACTTATCAACATATGATTTAAAAAGTTTCACTTTACGCACTTGAGGTTTAATTGTATTTGCTTATGGTTCATGACTTGAATGTATTCAGATTCTAATGAGGTTTCTATTTTGTTTTTTGGGTTTACTTTTCTGAGAGCATGATTTAAACATGCAATTTTTTTAATACTTGGGTATGATTGCTTAGGGTTTCTAGTTTTTTTATTTTTATTTTATTTCTTCTCATTCAAGTTGTCATTTCTTTGGGAAATGATTAATTCCAAATAAATGTGGGTTCACATCGATCTCTTAATGCTTCAGACTTCACCGAGAAAGAGCTGAATATGATGGTGGAAGCGGGAGCTACAGCTGTTGGTCTGGGACCTCTTCGCTTACGAGTTGAAACTGCAACAATGGCACTTTTGGCAACTCTAATGTTATGGTCCGACTCTCAGAAAACATCTGGTTCCTAATCTTGCAGGTAGGCCTCCGCCTTATATGTTCATCTTCCCTCCTAAAACATCTGTCTCACGCCTTGCTACATGTCAATATGATTTGGGACATTATCCTTGGGATAAAGCTCAACTCTAATATCAAGTGGAGTGGGAGATGAAATTTTTTTTTTTGTCTGGGGAAATATGAATGGATGCATCAAACTAGAACCGTAAAATTTGTGACTAGAAGGGAAAAGAGAATTGGGCTAATTTTGAAACAAATTGATGTAACATTTACTTCTGGTCAATTGCAAGGGAATATTGCTTCTCTCATTTGTGTTCATTGTCTATGTTGTCTATTTTATTGAATTAGATTACTGCTTGTAGGCAGGACGTGGACTTGTGGAGAAATTTTATTCTTTATATTATATTAGTGAAATTCTGTTCAATAGTGTGATATTGTCTTGTCTAATGTGGTGCATACGAAAGGAGAGAAATCGTTGTACTTTTGAGGGGATCGAAGCTTCTTTGCATCAACTTAAGTTCCTCTTTTTGAGAGTCCTCTATGAGTGGAGGTCTAAGTCTTCTACTTTCTCCACTTTTTCTTTCTTGGACTTCTTAGCCGAGTTCATTATTACTCGTTAGCCTTTTTGGCTGCTGCCCCTTTTTATTATTTTTTCTTGTCTTTTCTTTCTTCCTATTCCTTGTACTGTGTAGTTGAATAGTCTTTTTCCTTTTTTGAATATACATTACTTATAAAAAAAAATGTATCTTTCCTAATTTAAAGTTGAAAAGAACGAAAGAAAGAAAAATTAAACAAAAAATGAGAATTAGTTTAGCCTCTGTCCTCCACTTGAGTTGGTAGCTTGGGAAATTTTTTGGGTCAATGATGGTAGCCACCGGATACAAGCTGTTCTGTTATTAAGAGTCAGACTTGAGCTTGCCTCTGACGATAATGGACCATGGTTAAATTCTGACCCAACGCACATAGCCTACTAGACTAGTCATTCACTACTAAATGAATACGTTTGAAACTTAAGTTGTTCCTCAGTATAAGTTTTTGGTAAAAGAACATGACTTCCATGCTTGCATTGCATTACTTGGCAAAATAGAATCGTCGCATTATCAAGAATAGGGTTTTAGCAATATGTTTGTTAAATCTATTATTATATACTTAATTTTTTAAGATAAATTCACTCTTATGTTTGCAACCAAGCAATCTCAACATAGGCTTGGTACATAAATTAAAAACCCAGTTACTTACATAAAATGTATAAGACTGAGCTTGAATTATTGCATATCAAAATATGTTTAAAGCATTACTCTATATGTTTGAACCTTTACAGAAAGGATCTTTCTTATGCATTGTCAAGATTATCATGATTTTAAAGTTTGTTGACCACAGCCATACAAATTTGGATGGGATTACATCTTCTAATCCTGAAATTTAGACAAAAGATTCTTAGTGCCAAACTATTCAAAAACAATTGGTAAACAATAAACATTTGCTTGCTCATGGGTGAAACTTTGCACGTTTCAGTAAAGTTGGGATAAATCAAGGTCACCCCTTCATTAATATGAAAATATAATGTTTACTGAACTCAATTGAATTTGGTCTATCTTGAGAGAAGTATTAATAATATTAATAATGAAGTTCTGAAAATTAAGTGTTATTAATCATTTGGTAAGTTGATACTAGTATGTGGATTGAATTCTGTCCTGTCTGTTTTCACTCTGTTCTGCTGTACTTTACTTTTTGATAGAACTGTTCTGTATTTCGTATTTGATTATAGGATCAGCATACTCAGTTAGATAGTCTTTACGTAACAGTTTCAAATTTTCAAATATAAATTGATTTAGGTGAGTTGTAATCCTTATTTCTGTTTCATTTAATAACATTCATGTTAACCTCTTTGACAATGGTGACGGGTTGAAGTTGGAATTCTCTTTAAGCTAGCCTTGGCGGCTTGGCCTTTTCTTTCCTTGTTTTCACATTTGACCAGCTTGTTAACAGCTTATGAGTTGTGAGAACTACTTCGAGCACCATCATGGTCAGTCAATGTTTCATATCTCATTCAACCACAAAACTATTGACACCTACCTTTGTTTGTCCTACATTAGTACTCATCTTTATGTGCTCTCCTAGCTCAAGCTCGCATCACTACGTCTCTTAATTACTTTTTTTTTTCTTCTTCCTCTTAAATCTGTTTGAATCCCCACCCAAATTAACCGAAGTATTTATCAAGTTTAATCTTCTTCTTTTTTTTTTTTCAATAGAAAGAAGGAAAGATTAGGATAAAAGGAAAAATTAAAATTAGCTCACGAGGAAAATTGCAAATGCTTGGGAAACGAGAAAAATAAAATAAAATAAAGAAAGAAAAAAAAAAATGGAAAATGTTGCTCTGGACCAATGGTGCGGAAATTTGGTCCAGAAATAGCACATTTTCGTGCAGAAATAGCGCCACCCAAAAAAATTGAGAACATGTTACACTTGGTCCAGAAATAGCACTTTTTCGTGCAGAAATAGCGCTACCCAGAAAAATTGAGAACATGTTACACGTACACCCCGAAGGGTTACTTTACTTCCTAGCTCTCTCTTTCTCTCCCTCTCTGTATCAAGACAATGACTTGTACCAAAAAGTAAAGGCAAAAAGTAAACAAGCCTTACCGGGGGAGGTCCATTCCTCATCTTTGAATCTGAAAAACATTGATTAATATTAATAATTTAATATAAAGCAATAATATATATTAAAAAAAAAAAAAACTAATGGACTAGTAATATTGAATCTCTCAAGTCTTCTCATGCAATCCGCGCTATGTTTATTTTTATTCAAGTATTCATAAAATTGATTAAGACATTTTTATTTAAGTATTCAAAGATTTTCTGTATTTAATTTAATAAATTTAATTAAATCCCTAGGTTATTTAAAACAAAAATGTTGTCCGGTGGTCGGCAGTTGATGACTGTCACATGTTCCAGTTTTTTTTTTTTTTTGCGGGGGGTGGGGGGTGGGGTTCCCTAGTAGTTAGTTCTTTGTTTGTAAATTGGTACAATTTGGCATGGTTTGGAAAGCTATAATTAGTGGTAAATTAGTAAAATGAAAGTGTAATCTTTTGTGTTGTCATATCAGTTTTTTGGAGTGTTTTACTTCATGTTTAGCTGGGGATTGGGGTTCCAAAAAAGAGTGAAGGGTTGACTGATTAGAGAATGACATTCTTTTCACTTTTCCATTGTACCAAACACTAAATAGGTTTCAATTATAAATTCTGATTAAATTACCTTTAACAAAAAATATCTTATAAAAATATAAAATCATTTTAGTGTATATAGTATAGGGTAAACTATTATTTTCGTCATTAAACATTGCATGAAGTTTTTTCGTCCCTGAACTTTGAAAAGTTTATTTTTCATCCATAAATTTTGAAAATGTTCGTTTTTATATATGAATTTCGTCTCTGAACTTTTAAAAAAAAAAACCAAAATTCATATGTAAAAACGAATTTTTTTCAAAGTTTAAGGACGAAAAACGAAACTTTTCAAAGTTTAGGGACGAAAACAATAGTTTAACCTATAGTATATTTAATAGTATCATATGAAGAATTTGTTTTTTTTTTTTTACCATTTGCGTTAGTCATAGAATGAGACTAAATATAATATAATATTATTGTTGTGTATAACTTTTAAAAAACATTATTTATACCACTATTTTGAGAAAAATAAAATAAAAAGTATAATTATTTTTATATTATATGTTAATATGTAGTTACTCCATTTAGGAAGTAAATAATATTGGCTCACCTGTTTAGAAAGCACCTTCATCTAACAAGAAAATATTTCCCTGCAAAGAAACTAGTGTTAACGACTTTACGTACCTTTAAATTTTTATTTCTCAAGAGCAGATTAGATATCAAATTCTCAGTCAACTTGATGTTGCCATTTGATTAAAAAAGTCAAATTCTGCCAAATTCAGATGATAAACGTAGACGTAAATTACTCCTCACTTGGGCACATTCAAATATTTGAATATGAACAAATGGTTGGTTACCATGTCTCAATGTGTATCCTCATTTTTATTGCTTGACCTTTTGTTCAAATTTGGGCTACTAGTCTTCAAAAGTACTATTTGTTGTCTTTTCCGCTTAGAGTTCACTGTCAACTTCAAGCATACATAATGAATAAATTTAGTACTATTGGTCTCTTGACGGGATCTCCAAATAACCGTACTACTATATGAAAGAACATAGGATAAATAATAAATAAATGATTTAAAAAAAAAAAAGTCCATGTTGTTAGTATCGGGAAAGGCTTGGGTCTAATGCATAGAACACTGGATCCGTTGAGATGCTACCACGTGTCCAGTTTTGTACAGTTTTTATATACGTGACAGCATTTCAATGGGTCCAGTGCTCCTGTGCACTGGACCTAAGCCGTTGCCGTTAGTATCTTTGCTTAAGTAACCAAACGGTTAGCCTTTTGTATTCCTTCTTTGAAATTTATTAATCTAAAAACTTTATAAGCAAATAAAAGTAAACCCATCAAACTCAAATGTGTAGATCATAAAGCAATAAACATGCTAACAACATTTAATCAAGGAATTTAATGAAAATGTTATCCATTAAAATATTTTAAATCTTGCCTTGGCTAATGTTGTTTTATGAGATTCTTTGGTTGAGATAACTATTGTAAATTTGTAGGATATGGTTATCTTTTCTCCCTCAATCTCTCATGTCCACTATGATAATTAGAGTGTTATTCAAATCACCTATAATGACGTCTTTTATGAATGGACTAAATATATCATTTGGTCCTATTCTTCAAGGTACTCTACAACTTTATTCCATTTCCTTTCATGATTAGCTCTTCCACATTTTTACAAAGTCACATCCATCACGCCGTTTCTCGCTTTTGTATCCAAACTCAAATTGATTTATGTATACCCATCTTGCGTCTGATAACCTTTTGTATTATGCATATTATACTTGTATTGCACTACTCTTGTAGTGTTGTACTATAACTACATTATTAGACCATGGGTTAATAATAGACTTGTATAAAGATCCTTTTTGTACAATTTTACATGTGATTCATCATTCATATATACTTATTCTCATTCAATAAAGCTAATTCTACATACCTATTGTTTGGAAGTAAAGTTTAATTTATTAATTTATTTGTGAGTTAAATGTAAAATGGAAATCTAAAAAAAAACAAAAAAGTTAGAAAGGAATTTATTTGAGTAAATTTGTATTATTTTGTTGAGATGAGAGGAGAGGATTACTATATTGTAAATATCTATCTATATATATATATATATATATTTTATATATATATATATATATTAATTGGGGGATGGGGATTCAAATCTAAGACATCTCTATTGGAAACACTAAAAAATATATAAGAGACTTGACTTTGCTGCTATTATATATATATATATATATTAATTGGGGGATTGGGATTCAAATCTTAGACATTTCTATTGGAGACACTAAAAAATATATCATTTGACTTAAAGGTCATTGGCAAGTCATTATGTTTTTAGTACATTATTCTAAAAAGAGTAAAACTTAGGTACAGTTCTTTAAGTCAAATATATTAGGTTCCTAGTTGAATTCAAATACATTGAATTTAAATATTCTTGAAAAATATAATATTATTTGTGTTTCATTGGTTAATACAACCATGTGTTTGAATTCAATTGAAGAACCTCGTGTACTTGACCAAAGGAACAGTACCTAAGTTTTATCCTACTAAAAATACATATTAAATAATTTCACATCTCAAAACTCAAAAGTAGGAGTTAGCTCAAGTTTAAAAAGCAAAAGGAAAAAAAATAAAAATCGAATAAATTCACATCTCAAAAGTTGAAAGTACTAAAGTTAGCTCAAGTCTAAAAATGTAAAACAAAAACAGAGAAAAAGGACAAAAAGCCAAAAATCACATTCGGTCAATAAAGTTTGCCCAATTTTCCAATTTGTTCCCTAAAATTTTAAAAGTAACAATTCAATCAATAAAAAATTGTCAACTAATCCCATTTGGTCATTACTCATTACACTGCCCAAATCGCTAATGTGTCATCTAACCACCTACATTTGCAATTAGAATAGGTTTAGAGATCTTAAAACATACATGTGAGCAGTACGGATGTATAAAATTTGTCATGCTTTTGACAAATTTGCACTATGATGCCAACATTTCCAAGTGACTTAGGGTTGTCAGATTTGGGTTAGGTTGATAGCTTGACATTTTTAATCTATCTTGACTACTGACATATATTTCCTAAGATGCCTAGACAAAATTTTATATAAATAATAATATCCGAGTTATATGATACATCAGTGTTTGGTGGAAAATTAAATTTGATCATTTTACAATTTTTAAGGATTTGACAACTATTTTTGAAATTTTATGAATAAAATTAGAAATTATATAAATTTTAATGACAGGATTTTTTTTTAAAAAAAAAAATTTTGCAATTTCAAAGCGAATTAATTGATATGTAACTCTCTTGTCATAAAAATACCATTGTTAATCTTGTTTAGTACTGAAGCTTTTTGACATTTATTATTTATGTAACGATTTTGCTTTTGGTCTGACCTTTCTGTTGGTCATATATTTTTCAATTTACTTTAAATTTTATTTCTATTATTAAACTTTTTTACTTTTTGATTGACTTCATAATATTGCGCCACATAAACTTTTGAAATCTCACAATTTTACACCTCATTATTTTAATATATATTTTCTAATTGAATATAAATTTTATTCTATA
Source organism: Fagus sylvatica (assembly GCA_907173295.1). Taxonomy (NCBI): domain Eukaryota; kingdom Viridiplantae; phylum Streptophyta; class Magnoliopsida; order Fagales; family Fagaceae; genus Fagus; species Fagus sylvatica. Next base: position 12,266,459 of record OU015767.1, read on the forward strand.
ATTAAACCTTCCATTAGAATCTTGACACATCATATTTTTCTTTAATATAAAAATATATTATTCCATATATACAACACAATCATAATAAATGTCTATATAAAATATATTCCATATATAAACACAATATCAATATCTTTTAATAATAATCATAATTATCAATTTTCATCAAGATTTTTTTTTTCTTATGTATTTCATTTAATTTTTGTTGCTAGCAATAGAGAAAAGTGGATGGATTTGTTATAATGAAACCACGTGAGCTTGAAATGAGTTATGAAAATTATTTAGGTTTGATCATTTAATCATGTGACTATGCATTTATTTGTCATTCTTCTTATTTTAAGTATCAATTTATTTTATTTATTGATGGAAACATGATCCATATGGTAAATATAAACATGAATAGTATTTTATAAAAATTGGACTATATTCAACTTATGCAAAAAAAAATATTATATTAAATTTTAATTATCCTATGGTAAATATACTTTTTTAGCTATTTTTTTTTTAACCAAAAAGTAGGATCTATCCTAAATATAATCCGTAAAGTCTCTTTCTCGATCTTGCCTACAACATTTTGAACTACAAAAAAGAAAAAGAAAAAATGCATATTCAACAAAAGAAGTAAAAGGAATCAAAATTAATTTAGTCTTATTTTCAATAATTTTCTTGTGCATTACGGGTTTGCGAAGTTTTATTCTATTATTAAATTCCATTAGAATTTTGACACATCATATTTTCTTTAATATAAGAATATATTATTCCATATATAAAACACAATCATAATTAATGTCTAATACTAACATATATTCTATATATAAACACAATATAAATATCTTTTAATAATAATCATAATTATCAATTTTCATCAAGATTTTTAGAGTTTTTTTTTTTTCTTATGTATTTCATTTAATTTTATTGCTGGCAATGGAGAAAGATGGATGGATTTGTTATAATGAAACCATGTGAGCTTGAAATGAGTTATGAAAATTATTTAGGTTTGATCATATAATCATGTGCCATGTATTTATTTGTCATTCTTCTTATTTTAAGTATCATTTATTTTATTTTTGGATGGAAACATGATCCATATGGTAAATATAAACATGAATCTATTTTATAAAAATTGGACTATATTCAACTTATGCCAAAAGAAAAATTACATTATATTAAATTTTAATTATCCTATGGTAAATACTTTCTTAGTTATTTTTTTAAACCAAAAAGTAGGATCTATCCTAAATCTGATTCGTAAAGTCTCTTTATCGATCTTGCCTACAACATTTTGAACTACAAAAAAAAATCAACAAAAAAGTAAAAGGAATCAAAATTAATTTAGATTTTATTTTCAATAATTTTCCTGTGCAAAAAAAAAACACTCCAAGTTCCAACTACTTTATACATCCAAGAATTATTTTATGAAAAGCGTGCCACATTTAAGCATGGAAGGGGATATTTATTAACACATTTAAAGAATTGGAAATAGGAGTAATTAATTCTCTTTAAAATTACAGTTTTTAACGCAGACAGAGAACTCATTCACACTGGTAAGATTCAAGACACATTACTAGTAAGACTCGTATCCTTAACTTGTCAGTCATTAAAAATTTGAGCTCTCTAGTAGTTAAGAGTCAATATATGATGCGTTTTTCTATTAATTAGGTTAAAGTATATGTATATGAACCCTTTTACGGAGCTAGAGTCATATTCTATGCAACTTGTACAAAATTTCCGAATTGACAATATTGTATGTTTGACTATATACATTATACAACACCCACATGTGGTTCAAGTTTGTTTGTTGAAAAACAGAGAATCCTTACTCTGCTTAATGCTAGGGATCTGAATGTTTCCTTTACTCATGCTTGTGACACTTTGTTAACACTTATCTGATCACTATTTGTTAGGTAGGCATTATGCTTTTCATTTAGGCCATTCATATAGAAAGGGAAATTACTCTGCCTATTTCCTTGTCAAAAAAGAGTTTTGATTGTAATTTTGTTATATATTTCCTGCTTTTGTGTAAAGCCAGCCACCCCATAAGTATCAAGCCAACTTATTGCTGGTGCTATGGGTGTTTTTTACCAAGATTGTACTTAATTTCCAGGAATGCATGATTTCCTTTTTTACCCAAAAATAAAAACATGGAAAGCACTATCATAATTTAGTTCACAAATTTTCAATTATTACATTTGATCATCTAAAGTTTGGATTAAAATGAAATCGTTAGAGTTATCTCCAAATTATCTCTAATAATTTCATTTTAATCCAAATCTTAGGGGTCAAAATGTTGCAATTGAAAAAACTCGTGGAAATAAATTTTCAAGAACTTTATTATGGATTTATCCTAAATACTTTTAAATCAATCTAGAATATACAAAGAGAATTCAAATAAAACCTTCCCTGCTGTAATTGTGGATTTGATTATTGCTACAATGGACCACCTGTCCACCCTCAATTTTAAAAAGTGTCACCCATAACTCAGCCCACCCCCAAAAATGGCATGACTACTAAAAAAAAAATGAAAGAAAAAATATAGATATTGGACTTGAAAGTTAGACCCTATGAATTATATAAGTTATATATATGTGACCCACTTGATTATTCATTTATCACGTCATCTCATGTATTCACCATTTTTTATTTAAACTTTTTCATTTTTTCTTTCCCAGCACAACTCTCCCTTTAGTTAATAATAACCATATAAAGAGAAAGCAAAAAGTTTTTTATATTATTATAATATTTTCATATAAAATAATTCTTAAATGAATAATCACCACATGTAGTTCTAACGCTAATCCTCCCATTTTTTTTTTGATAGATTAGTTACCTAACCCCCTTTTATCAAAAACAAAACCTACCACCCCCTCTTTTTCTTATTCATTTCCTCTTTATCCTCCCAATTCTTTCCAAAAAATAAAAAAAAATCATTTCTTTTGATAAAACCTATGAATATATAAATTATATATATGATGAAAAACACACATATAGCTTCACAATTATGGTGTCCCAAGATTAAATTTCTAGCTTTGCCTAGTCTTTTTTTTTTTTATTTTATTTTATATAACCTTGGGTGTTGAGCTACCAGATTCATCTCGACTAATCCAGGGGGACACACACACCCTACTAGCACGTGTACCACGATAGACGCAAGGTTTTGTCTTGGTAGGTGGCCCTGAAGGGATCGAATATGAACATTAGGAGCACACTTAAGGGCAGATATGTTGAGCTACCCCTCAGGGTTAGCTTCGCCTCTATCAAAGGTGCCACAATGTTATCATTTTTTTTTTTTTTTTTGTTTTCTTTTTTTAATTTTTTTTTTTTTTTCCTAATGATGTTATGTGTTTACTTTTTTTGTAAATTAGGTACAAAGTATATTAGGTTTCCAAATTAATTTCAAACACATCATTACATTAACAATAAAATATAAATAATATTATCTTTTTCAAGAACAATTAAATGTAATACTAGTATGTTTTTAAATTTAATTAAAGAACCTAATATCTGAATCTACAAACTCGCTACTTGGGATTTGGTCCATAGTTATTCTCTCCTCAAAGTATCACCTCTATGAGGGCGTGGATTCGATCCACAAGATTCTCAAAATATATGTGTGTGAGTTTAGATTAAGATTTCTTTAATATATATATACTAGTCGTAAACCCGTGCGATGCACAGGAAAATTATTGAAAATAAGATCTAAATTAATTTTGATTCCTTTTACTTCTTTTGTTGAATATGCATTTTTTTTTTCTTTTTTGTAATTTAAAATGTTGTAGGCAAGATCGAGAAAGAGACTTTACGAATCATATTTATGATAGATCCTACTTTTTGGTTAAAAAAAATAGCTAAAAAAGTATATTTACCATAAGGATAATTAAAATTTAATATAATATTTTTTCTTTTTGCATAAGTTGAATATAGTCCAATTTTTATAAAATACTATTCATGTTTATATTTACCATATGGATCATGTTTCCATCAATAAATAAAATAAATGATACTTAAAATAAGAAGAAGGACAAATAAATACATAGGCACATGATTAAATGATCAAATCTAAATAATTTTCATAACTCATTTCAAGCTCACGTGGTTTCATTATAACAAATCCATCCATCTTTCTCCATTGCCAGCAACAAAAATTAAATGAAATACATAAGAAAAAAAAATTATTGATGAAAATTGATAATTATGATTATTATTAAAAGATATTGATATTGTGTTTATATATGGAATATATTTTAGTATTAAATCTAGACATTTATTATGATTGTATTGTATATATGGAATAATATATTCTTTATATTAAAGAAAAATATGATGTGTCCAAGATTCTAATGGAAGGTTTAATTATAGAATAAAATTTATATTCAATTAGAAAATATATATTAAAATAATGAGGTGTAAAATTGTGAGATTTCAAAAGCTTATGTGGCGCAATATTATGAAGTCAATCAAAAGTCAAAAAAGCTTCAGCTTTACATTATAGTATAGATATTATAGATTATAGATATATTTCCTTTTCTACAATATATCATTCAATCACACTATATATAATTAAATTTCATTTGAACTCTGAATGTAAAATAATTAGGAGTAAAACGTCAAATTGAATTTATTAATAGATTTTTGGAACACTGAGAAGACAATACAATATTTGGATTTTTGGAACACTAAATAAATAATTAGTGGAGACAGAAGAAATTTTATTATATTTAACAGAAAGTCAGAAATGAACGGCGGATGGCAAGGTAGAGATTATGTCAAAAACAAGGCCCAATGTTAATCATCCAATGCATAAAAACCGGGGTTTACAACCTGACTCACAACAACAACAACAACAACAACAACATAGTCTCACAAACCAAAACCAAAGCGAATGCAAAGCAATAGATATCGCACTAAGACTCAGTGCTGCTGACCAAAACCTCACTATATACAAACATGCTGCAAGCATTGTAAGGAATCCCCAATCTCTCTCTCTCTCTCTCTCTCTCACTCTCTCTTTCTCTGAAAGGATATTGATGATGGCAAACCAATTGGAAATCCTGGTGGAGTCCATAAAATCGAAGGTGCGAGCGCTGAAGAAATCCAAGAAGAAGCCATACGTAAAGATGGACAAGAGCTCCAGCGTCAGGGTCGAGATCCGAAGCAGGAAAGCTCGAAAGCTCATCGACAAGACTCTCAAGGTTGCTGATAAACCCGGAAAGCATAGCCTTTGATACCCATGCCCTTATGTATGTGTATAAATTAAATATTTTTCTGGGTTTTCTTTGTTAGTTTCCAAGGGTTGTTCTTGTTGTGTGCCTACCGAATCTGTGTTTTTGTTAATTTGTTTTTAATTAAGGTTTCAAAACCTTAAAAGGAAACCGAGACAAGGGTTTGAAAAAAACCATTTCGGAACCGTTTCGGATTGGCTTCTATATAACAAACAAGGATTTGTGCCTCATATATCTGATTCTCATGCTTTTTTTTTTTTTTTTTTTTTTTTTTTTTTTTTTAACTAATGTTGGAGATAATACGTTATAATATATGATATTGGAACAGAGTGTCCCACTTCCATATGAGCCATTCGTGTTTATGAAGTGGTTGATCAATGATGTGAACCGGTATTTTATATGTGAGAGAAATATTATGTACAAACTATTACATTAAATATCATATTTAAATGGGATGCTTGTGATGGACTCTATTGACAAGTAAAATGGAGAGTAGAGATACATACATAACCAGAGACGGAGCCAAGGAGGGGCTGGTGGGTGTCAAGGACCCTGTTGGTTTTTTTTTTTTAAATCACCCCCTCCCCCTTTCTATATTTTTTTTTAAAAAATCTATTTTAAGCAATACCCACTCATATTTTTGTATATTGTATTATATTAATGTAAAATTGTAAATATGACTAAACATCATTTTTTTTTTTTTTTTTTTTTGGATAGGTAATAGACGAGATTATATTAAAAAAGTGTAGTGTGCATAAAATATGAACACTAACACATCAAAGATATACATCGATTAGAGACAAAAGTAACAAAGACATGAAAACAGAAATAGAAGTGCTAGTAGTAAAACCCCAAACTCTAGACCAATTCAAAAAAGTTTGGATAAAGCCCTCTAGAAGTTGACTATCCAATCGAGAAACATATTCAAAAGTACGTTGGTTCCGCTCCTTCCAAATTGTACACATCAAACAAATCGGGACCATGTTCCAAATATCCAAAGAATGACGGCCTAACCCGTTCCACCAACTAGATAACAAAGCAGCAATAGTCCCAGGTAAGACCCATTGAATCCTAAAAGCCTTGAAACTCCAAGACCATAAGACATTTGCCACAGGACAGTGTAAAAGAAGGTGGTCAACAGTCTCACCATTAGAACAACACATGCAACACCAACTAGGAAAAGAGTAGCCTCTCTTATGAAGATTATCACACGTTAAGATCTTATTCCACGTCGTTGTCCAAACAAAGAAACATGCCCTACGAGGGGCTTTGTTACGCCAAATACTCTTCCAAAGAAAGTCGACATAAGGAAGAACCTGTAAGGCAGTATAAAAGGAACGAACATAAAAAATACTGTTTTGCTTTAGGGACCGACCTAGGTGGGGACGGGAGAGGGCCATCGCCCACCATTTTTTTTAAAAAAATAATTTAATATTATAATATATATATTATTTGCCTCTTTTTTTAAAAAAAATAAAATAACATATGGACCAAAAAACTGCTAATCTGATATATCATATTCAAAAGAAAACAAACAAACATAAAAACTTTTAGACCTTAACAAAACAAATGCCAAATCTCTAACGTTACAAAGCTCTAACATTAATTTTTCTGTATTGTTGTGTCAATAAATTATTAGTAATAATTTTGTTATGGTTTGTGAGGCCATGATATTTTTGTTATTTTTTTAAATTAGCAAAACTAATGATAATATAACTTTTGTTCGATTTTGTAAATCATAGGAAGATCAATTACAAATTTTGACCTTTTCAAGAGAAAAAATATAAATAATTCAAAGCCAATAATGTTGATCCATCAATGCCAATCTCTAGTGTTGATATCCCAATTTCTAAAAAATACTCAAACAAAATTTCGAGAAATCCAAATCGATGAAATTAATATAGTTCTTTGATATTTTGTTATTATTGAATAATAAATAGATATAATTTTGATTTTATAAACTCTTTTTGGTTTTTTTTTATTTTTTTTTTAGCTTTGTTATTAGTTATATTAGTTAATGTATATATATATATAATAAATAGATAAGTTTATATAAATGATTAATGCATTTTTTTTCCTCTTATTACTCTTATACCATACATAACTCATTAAATCAGAACATATTTATAATATATGTTCATATAAATTGATAATTCAATTTCTTTAATAGAAACCTTTATTATTTTCCAAAAACAATTTTTTTTTTTTTTTTTGCATTTGGAGAAAATAGCAATATAAACATTAATTTTTTTTTTTTAGAAGAAAGAATAGTTAGGGATTTCATAGTTAAGAGTTACAAAAATATTCTTTATTACATTTATTATCTATGAAAAAAATATTTTTTTTTTACTTTTTATTTTTGCTACATTTTCCATATATTGACTTGTATAAGTTTAGCATGTAAAGTCACATTTCTTATTTAAATTTTTATATGTTTCATAATTTTAAAACTATTTGTATACTCTAACGATGTAATTTCTGAATTATTTAACAAAAAATATTGATCTAAAATGTTTAAAAAATATTAATCATGATTAGTATGATTTAAAAGATAGTTTACAACTTATAAACTAATTGGATGAGAAAATTTATTTTGAATTATGTAAAGAATAACTAAATATAAATAATATTGTTATATATGAGAAAATAACATATGTTAAATCATGTTACAGATATACATTTTATGTGTATGTGTAACAAGTTATTTTTTAGATTTTTTTTTTTGCTACGTTTATTTCGGCCCGCCTTGGTTACGTCCCTGTACATAACATGTGGGTATGGGAAAAATTTAATAAAATAATGTTCAATTGTTTCATACGATAATGGAACTTATTGATTTTAAATTTCTCTTTGACCCTTATGTTCAGGTCAGTGTTATTCCTAAATCTAAAATCTAGACAACGATATAACAAAAAAATAAAATTGTGCAAGATTTTAATAATTTATTTTTAGAATTGAGATACATTATTTCAAAATAAATTTTTAGTTTTTATAAATTTAAAAATGTACATAATATCGTATTTAGATATTATCTAAACAGTAAATTCCAATTATATCATTTTTATTTTACAAAATATAAATTTATAAATTTATATTCTAACTATGAAATGGATCTACTCTATTTCAAACTATACTATGGGAATCATAATCATAAGAGTAGGTAAAGAAAAAAATAATACGTGGATCAAAAGTCTGTCATTGTCGTAAAGATCTCGTGGCATAAAAGAAAAGGATTTGATCAAGACTTTTAGTTACAAAGTCATAGTTGAGCAACTCACGTGGTGGAAAATTACTTTTTGGGAAGAAAGAAATCGTTGGAATCTAAGACGCTTTCACATTTTTCTCATATTGGAAAAGAGAATCTTATTAATGAGGATCGAATTTGAGGCACGTAAAATAATTAAATAAATGAGTGGTCGGTCCTTGGAATTTGGAAGTTGGAACCCCACATCCACATGTTGTTGTTGAGCTCAAACTCAAGTTTTATTCAAATGGAAGTGTGAATTGTGATGTTGGCTCTTTGCTCATTAGACATTAGGTAAAGAATTGGGTAGTGTAGGTCACATCACATGATCTTGTAAAATTTGATTAACCGAGTTTCTAGCAAACCCCACTTTTTCAGAGAGTGGTGCTTCATTAGGGGAGAATATATTTGGTTTAACCCGATTTGTTCAATATCAGTATACTGATCAAATTCGATTTAGTTGATATATAATTTGACTATTGACAATTTCTTCACTCTTTTTCTTGGGTAAAATTTTCTCACTCAATCGATGTAGTTTCAGAATTAGAAAAGAGTAGCATTGTCCACGCCCTAAGAAAGTACAATTCAATTGTCATAATATAAATTATAGACAATGACTGGCGACTTTTAGAAGGTAAAGGTAGCGTAGCGTATATGATCATTCATCACAAGCCATGTATGACTTCCCATAGCAATTAAAATTAAGTTTAATGTGGGAATTGACTCTTTATTGGTCGTGAATAGGGGTGGCAAAAAAAGCCCAAACCTATTAGTCCACCCAAACCTACTCACTAATTATCCAATTAAACCAATTTATTTAATAAATGGGCAAATGAGTGCTAGCCCAATTAAACCCAATTAAGTTGAGTTTAATTAGATTTTAATTGGGTTGCTTATTGGACATCTAACAAATTTATCCAAACCTACTTATTGATCATTTGGGGGTATTTTTGTCATTTTTATGGGTATTTTTATCATTTTAGAAGTTGTAAGATATTTTAACTATTTACATACATAAAATAATTGGGTAAATGAGTGGATTGGGTTTTAATGGGTTAGGTATGGGTCATACATACTTTGTTAAATGGACCTAAATGGACAATTAGGTTTTTAAGGATCCAACCCATTTATTACTTACCCAAATCCACCCATTTGACACCCCTAATCGTGAACATGTTAACAATTAATATCACATCCTTGTTTCTATTGTCTAATCTTATATTTTTGACTGCATGGAATTGTTGAGACGTCCATATTAGGTTATATCGCTGGCTCGCTGCACATATATCGTGAGGCCAATAATTATACAGACTTTCTGGTCTGGCAAACAAAGATAGATCATAACAGGAAAGTCTAAGAACTTAAGTAAACTGTCCATGTACCAATGTTTTGTTTGATTGGTCATATCGCTGCACATATACCAATGTTTTGTTTGGGATGCAAGAAGCATTTGAGCGCAACTAGGCATGTATCTTTAACACAAAATGGCTCGATGGCCCAAAGTATTGTATGATGGAACAAATTTCTAGTTTCTACTAGTTAATATATATATAATATATATATAATATATATATAAAAAAAAATTAAATGTCAAGAGTCATAATAATAAGTCAATGGGAAAGTTAGGCCTTATAATCTTTCTTTTTTTTTTTTTTTCCTAATTGGGACTTGGGAGAGAAGGGGAGGCCTGAATTTTGAATGTTTTCGTTGAAAATATCATGAAGTTCCTTTTGTTATGAAATTTGTCTTGATAAGAGGACAAAAATAAAATAGGCTTTGTTTGGTAAGAGGACAATAATGTGGAAGGAAAAAATGTAAGGAGTATGGGAAAAGAAAAAGAGGAAAGAAGAGATTAAATTCTTACTATATAATATTTAACATTATAAGTGAAGGAATTGAAAAAGAAAAAAAGAAAAAAAGAAAAGAAAAGCATTTTGTATTAATTTCCTATTATAATGTTGTTCTAAATTGCTTTTAATAAATGAAATGGATAAGATTATCAAATCACATTTTCTTTTATACTTTCCTCTAATTTTGGAAAAGATTAAAAATGGCGGATCTAGATAAAAATAATTATATTTTGTATATTCATTCTTTCCATTTTTCTATACACTGCCAAATAAGTAAATAATATAAATCTATCTTCAATTTTCTCTCCATCTTCGTGTATTTTATTTTCTCACCTTTTCACTCTACCAAATGAAGGGTAAGTTTTAATAAATGCATTTATTTAGTAATGAATTGCTATTGACCCAACAATAATGTAGTTAGAAAAATTTGTATGCAATTCAAAACAAAAAAATAATTCTAAATTTATTTGCTATATTGTTGAGATGGTACTGATCTCATTCATTATCATGTCAGTTTGTAAGCATTTGTAGTAAATTTGATAATAGTTTTAGCATTTTTCTAGACAATATAGTAAATATAAGCCAATAGTCTTTGTAGTTCAATGACACTATTTGGTTTTCCTCATCTCATGGAGAAAAGTTGGGTTCAAATTTCTATCTCCCACTTCTTATAAGAAAAGAAGAAGAAATAACTTAAACACAAAAAACATAAACTCAATTAAGTCTCAAGGGCAATTTGGCATTATGTTAGACCAGGAGATAAAAGAGCTTTAGAGCAAAGCACCCGAGTCTCCTCACGAGACTTCCGCATCTCCTTCAGCTCTTTCAATCGGACTTTTCTCGGTGCTCGATCTCCTGGCTTCGCATTCGGCGTAGAAGAAGAAGAGCAAAGACTTTTCCGGTAAAAAGCTGTGGATTTTTTTGGTTTTTTTGGCTTCGCAGATCTGAAAAAAAACTTTTCTGGGTTTTGTTTAAATGTGGATTTTTTTGGTTTTAAAAATGGGTTATTGTTATTGTTTGGTATCTGGGTTTTTGTTGGTTTTGAAAAAAAGATTATGTGTGTAGGAAAAAATGGCATATCTCCTAGGTGTTCGACCAAAGTCCTCTAGATTTTGATTTTTGTATGTGTTATACTTATACTGTTATAGTTTTTGTATGTGTTGCAAATTATTAGGACATAACAGTGTTAAATAAATATTTTATGTCCTGCATGACAGTAATAATTATACATGAGTTATTTTGTCCGTAATTTTATGGTTTTGGAAGGAGGTAGCAAGTTCTGGTCATTTTTTAAAGGTGGTAATAATTTTTTAGATAGAAGATTATCTATGTTCCAATAATTAAAAAACTGTATTTATTTTTCTGTTGCTCCAATTTTGTTCCATTTGCTTGCCATTATTTTTGAATGACAACATCTTTGTAATTTTTAAAGTGTGCAGGGGAATTTTTCTCTCAAGACAATTTATTGACTATTTTTCATTTTGAAAGCCTGTCTGTCTCTTTTACTTTTTTCAATTTTCAGTCTTTTTTCATTAAAAGGAAGAGGTCTTGGAATGCTTGAGAAAGAAGCCTTAAAATGTCTTTTTGGCTACCAATTAATTTGGTTCTAGGAACTTATTTTCAATGTAAGATGATTGAAAACAAAGACTCTGCCAAAAGCCAAAAAGATCAGAACAATTTATATGTGGTATGCAATTTACAATTACGAATGATGATTACATATATGTCTTGTTTTGTTTCAACTTTGCGGGAACTTTTTGTTTGGATAATATATCCCAACTGAAAGAATTCAGCCAAAGCAGCACTCCATCCCTATTTTGACAGCCTAAAGTCTCATTTCTACACTTGGACTTAAGTTGTATCTTTCTTGTGGTGTTATATAGTATTTATTGGGAACTATTGGTTAAGTTGAGGAGCTTTTTACGTTAATCATAAACCAACCCTTGAGTTGGTTACTAAAATCCCTTTTTCCAACTAGACAGAGTTTGTCATATGTCTTGAAAGTTTAGACACAAATTCACTTCTCATTTTTCATCTTTTGCTCTTTATTCTTTGTTCTTTTTAGAATCAACCTGTTGGTTAAAATGAAAATTAAAGCTATAAACTTAAATACCAAAGGTTTATAGGTTTTTGAGATCTACGATAACGCAGTTTATATTTGCCATATCAGAATTTGAATGCATAACCAAGAGTTTTATAACTTAGTGATATTGCTTGCCCCATTTTATGAAGAGAATCAAGCTTCATATCCTCACTTCCTCTTATTTGTAACTATTGATTTTTTATTTAAACAAAAATAAATAAATAAATAAACTTAGTATACTAAGCATATGGCCCAACATTTAAGCTGAAGAGGCTTTCTTTTTTCTTCTTTTCTTTTTCTTTGTATCTGTGAGAGGTGGGGTGGGTGTTAATTACATAAAATTTAGAGAATAAGGGGGCAATCCACCACTTCAACCATGATCCTAATTTTATCGTTAAGAAATTTATGAGCTTAAGGAAGTGGTTGTAACTAATGGGTTGCAGCCCATTAAAAAAAAAAAAAAAAACCTGAGAGACCTAGACACTATCTTCTTGAATTACATCCATAATAAAAGAGGGAACAAAAAATGGACTACGGTGGTCACAAAAACGATCAGAAGCTACCCATCGAGCAAGAGAATGGGAAGCCATGTTGGCAGCTCTTGGTACCCAATTGAAGGAAAAGAGACTGCACATGATTAGCACTGAGCTTAATTTCTGATATAATATTTCTAATCCTCCAAGGAACCTTTGCCTCAGAATTGTTAATGGCTTGTATGCAAGTTTGACAATCTCCTTCGATACATACCTTAAGGGGTGGCCCTGGGCAAGGGCGAGATGGGCGACCGCCCTAGGCCTCACCTCAAAATTAGTTCCAAAAAATTTTAAAGCCCTTATTGAAAGGCCTCAATATATTTATATATAAAAAAAAATTAAAAAGTTCATATATTTAAAACAAGTCTTTAAATTAAGCCTAATAATAATTTATTTCAATCCAAGTATGTATGAGAACAATTTTTGGTATTTATTTGATGTGAAGAAGCTAACTTCACTAAATTATGATAATTTGAAAAAATATTATGTTAATCTTGAAGGTTTTTTAAAACCTGAAATTTTTTTGATCTTGATGGTATTGATTAATTTTCAGACTTAAAAATCTTACAAGAGATTTTACCAAAAGAAAAATAACAGCGACAAATAAACTTAATTTTATCACGAAATTAAATTGTTCCAAATTCTATTGCATATAGAATATTATTGACAGTTACAGGAGAAAGACGTTTTTCAAAGGTATTCACAAGAAAGATTAAATGGATTAGCTTCTATTGAACAATATTTGAGAAAATATTGAAAAGAAAATTGAAATAGTAATTTTGTAGAAGAAACAAATAATTTTTCAATGATTTTTTTTTTTTAAGATAGAAGGCATTTTTTTGTATCGCCCCAGGCCTCTAATTCCCAGGGCCGGCCCTGATACTTAATCCATGTTCCATCTGAGACAGCCCACCTAGCAGCTTCACTAGGGAGATGGTATTCACTCTTCTATACCAATTCTCCTCTCCAATCTCTAGCCGAGCCGAGTAATTGGAGCCTATAGCAGCATCACAATTAATTTTAACATAATCTCTTTTTGGTTTTATCCATTGGACCTGTTAATATAGCTTGAATTAAAGTCATATTAGAAGTTGGATACAACTTGGATTCTTTTTCTACACGGCAAGAAGTAATTGACTTGGTGTTGAGTTAATTACTACTCCTTGAAGTTCTATAAGAGATAGGACTCATAGTCCTAGTTATAGTTAAATTCAAATACAACCTTATATAAGGTTATGGGCCGCTACTTGTTAGATGTGCCGAGAGGAATAGAGAAATAGGTGTGCCGCATATGTGTGAGAAAGAGAGCTCTAAAATAGAATAGGTTGAATAGAATTGTTTTCTATTCTTTGCTATTTGCTATTTGCTAGAGAGAGCTATTGGATGTATTTGGGATTTGGGTATTGAGAGAGTACCTCTACACCATATTGTATTATCCATTTTTGATAGTGAAACGTTTCTTCGTCGCTGCTTGTGGATGTAGGCCACAAGCTGAACCACGTAAATCCTTAGTGTTACTCTTTTGTGTGTGATTGTCTATTATTTTATTGCTAGTTCCTTTGTCCCATAATTATTTGTAGATCTTTCTCAAGCCTAATTATTTTGCACAATCAATCACGTTTGTGGGAGTGCTTCCGGAGGCTCTTTCGCACAACAAACTGGTATCAGAGCCAAGGTTCACTACCTAGGCGTTTGGATTTGTTCTCTATGGAGATTTGGTGATTGGTTCGTGGATCTAATTATTGGGAAGAAAGATGTCAAGTGGATCCTCTACAAAACCTTTGGCAGTTAGGACTATGGTCTCTAATGCGAAATGTGAGGTAAAGAAATTTGATGGAACGAACGACTTCAACATGTGGCAATGCGAAGTTATGGATGTTTTGGTCCAACAAGAGTTGGATATTGCTTTAGAAGACAAAGCTAAAGAGATGTCTACTAAAGATTGAGAGAAGATAAATAGACAAGCTTGTGGCACCATTTGTTTGTGTTTGGCCAAGGATCAGAAGTATTTTGTTATGCGAGAGACGAAGGCTAAAGAATTGTGGAAGAAATTGGAGGACAAGATTATGACGAAGAGCGTGGAGAAACGACTCTACTAGAAGAAAAAGCTCTTCCGTTTCCAGCTTTGCGAAGGTATGTCTTTATCTGAGCATTTGAATGAATATAATAAAATACTTGTTGATTTGAAAATTTTGGATGTTGAGATTAGTGATGAAGATAAAGCTCTATTGTTGTTAAACTCACTACCTAACGCATATGTTCATCTAATTACTACATTATTGTAAGGAAAAGATGAGATTAAATTTGATGATGTGTCCAAGGCTTTGACGAATAATGAGTTTCGTAAGAAAGATAAACAGTCCTATAGGGACACAGTTAGTGAGGTTTTAATAGTTAGGGGCATGTCTGATAAAAAGAAGTCTAGTTGGAGAGTAGATCTCAATCTAAATCGAAGGGAGCCTCTAATAAGAAAATTGGGAAATATGAGTGTGCCTTGTGTCACAAAAAGGGGTATTAGAAGAAAGATTGTCCTCTGAAAAATAAGGACAAGGATTCCAATGCAAATGTTGCACAAAGTAGTGATGATGATTCTGAATTTGCACTAGCTAGTTCATCTTCTATTTGCAATATAAACAAGTGGATTATGGATTATGCTTGTACCCATCATATGAGTTCCAACAAGGATTGGTTTTATGACTTTAAAGAAAGGAAATGTGTAGTCTACATGGGTGATGAATCAACATGCAAGATTGCAGGAATAGGTAAAATCAAGTTGAAGTTGCATGATGGAACAGTGCGTTGTCTAACTAAAGTTTGATATGTACTGGATTTGAAGAAGAATCTCATCTCATTGGGTTTACTAGAATCCAAGGGTTTTAGGATTAATATGCACAATGGAATTCTGAGCGTATTGTATGGTGCAATGGTATTGATGAAGGCCACACGTCGAAATAACTTGTATTACCTCAAAAGGAGTACAGTTGTAGGTGAAGTAGCTACAATTGTTGAGAAACTAGGAGAGTTTGCTTTAGACACCACTAAACTTTGGCATATGCGTTTGGGGCATGCTGGCAAGAAAGCTTTGCAAGGGCTCGTGAAGCAAGGCTTGTTAAAAGGCGCCAAGACCTGCAAAATAGACTTTTGCGAGCATTGTGTTTTTGGGAAGCAGACTAGAGTCAAGTTTGGTACAACAATTCATCAGACTAAAGGTACACTTGACTATGTACACATAGATGTGAGGGGGCCTTCTAAGGTTGCTTCTCTAGGAGCAAAGCATTATTTTGTTTCCTTTGTTGATGATTACTCCTGCCAAGTTTGGGTTTATATTATGAGGCACAAGGATGAGGTGCTGGATATATTCTTGAAGTGGAAGAAATTGATTGAAACTCAAATAGGTCGTAAGATAAAATGACTTAGATCTGATAATGGTGGGGAGTACAAGTTTGATCCATTTTTTAAAGTCTGTCAAGATGAAGATATTGCTCGTCACTTCACTGTTAGAGGTACCCTACAACAAAATGGAGTGGTTGAGAGAATGAATCGCACTTTGTTGGAGAAGGTGCGGTGTATGTTGTCTCAAGCAAACTTGGGTAAAGAATTTGGGGCTAAAGCAGTGTCATATGCATGTCAGATCATCAACCATCTACCTGTAGCTGCGAATGAGGGGAAGAGTCCCCTACAGGTATGGTCTGGATTCCCTGCTACTGATTATGATTCTTTTCACATATTTGGTTGTCATGCATATTATCATGTACAAGAATCAAAATTAGACCCTAAAGCCAAGAAAGCTATTTTCATGGGCTTTAGTTTAGGTGTGAAAGGATATAGGCTTTGGTCTCCTGAGACAAAGAAGATAATTCATAGTTGAGATGTTAGATTTAATAAATCTGAGATTGTCAAGCCTATTATGCAGGTGGATGATAGTACAGTTGATAGTGATTCGTAACAGGTGGAGTTTGAAACTCCTGTTATTTCTTTGAAGTCTGACATGGACAGTGATGTTGAGGTTGCTGAAGGCAACAGTTCAGATGAGAGTAAAGCTCCAGCTTTGACATCTTCACAGTTGACAGATTCCATTGCAGTGAGAAGAGCCAGACGGGAAATTCGTAAACGAGCCAAATTTGTTGACATGGTAGCTTATGCACTTCCTATGTTTGAAGATGACATTTCATCCACCTACAAAGAAGTCGTGCGCATGCCAGAGAGTAATGAATGGAAGAAGGCTATGGATGATGAGATGCAATCTCTTCACAAGAATCAAACTTGGGATTTGGTACAGCTTCCTAAAGGCAAGAAAGAGATTGGGTGCAAGTGGGTCTACACAAAGAAGGAAGGACCTACAGGCAAGGATAGTGTGCGGTTCAAAGCTAGATTGGTTGCTAAAGGTTTTGCTCAAAAAGAAGGAATTGACTACAATGAGGTATTCTCTCATGTTGTTAAGCACTCCTCCATTCGCATTTTGCTAGCTATGGTGGCACAATTTGATCTCGAGTTAGCACAGCATGATGTGAAGACTACTTTCTTGCATGGGGATTTGGAGGAAGAGATCTACATGTCTCAACCTGATGGTTTTAAAGTTGCTGGTAAGGAGAATTGGGTTTGCAAGTTAAAGAGATCACCGTATGGTTTGAAACAATCCCCGCGACAGTGGTATAAGCGATTTGATCGCTTCATGATTGGGAAAAAGTACACTAGGAGTCAATTTGATCATTGCGTGTATTTTCATAGGTTTTCTGATGGGTCCTATATCCACTTGCTTTTATACGTCAATGATATGTTGGTGGCATGTAAAAACAAGGTAGAAATTGATCGTTTGAAATCTTAGCAAAGCTTAGAATTTGAAATGAAGGACCTTGGGGAAGCGAAGAAGATACTTAGTATGGAGATTGCACGAGATAGAGTGAAGGGTACTATTCATTTGACATAAAAACAATATTTGACTAAAGTACTATAGCGATTTGGAATGGATTCCAAGACTAAGCCTGTGAGTACTCCTTTGGCCTTTCACTTTAAGCTCAGTTCTTTGTTATCACCTCGCACTGATGAGGAGTGTGAGTACATGGCTCATAGTTCGTATACGAGTTTGGTTGGCAGTCTTATGTATGCAATGGTATGTACTCGACCCAATATCTCATAGGCTGTTAGTATGGTCAGTCGTTATATGCATGATTTGGGGAAAAGTCATTAGCAAGCAGCTAAATGGATCTTGAGATACATTTTGAGAACAATTGATTTAGGTTTGAAGTTTGAGAGAGATGATTCTGTTGAAAGACACTTAGTTGGTTATGTTGACTCGAACTATGCTGGTGATTTGGATAAGCGCCATTCTACTACGGGCTATGTGTTTACATTTGTTAAAGCACCGGTGAGTTGGAGGTCGACATTGCAGTTCACTATTGCATTGTCTACCACTAAGTTTGAATACATGGTTGTGACTGAAGCCATTAAGGAGGCTATTTGGCTACATGGTTTGATTGAAGACTTGGGGATTCTTCAAGAGCACGTTTATTTATTTTGTGACAGTCAGAGTGCTATTCATCTAGCGAAGAACCAAGTGCATCACTCTCGAACTAAACATATTGATATTCGCTTCCACTTCATTCGTGACATTGTTGATGAGGGAGATATTCTTCTTCAAAAGATTGGGACTACAGATAATCCGGCTAACATGATGACAAAGCCAATTCCTTTGCACAAGTTCAAGCATTGCTTGGACTTGCTTGGTGTTTGCAGTATGTGATAGCCCTTAGGGGCTTTAGTGGAGGCAACAGAGAAGTTTCAGTTTGGAAGGCTTGATAGAATTCAAGCCAAGGTGGAGATTTGTTAATATTGCTTGAATTAAAGTCATATTAGAAGTTGGATACAACTTGGACTCTTTTTCTACACAGCAAGAAGTAATTGACTTGGTATTAAAGTTAATTACTACTCCTTGAAGTTCTATAAGAGATAGGACTCATAGTCCTAGTTATAGTTAAATTCAAAGACAACCTTATATAAGTTTATGGGCTGCTACTTGTTAGATGTGCCAAGAGGAATAGAGAAATAGGTGTGCTGCATATGTGTGAGAAAGAGAGCTCTAAAATAGAATAGGTTGCATAGAATTGTTTTCTATTCTTTGCTATTTGCTATTTGCTAGAGAGAGCTATTGGGTGTATTTGGGATTTGGGTATTGAGAGAGTACCTTTACACTATATTGTATTCTTCATATTTGATAGTGAAACATTTCTCCGTCGCTGCCTGTGGATGTAGGCCAAAAGCCAAACCACGTAAATCTTTGGTGTTACTCTTTTGTGTGTGATTGTCTATTATTTTATTGCTAGTTCCTTTGTTCCATAATTATTTGTAGATCTTTCTCAAGCCTAATTATTTTGCACAATCAATCACGTTTGTGGGAGTGCTTCCGGAGGCCTTTTCGCACAACAAGACCTGCTTTGACAGAGATTGAATTTCACACTTGGGATTTTGAATGGCCCAATGTTCATAAAATTTCCTCTACATACTTCTACTAAGTTCTTCCTCTATTAGGAATATTCCTTCGTGGACTGCCCTATTTCTTAAAAAACCAAATAAACTTCAGACCTCCAGCAGCTCACAAAGTGACTTGTCTTTTTGTTCTATTCCTAGCATTTGATCCGTAGAGGGGTTAATAAAAAATTCAATCAATTGTTTGGGATGGTTTACTTGGAGATTGTTAATCCTGAGGCCCCATGCACTTCCAAACCAAATTGCCTTGGCTACCTCACATTGTTGGAAAATATGCAGAGTTGTTTCTTGTTCATTGTTGCATGGAGGGCATCTAGTATCTAACTGATTTACAATTTTTGACAAGTTTGATTTTGTTGGAAGAATATCAGCTGCTACTCGCCACATATGTATTTTAAGTCTGTCATGAACCTTAGTGCTTCTAATCATCCAATAGGCAGATTTAACTAACATCTCCCCATAATTAAATTTTGTCCATACCCATTTATCTTGACTGTGAGGACAAATGGGGATCCTCCTGATTGCCTTAACAGTTTCTTGATCAAAGAGAGATTGAAGTTTTTCAACATCCCAGCATAATCCCTCATGGTTTAGCAGTTGTGCCACCACTAAATTGTTGCTGTTACTTGCTTCATCCTTTGGGTTGGGCCGAAATTGTGGATTATCAGGAATCCATGGGTCTTCCCAAACCAGAATATTGTTGCCATTCCCAATTGTTAAACAAGCTCCTTCCTTTAGGATTGACTTTGCCCTTTCCAAACTTCGCCATGTCCATAATGCATTATTAGTTGTCCTACTAGAAAGCCAATTTTTCCTCACTTTGTATTTGGACTTTAATAAATTTATGCATTGGCTATCCTTTCTTGTTAAAACCCATTAACCTAATTTTGAGAGCATTGCCAGATTAAAGTCCCAAAATTTTCTGAATCCAAGCCCCTCTTCTTTTATAGGCCAACATAATGACGACCACACCATTGGGGTAAGATAGTGCTTTTCTTCCTTCTTTGGACTCCACCAAAATCGTTTTAATAAGGAGTCCATGCTCTCTGATAACTTCTTTGGCAATTGGAAGGTAGCCATGGTGTACGTGGGAGTGGCTTGTGCCACTGATTTTATCAAGGTTGCACGACCCATCCACGAAAGATTCTTACATTTCCAGCTACTAAGCTTTGACTCCAACCTTTCCTTCACCTAACTAAAGTCTTTCCTCTTATGTTTTGTTAGGAACAGAGGGACCCCAAGATATTTTGTAGTCTTTGGCAATTGTTTGATTCCTCACGTGTGCTTAATCTGCTTTTGGAATTGAGAATGAACCCCCTTTGATACAAAAAAAACCTTACTTTTCAAGGCTTATTGTCTGTCTTGACCAGTTACAGTAAGTTGCTACACATTTTATCAAAGTGTTAATCTCCTATGTTTTGGCTTTGCAAAATAGTAGAACATCATCTGCATAAAATAATTTAGAGATTAGGGGCGCGTTCCTTGTAACTTTAACTCCTGAGATCAAGCCTTGATCTACTTCTCTATTGATGAGCCTTGCCAACACTTCGCTACCAAAGATAAAAAGGTAAGGCGATAGAGGATCACCTTGCCTTAGGCCTCTATAAGGGGAAAAACTTAAACATTTACTTCCATTTAGCAGTGGAGTATATTGTACGAATGATATACATTGGTGGACTAGTCTCACGAACTTCTCATTGAAACCAAAAGCCTTTAATACGGTTAATAAGAAACCCCATTCCATTTTGTCATATGCCTTTTGGAAGTCCAGTTTAACACCCATATAGCCTCTTCTTTTCTTCGATTGGGTGAAGCTGTGTACTACTTCTTGAGCTGCCACTACATTTTCAGTGATCCATCTATTAGGAATAAAAGCAACTTGAGCAGGATCAATTAGTCTATTGAGTAGTGGTCTTAATCTATTCACAATTATTTTTGAAATAATCTTATAGCAAACATTACAGAGACTTATTGGGCGAAATTGATTAAAGTTACACGCACCAAATGTATTTGGGATGAGAGTGATGAAAGTTTGGTTAAGCTCCCTCAGCATCCAACCCTCCCTGAAGAAACTTTGGACTGCTGCAATCACTTGATTTCCCACAGTAGGCGAGTAGTGTTTTTAGAATAACCCTGGTAGTCCATCTGGACCTAGGGCTTTGAGAGGATTCATATTAAACACCACCTTTCTCACCTTATCACTAGTTGGGATTTGGCAAGTAGCTCATTTTCTTCCTTAGAAATGCACGCCTCAATCAAATTTTCCAGATTTGTGGGGAATTGAGGGTTCATTGACTAGTAGAGTTCTGTGAATTTGTTTGTAAAGTACCTCCCTATTGCTTCTCTACTATTCAGCCAAGACCCATCTTCCATTTTTATCTTTGTAATGGTATTCCTTCTTCTCCTGATAATTGTGGACAGATGAAAGAATTTAGAGTTTCGATCACCTTCCTTTAACCATAACTCTCTAGACTTCTGTCTCCATTTGAGTCCATCCCTCTGTAACCACTCATCTAGCTCTAAGTAGAATGCTGCCTCATGCTCTAAATTGGCTTGTGTAGGCTCTTTCCCTTGGATTTCCTCTATCATTTTCTCCAATTCCTTGATTCATGTTCTAGTAAAACTAAAACTGTTTCTATTCCACACTCTCAAATCATGACCAACTTGTTCTAATTTTCTAGCTAGTATAAAGCTTTGAGATGCTTCAACTGAGAGTTGTCATGCTTTCCCTATCACTTGGGCACTTGACTCCTTCCTAGTCCACATTGCTTCAAAATGGAATGGGCGAGTTAGTTTAAGGTTTTCTTTGGGAGTATCTAACAAGATAGGAGTGTGATCAGATGAAGGGGCTATCAAATGACAGATCCTTGCATTAGGGAATAAGCACTGCCAGTCTTAATCATAGAGACATCGATCCAATCTCTCTTTAATATTTGCAAACCTTGCCCTCCTATTTGACCAAGTGAATTGAGGCCTAGTGAATCCAAGATCTATGGCTCCCATGTTGAACATGAAATTTTGGAGGTTCTTAGTAGAACACTCTCCCACCTTATTGTCTCCTCGTTTATCTGCATTACTACTTATACAATTAAAATCTCATATCATTAATTAGGGGCCCGAGAAAGAGTTGATAATATTTTCCATAAATTCCCAAAATTTGGCCTTCCTTGCTTGACTTGGAGGGCCATATATAGCCAGCAACAACCACACTACTCTAGGAGGGTTTGAGAACACTAAGACTCCAATTGAGTTTTTATCTGAGTGAAGTACTTCCAATTTTCTTCCAAAATAAGGTTAGGCCACCTGCTTTACCTTTTGACTCAACACAAAAGAATCAACAAACCCTAATTTTGACTTGATTGCTTCAATTCTTGGAGCTTTGGACTTAGATTCTGCAATGAACACCACATCCGGATTTGATTCCTGATTTAGGGCCTTCAAAGTCCTAACTGTCGGGGCTCTACCAACACCCCGACAGTTCCATGCTAATATATCCTCATGGCGAGGGGTATGGTTTGATAAGGCCCACCTCAAAACTTTAGCAAAACCACTATCACAAGACCCAATCTCTCTACCAATCCATAGCAAAAAACACAAAAACACTATGGACTAACCAACTCTACAAAAGACTCACCTTTAAGGCAAACGACAGTAGAGAAAACCACCACGACGTGGCTGTCCAACCCGCGAAAAGATACACACAGGACGGCAATGCTCGACCAATAGATTGGTTGACTACCACGAAGGGCAAAATTCACCCACGCTGGGCAAGAAAAGGACCCACGAAGGACAGGATAGACCCTCACAGGGAGGGAGTGAGCACTCTCGGAGTGACTTCGCGAGAAAGACAGCTAGACAGAGCTGGAGAAGAACTTGAGCGCATGATAGCAAATAAAGCTTAGCGTCCGCCGAGAGAAGAAAGAGTCTTCTTAAAGATCACCCAACCTTTTTTTTTTTTTTTTTTTTTTAGAAAAAAAAAAAAAAAAGGGTTATAGCCTACTTGCAGGCTGTCGTTGTTTCTTCACTAAATATAGGGCTGAGCTTGGTTTGCATCCATATTTTGTCAATGGGCCTAAATCATGCAGGTCTCTGGTCATTACTTCTCATGGAAATATTGAGGCCTTGAGTCGATTTGTGTGAGTGGGCCCAATTACTAGGTGCTCAAATGTATTTATGTCATTTTGCTGATGGAATGGGCCAAAGCCTTTATTGTTTTTGGGGTAGAGAAAAATCCCTAACAAATTAATGAAATTGTTGTTGAAGATGGCCCTGAGATATTTAAGGGAAATCCTAACTTTCCTTTACATGCTTTTTTTGATTATCACCACTACAAGAGAGCGTAACTCTTGTAACTACAAATCGACTAGGAGTCTTCTCTTTCAATATATCAATCTTCTAGAATTTTTGGAGTAACTCTACTATAGAATTTTTACAATTTTGACTATTCATTTATAAATGAGAGGTTTAGATTTACCACATCATCAATCACTTAAAATTGGTGTCAAAATAGTGATAATAAATGTTTGTTAAATTATTAAGGGTAAAATGCATGTACACCACCTAAACTTCAAGGGGGTTTCACTTAGACCCCATGTTCTATTTGTTTAGCTAATTTACTATTTAAACTTTTATATTATTCCAAATAACCACCTCTGTTTGCTTCCATCCAAACTACCGTTAAATAACCACTTGAGACTCACGTGTGAGAGAAGCTAGGAGAGAGAGATAACCTGAGGAAAGAGAGAGCAACTCAGTGAGAGAGAGAGAACAAAATTGGGGTTTTCTTTCCCTTGCCCTTTATATCTCTCCCAAGTTCCTATCTTTATATTCATTTATATTGCCTATTTGTTCCCCCACAAAGCCAAAAATCTTAATTTCGTATGTATTTGGTTTCTTATCAATATTCATATAGATCTAATTTTATTTTTTGACATTGTTTTGTTACCATTTTGACTAATATTGATTGGCTTTATTGGAATGGTTTGGAACATGAAAGGGCTATTGTGGTGATGGCTGACCCAAACAGGGACCTCCTTTTTCAAACCTAGGAATTCCTTGACAATGAAAACTTGTAGGAAACAACCCGCACATGGTTTGTTTTCCATTTATTTTCTCTCCATTGGGTTGACCTTGAACAGTTATTTAAGAAAGAAAAAAAAATGAGATGTAGCTAAATAAAGGGAAAAAAAACATGTGAGATGTCTCTCTTGAGAAGAGTGGGGAAGGGGGGATTTTAAGAATGGAGAAATTAAAAAATTAATGGAAATTTGACTCTTATTCTATATTTGGATGGAGTGAGATAGAAAAAGAGAGGAGAAGAGGAGAATGGAATGTGATTGAAATACACTAAATTTTAATATATTCTGGCCACATTCCTCTTTCATCTTATCTCCTATATATTCCAAGATTTTTTTTTTTTTTAAGAAAGAAATTATGCTTGATATTTATAGATGTCAATTTAAGGGAAGACTTCCCCTCATACAACTATAGAGTAGTACATGGTTTATCAAAAAAAAAAAAAAAAAACTATAGAGTAGTACATGAGGGGGCCTTTTTCCTCAAAATTACGCAATACATAGTATTCAACCCAAAAAAAAAGCTACATATTAGCTAGTTTATTGCTGGATTAGTTTGATTCAGTAAATTTTTTGTTAAGTGAATTCTATTTGATTTCATCTGTCATTTAATTATTTAGTTCTTCTTATATTTTTGAAAATTAGGCTACTAATAGACAAAGCAAACTTTAAAAAAATTAATATGACAACATACATACTAATATACTATGGGGTGGAATAGATTTTATTGTTTGGATCGAAGATCCTCTCCTGTTTGGTTACACCAGATTTTGTCTGAGGACAAGCACTGTATTTCAAGTTTTGAATAAAATTCAATAAAATTCCTACTGTTTTTGACCCAAAAAAATATGTAATGCTTCAAGTATACTTGGAGAGTTTCCCATTTTTTCTTCATTTGACCCAAAATAAATAACCTTCATTTTGGAAAAGTATTTGCAAAATACAAATATGACCACTATTGGATGATAAACTTGTCAGCACACGAAAACGCCAAGGATTTGTTCTTAACACCGATCTGGTCAACATTCAAATTTATACAGTAACACTACAGTAGGACTATTAAATTTAAAGTCTTATATAACCTTATCAATTGGTGTACCAAAAAACTAGTCAACTTTGACGAGGCCCAGATTCACAATCACTGCCTTTAAAGACGATGTTGAGTACACAAAAATGGTCAGCGTCATCACAAACTTGGAAAGGTCCCCTTCACCTTCCTTCTAATATTTCATTAAATTAATCTATTTCCCTAACATTGTTTTCAATTTTGGCCTACTAATTAACTTTGCGCTATTGTTTTTAATTTGAACCTTTCATATAGTATATTATCTTTTCCATAGGTTTGAAAAGGTCCACACGGCCACATTGACATTCCTCTCTCGCTACTTGCCGTGCCATCCAACATTGCTGACACCTCTTCCCACCAAACAAAGTCCAAAACCCAAAATTCATACGCCTTTAAATACACCATATATCACTCTCTCCGATTCAGCTAACAATTTCCAAAGTTTCTCAATTCTTGTTCTTACTTCTTAACCAATCAAATCTCATTTCCCATCACAAAATTCACAACATGAGGATGACGAGCAAAGTGAAGAAGCAAAGCAAGTTGGTGTACTTTGCTTTAACACCCATTAGGATTCTAAAGAAGGCAACCGAGTTTTACATGAAAAGCGTGGAGGATTTTGCTGGAAGGGTGGGTTATGGTGGTGCAGTGGGCGGCCCCAATGGACAAGTGACACGCTTGCCTAAGAGTTTTAGTGTTAATTCTTCACATTCTACTGATGATGAGGATTCGAGCAGGCTTTCGAGGTCTGTGTCAAGGAGAAATGTGGATATGCATAGGCAACAAGTGGTGATCAGACAGTCCAATATGGGTGGTAATGGAATGGGGATGAGGAGTTGCAGTGTTGGGTTGGGAAAGATTGGGAGAATTGATGAGGACATGCCTTGTTATTTTGAGGAAGATGAAATTAATGTGAAGGCAGAGTTGTATCCCAGAAGTAAAAGTTACGCTGTTCAGAGGAATGGAGTGTATCATTAAAGATAGTAGAGTCACACATGAGATGAGAGAGATTGAATCAATTATTCTTTTACTTAATTGCTCATTTGTTTCTCTATTGAGACTGCAAATTTGAAACTGTAATATAAAATTTGTGAATTTGTTCTTACTTTAAACCTTATACTTAATTGCAATTATTCTTTTACTTAATATACAATTATTCTTTTACTTAATTGCTCATTCTCCCTCTGAGTTTGTTATAGTGACAACATCAAGATATGATTTAAACAAGTTGAATACTGAAACAATTGGTTGAGGTGCTGCTCAACTATTAAAGGGCCTGCAATGTCTCCATTTTTTAATTCCTAGACTATTGATGTATGTATGTGGTTAATAATAAAATTACGGACACAGCATTTTCACAACAATACTGAGACATCATGCTGTGAATAATAGATAATAAAGTGACGTTGGTGGATTTAGATGAAAACTAATAAAAATCTGTCAACTCAATATTATTATGAAATGGTTGTGAAAATATTGTTTTTGTTGTATGGATGCGTGTTGTTGCTTGTCTTCTAATCTTGTATGTAACCGATGCGTAAGATAATTTCCTAATCTTGAATTCCTGCAGCTACCACATTTCCACCAAATTTTTTGATTGCTCTCCAATTGAATGCTTGCCATGTAATTCTAAGAAATCACGGTTTTTGCAGGCCCTCTTCATCATGTTGTTTAAGCATAAACGCAAGTAACCATGCATGTTAATAATGAAGTCTGATTACATTAGGTAAAAACTCTTCCAGGCAATGAAATACTATAATTTGAATTTTAGTCAAAGATTGTATATTGCAATTTGCAACTCTTTATTTTAACCATGTATGATCATCACAGCTTAAGAAATGACTACTAAAATCATATGAGAGATCAGAGATTGCAAGATGACAAGAAAACAAGTGCAAAATATATTGAAAAATTGAGTTAATACTGAGTCCTTCATATTTTTTTTATATAAAATAATATCTTGAAATTATCTACTAGACAAAGTCTAATTCCAATATATTATTAGCTGCAACATTATTGTTAGACGTTTAACAATAGTTTTTGACTACTAAAATCATATGAGAGATTGCAAGATGACAAGAAAACAAGTGCAAAATATATTGACAAACTGAGTTAATACTGAGTCCTTCATATTTTTTTATATAAAATAATATCTTGAAATTATCTACTAGACAAAGTCTAATTCCAATATATTATTAGCTGCAACGTTATTGTTAGACGTTTAACAATAGTTTTTGACCAAGTTCTACATAAAAAAAAAAACAAAAAAAAAAAAATAGTTTTTGACCAAGTATGTATACAATAACGGGAAAAGAGGCAATAAGTACACCATTTACAACCAAATAAAAAATATAAAAAATTTGGTTATAAAAAAAAAGAAAAGTACTCAGCTCAGTTGGCCTATTAGCTCAGTAATTAGTTGGCAAACTTGATTTGTTATACTCAAAGGGAAGTTGGAAGAGTTAAAAATATATTTTATTAAGAATTAAAAAAAAATGTTAAATTACAAATTACACATTATAAGATTAAAACTAAACCAAATTAGAAGGCTATATTGAAACGATCTAATGTTAGAAGGACTAAATTAAAACCAAACCAAATTTAAAGTACTAAATTGAAACGATTAAAAATTAACCGACCCAATTGCCAGATAAATTTTAATAAGTAAAAAACGTATAAAGAGGATTCATGTTTACTTTAAAAAGAAAAGAAGAACTAAGAAAACTATAGCAGGGTCTCGTTCAAAACATGGAGATGCATATAATCTTTTTGGGAAAATAATTAAATGACTGCGATCAATATGAATACCGTGTTTTTATTTTAAATAGTCTTCACTGATTGAAAGAATCTTCATAATTGTTTTTAAGGAATTATAATTTGATTATTGGAGCATGACCATCAAGCTTGTTTTAAAATTTAAATCGAAATCTTATTAATCATAGTGTATCAAAGATTTGATTCTTAATAATTAAAGTATTTTTGAAGATTCTTTGAATCATTAATAAGATTTCGATTTAAATTTTAAAACAAGCATGATGGTCATTAAATTATTCATATTGATCGACTGTTATTCATAAAAAATTAAAAAAGTAAATAAAAATAAAAATAGATCGACTGTTTGCTTTACCAAAATTTAAATTTTGGCCCATGCAGGTTTCGAACCTGCGACCTTCGCGTTATTAGCACGACGCTCTAACCAACTGAGCTAATAGGCCATCTATACAATCTTCATCTATGGTTTTTAGCTTTGATTTGTTCTACGTAAACGTGTATGTGAAGAGATTTAATTGGTGTGGTTATATTCATATTTTTGGTTGTGATTAAATTAATTAATATATATATATAAAAGGGTAAAATGGATGTACATCTCCTGAACTTTGAGGGGTTGCACTTATACCCTAAGTTTTATTTTTTTTGGTCAATTCACTACTTGAACTTTGATATTGTGCCAAATAACCACCTCTATTAACTTATATCCAAATATCCGTTAAAAATAAGGTTAGAGTCACATGTGTGTGTGTGTGTGAGAGAGAGAGAGAGAGAGAGAGAGAGAGAGAGAGAAACCCATATCAGAGGAGACCACGCCAGTCACAGCTTTGTGGAGCTTGGCCATGTAGTGTTTGTTTT
This sequence comes from Fagus sylvatica, assembly GCA_907173295.1. Taxonomy (NCBI): domain Eukaryota; kingdom Viridiplantae; phylum Streptophyta; class Magnoliopsida; order Fagales; family Fagaceae; genus Fagus; species Fagus sylvatica. The sequence continues at coordinate 12,295,639 of OU015767.1, forward strand.
TTAAGATGGTGGTGGAGGGGGTGCTGGGGTGGTGTGGTTGTTGTCGATGAGGAGTTTGAGCTTTTTGGTGGCATGCCTGCACTCATGGAGTTTGAATGTGGGTTTTCTGGGACCCATTTCTGTGGTGGGTGGTGATGGTGGTGGGGTTTGTGGTTGTGAGGGAGCTTTTGGGTTGATGGATCTTCAAGGGCACTAGTTAGTTTCTCAACCATGACATAGAAGTTTGATGCGTTGGGTTGTATGAAGGTGGTGTTGGGATTCATCAATCTTAGTGTCTGTTGACACTCCATTTTGCAACTATTAATTTTACTTTTTTACACTTTAGTGTATAAAGGGTAAAATGATAATTTCACAAGCTTGAAAATTCATAGTTGGTCCATAAATTTAAAATTATATTTTAAGTGATCAAAATTGAATTAAGAATGAGAATGCATTTTTCGGATTGAAAATTGAGTTAAAAACCAAGATTTTATTAAGGAAATAAATTTGATTGGTTGAAATGATATTTACCATAAGCTTACATGCATATGATTACTTATTAATTAATTTGATTGGTCCTCTAAATGATTAAATTAAAATCAATTAATAAATAATTTCTATTGGTTAAAAACACCTTAAAATGATAAGTATTCATGCACAAGATATTCATCAAAGGATAATTCTTAAATTGATTTATTTTTAACTAATGAGATAATTATTTTGATCAATAATTATCATATTAATTATTAATAAATTGATTAAAATCAATAAATCTCTAATTTAGCTAAAGAAGGACTTCTAAATACACTAGAAGTTGACCAAAGGTGAAAAAACCCGGAATTATCCAAAGCCCAATTCGGATTTAAAGTCTAGCCCGTACATGGATCGGTATTTCGACCATAACTTTTGACTCAATTATCCGATTAAGTTGATTCAAATTGGGCTGGGGAGCTGGCATGATGGGTTACAAATATGCGTTAAATAACCATCTCCAAATTCGAACGTTTATAGGGTCAAAATAGGCCCAAAATTAGGGCCTAAAAATCAGTCTGAATTTTAGGATTTTCATGTAGTATATCCAATTTCCAAAACCCTAATGGACTCCCATGAGGTCCAGAACATGGGTAAGTTCATTTTAGGGCTGTCATATAAATATAAAATATTCTCATTTTAACAAGGGATTGGAAAAATTAGTCAGAGCAATCCTAAGCAAAATTCAAGAGAATTTTTGCAAAGGGTTAGAGTTTGGAATAAGAACACAAATGTGTTCTTATATTCAAGTCCAGAGATTACAAAAGCCATTTTTTGTAATCTCTATTTACAATCTTTCTGTGAGGATAAAAGTTGTTTAAGACCTGCAAGACTTTTAGGGTTTTTATTTGATGTAACGAGGTCGGCACGGACCTTATTTATATGAACGGCACGGATGATATCCGCACCAGACCGGACCTACCTAATCCTGACGTGCCGTTCTTATTTACAGATTCGTTGAATCTCACATTAAATGCTCGTCAGTCTAGTGGTTGAAGACATTAATTATCTTACGGCGAAGTGACCTGTTTGGCAATAACCCACGTGGGAATAAGCAGTCATTAATGCAGCAAGGCAGGTCACGCAAGCTGGAGCAGCCAAATATCTGCATGTCCCATCAAGGGATACCATCCCCTTTTGGGGAACAGGTTAATCAACTCAAAGAACAGGTAAGCTGTCTTTGGGGAGCCTATAAAAGGCAATGTTCAACCAGAAACCAGGTACGCAATAACCTTCAGAAAAGAGGGAACTATACTCTCGCCATTATATTGCTTTCAAACACACTTGACTGACTTTATCATCGGAGGGTAATCAGTCCCCAACACCGGGGACCATTTTCCTTCTCATTTGATTTATGCTATGCAGGATCCACTCTTTCAGTCCAAGGATGATCTTCACAACCACGCCAGGAAAGGTCTATCTCTAAAAACCCACAATCCTACTATTTTTCCCGTTACAATTGGCGCCGTCTGTGGGGAGGTTGATTCAGGAAGAGGTTACAGATCTACTGTTTGGAATGGAAGAAATGGCCCTCTCAGGAAACGAGCGAGGAGACAACAGATTACCCACTTTCAACCAAAGGAGACTACAGTCCGAAGTACGGGTCCCCGGCGGACAGGAGGAGCGCGAAATACAGCACTCCCGAGGGAGGACTGAGGGAAGGCAGCGCTCGCATTCCAGAGAGCCCTCTTTCCTCGGAAAGGCCAGAAAGAAAAGGAGGATCGAGGAACTCGAAGAAGAACTCAAGCTCTTAAAAGGGGGAGACGAGAACAGAGATGAGCAGCGCAGGAACAGACAAAGCAGGAGTTATTCAGACTCGTGTGGAAGCCCACATCCTACTCCTAGCCACAAAGGACGCGACAGAGGATCAGATTATAGACACCGAAGGAAGGTGTCTCCCAAAAGGCGAAGACATCGATATTCTAAGACTCCTCCTTAACAGGAGCAAAATCCAATCTGGAGGAAGCTCCAACAGATTTCACACTCTCCTTTCTCAACCAGAATAGAGCGAGCAAAGTTTCCATCTAAGTTTGTTACACCTGCCCTTGCAGTATACGACGGAAAGAGCGACCCGGTGGGACACTTGAGCCGTTTCCGGCAAGCGATGGCTATCCACAACTCCAATAATGCACTCATGTGCCGCGTATTCCCCTCTAACTTAGGTGAGGTGGGTTTACGGTGGTTTGACCGCCTAGAGCACGGGTCTATTCGCTTATGGAAAGAGATGTCCAAGATCTTCACCGCAAGATTCATCACGAATACCCGGAAACCTAAGGAGATCGATTCTTTGCTGGCCCTTACAATGAAAGTTGGAGAAACGTTGAAGTCATACTCAACACGATACTGGGAGGTCTACAACGACATCGATGCATGCGATGAAGACATTGTGGTGAGGACATTCCGGTTCGGCCTGCATGAGGACAGCAAACTCAGGAAGTCCTTCACTAAAAGGCCTCCCGTCAGCATGGCAGAACTCATGACCCGCCTGGAACAGCACATCAGAGTTGAGGATGACCCAAAGGGTTCGGCCAAAATTGCAGAAGTGGCCCCTCTTGTTGACAGAAAGGCAGCACAACCAGAGCCCCAACCCGAGTCGCGCCAGGCCAGGAAAGCCAAAAGCTCAGCAGGTACGTCCGGGGCCGGTGTGTGCTTGGCCGTGTACACGACTTTCAAAGAGCCGATCTATCGGCTCCTTCCTCTCATCAAGGATAAGCCCTACTTCGAATGGCCCCCGAAGATGCCTGGTGACCCTGCCACCAGGGAAACAAAGCCATATTGCAACTATCATCGAGAGCGCGGGCATCTGACCGAGCACTGCCGGGCTTACAGGTACCATTTGGAACATTTAGTGAAGAATGAGCATCTTAAGCAATATGTGGATGAGTCAAAAAGTCCCCATCAGAACGTCGAAGTACCAATGATCAATGTGAAAGCTTCGGCCCCCGTAGGAATCATTGACGTAATTCATTTTGAATCAACCTGCCACGACCAAAGGGGAGAGATGAGGAGGGCGGCACATTTGCGAGAAGTGTTCCAAGTTCAAGACTCGCCCCAAATGGCTCCCAGTCCCTTGAAGAAAGAATCAGTGGAGGAGATTGTTTTCAATAATCAAGACCTTGAAGGGGTGCAGCTCCCTCACTCGGACGCTTTAGTAATAACTCTGAGGATCGGGGAGTTCGATGTCAAGAGAGTCCTCATAGATCCTGGCAGTTCAGTCAAGATCATGTACGAGTCCCTATTCAGAGGCTTGGGCCTCGGGAAGAAAGACTTGAGCCGCACAGAAGGACCGCTCAGCGGATTCTCCGGGGAAACAGTCATCCCATCCGGAAAAGTGACGATCAACGTTAGGGCTGGAACGGTCTCATCCCCAACTGAGTTCTTTGTTCTGAATACTTTCTCTCCTTATAATGCCATTTTGGGAAGACCGTGGCTGCATCGAATGAGTGCGGTCCCCTCCACACTCCACCAGCGTCTGAGGTTCCCAACATCGCAAGGCATTATGGAAATCATGGGGGACCAACTGGCGGCAAAGCAGTGCCTGGTGGCCCCAGTTAAACAAAGAGACCAGCACCCTCAAGGAGCAAAGGAAGGCCCCGGTGGGGGCAAATAGCAATTATAGAACGGGGAGGACCGTGAAGAACGCTACCCCCAAGAAAAGTGTGTGGAGAAACTTGTACCAATATCAATAACTGGGGGCGAATCCCAGAGGCAGTTTTTGATAGGCGATTCTCTGTCCCAGGAGCACAGATCACAGTTGTTGACCCTTCTCGACAAGTATCAAGATGTTTTCGCTTGGACTCCATTTGAAGCACCTGGAGTGGATCCAGAGTTCTTCTGCCATGAACTGAATGTTTCGCCCGAGTATAAACCAGTAATTCAGAAAGCAAGAAGGACGGCACCACAGCATGCCAAGGCCGTGCGGGAAGAGGTGGAACGGCTCTTGAAGATTGAAGCAATTCGGGAAGTCTTATACCCACAATGGCTGTCCACTACTGTCGTTGTGAAGAAGAAAAACGGAAAGTGGAGGGTCTGTGTAGATTTTACAGATTTGAATAAAGCCTGTTCGAAAGATCCTTTCCCGCTCCCAAAGATAGATCAGTTGGTGGACTCTACTGCCGGCCATGAAAGGATGAGCTTCTTAGATGCATTTCAAGGGTACCACCATATAGCCCTGAGAAGAGAGGATCAGGAAAAGACCGCATTCATCACGCCCCAAGGAGTGTTCTGCTATAAGGTGATGCCCTTTGGATTGAAGAATGCTGGGGCAACCTACAAGAGGATGGTCACTAAAATGTTCTCAGAACTGCTAGGAAAGACTGTTGAAGTGTATATTGATGATATGGTTGTCAAAAGCGTTAAGGGCACGAATCACATTGAAGATTTGGAGCAGGTCTTCGGTATACTCAGAAGGCACAACTTGAAGCTCAATGCTTCAAAGTGCGCATTTGGAGTAGGCTCAAGGAAGTTTTTGGGTTTAATGGTAACTCAGCGCGGCATAGAAGCAAACCCAGACCAGATAGCAGCCATCCAGGGGCTGCAGCCCCCTAAGAATGTCAGAGAAGTTCAGAGACTGACAGGCATGGCCGCTGCTCTCAACTGATTCATCTCTAAGTCAGCTGAGAAGTGCCGACCATTCTTCGACCTGATTAAGAAGGGGAAAAGCTTTGCATGGAGCGAAGAGTCCGATCATGCATTTGAACAATTAAAGAAATACCTGTCAGCCCCTCCATTGCTCTCTTCACCTAAGGAAGGTGAACCTCTCTATATTTATCTCGCAGTCTCAGATAAAGCCCTCAGCGTGGCAATCATACAAAATGATTCGGGGGAGCAGCGACCGGTTTATTACACCAGCAAAACCATGAATGGGGCAGAGACAAGGTACCTGCCACTGGAGAAGTCTGCCCTTGCACTTTTCGTAACGGCGGAGAAGCTCCCCCACTACTTTCAAGCCCACACCATGATCGCCCTGACTTCTTTACCTTTGAAGGCCTTGTTCAGGAGTTCGGACTTCAGCGGTCGGATATCCAAATGGGGCTTGGGGCATATGATGTGCGATACAAGCCCAGAACAGCAATCAAGGGACAGGTGCTAGCTGACTTCATAGCCGAGTTTGTACCAGGGAACAGCATACTTACTGGGGAAGAGCACCCCAAGGAGATTGAGCGGGACCTTGAAAAGAAAGGCTGGGTGTTGTACGTCGACGGAGCGGAAAACTCCAGGGGCTCCGGCCTGGGAATAGTTCTGGTTTCGCCAGAGGGAGAACTTTTGGAGCAGACGGTCAGATTGGGTTTCAGCGCCTCCAACAACGAAGCCGAGTATGAAGCACTCTTGCACGGCCTCAGAGCCGCTAAGCGACTAGGGGCTGATCCCCTCACCATTCACTGCGACTCCCAGCTGATAGTCAATCAATTGACTGGCGAATACATGGCGAAAGACGAAAGGATGATAGCTTATCTTGACTTGGCCAAAAATCTTTTGAAGGGCTTCTATAAATTCAACATCGAAAGAGTGAGCCGAGAGCACAATGGGCATGCTGACTCGCTTGCCGGACTCGCATCTTCTGTGGCACCAGATTTCAGAAGAACCATAACCGTGGAAGTGCAGGATTCACCGAGCATAGCAAAGAGCAGCCAGGCAAGGATATGTCAAATCGAGATGGGGCCTAGCTGGATGGACCCCATATTGGATTATTTATCGAAAGATATATTACCAGCGGATCAGAAAGAAGCAGCCAAGATTCGCAAGACAGCAACAAGGTAGACTGGACCAGGTCCCAAACTTGCTCTACGAAATCCATGAGGGATTATGCGGTGGTCATACTGGAGGGCGTTCGTTGGCCCACAGAGCGATCGGTCAAGGCTACTGGTGGCCATACATGCAGAAGGATGCAGCTCAATATGTCAGACGTTGCGAAAAGTGTCAGTTATTCGCTCCGGCCATACATAAGCCGGCATCCCAGCTTAACCCCATATCTAGTCCCTGGCCATTTGCACAGTGGGGGCTAGACCTTGTCGGACCGCTACCTCGCGCAACAGGGAACAGGCGATGGTTAATCATGGCAACAAATTATTTCACCAAGTGGGTTGAAGCGGAGCCCCTCGCACGCATTACTGATTCCGAATCAAGAAAATTCGTCTGGAAGAGCATAATAACTCGCTTTGGCATACCCAAATGCTTCGTTTCTAACAACGGCACACAGTTCGACAGCGGGCCATTCAAGAAGTACTGCTCAGATTTCGGAATCAGAAACCACTTCTCCAGTCCGGCCTACCCACAGGGAAACGGACAGGCGGAGTCGTCCAATAAGATAATCCTCAACGGAATCAAGAAGAGATTAGAAGAAGCCAAGGGAAGATGGGTAGAGGAGCTGCCTACCATACTATGGACATTCAGAACAACGCCTCGAAGTTCAACAGGGGAAACCCCTTACTCTCTCACTTATGGGGTTGAGGCCGTGATTCCGCTCGAAGTAGAACTCTCCACCTTGCGTTCAGAAGAATATGATCGAGATAACAACAAGCTTATGCTAGCGAAGGATTTGGACCTGGCTCAGGAACGCAGAGATCTTGCCATGATCAGACTGGCATCCTACCAGGGCGATCTAAAGAAGAGATACGGAAAAAGTGTAATTGAACGGATCCTTGCACCAGGAGACTTGGTGTTACGAAAAGTACTAGGAAACAGGAGGGACCCTACTTAGGGCAAACTGGGAGCGAATTGGGAAGGGCCCTACCAGATTGTTTCAGAGTCCGGACTGGGGGCATTCAATCTCAAAGGGATGGACGACAAACCCCTCAAACGGCCTTGGAATATAAGCAACCTGAAGAAGTTTTACCAATAGAAAGGTGAACCAAAAAGCTGTACAGATCAAAAAGCTTCAATATGTTCTCCACAATTTTTTGAAATACAAGAACTTTTGTCACATATGGTGCTGAGATATGGATCAACCGAAGCGACATCAAAATCCTGGCCACGTCCAGGTCCTCTGCCTATAAATCCCCAAGTGGTCTGGTAGAGTGTTATCAAAAAACCCTAGCCATGCTAGGTGTTTCGCCCATAAATCCTCAAATGGTATGGCGGAACGGCATCAAAATCCTGGCCACGTCCAGGTCCTCTGCCTATAAATCCCCAAGTGGTCTGGTAGAGTGTTATTAAAAAACCCTAGCCATGCTAGGTGTTTCGCCCATAAATCCTCAAATGGTACGGCGGAACGGCATCAAAATCCTGGCCACGTCCAGGTCCTCTGCCTATAAATCCCCAAGTGGTCTGGTAGAGTGTTATCAAAACCCTAGCCATGCTAAGTATTTCACCTGCGGAGCTTCAGATGTCATTGCGGGACGGCATTGAATTCCTGGCCACGCCCAGGTCCCCTGCTTATGAGCCCTTTAATGGGGCAGATCAGCATCAATCCATGATCATTACAGGTACAAAATTTACTTTACCCTCTGCCTATAAATCCACCTATGGTGTTGCAGAACGGCAGTAATACTTGGCCGTGCCAAACACTTCAGTTATTTCCTTGCTTAGTATCTTACGTAGTATGTTAGAACGGCAGTAATACTTGGCCGTGCCAAACACTTCAGTTATTTCCTTGCTTAGTATCTTACGTAGTATGTTAGAACGACAGTAATACTTGGCCGTGCCAAACACTTCAGTTATTTCCTTGCTTAGTATCTTACGTAGTATGTTAGAACGGCAGTAACAATTGGCCGTGTCAATCACTTTTATCTTGACTAATATCATTGTGGTATGTTAGAACAGCACTGTTGTGTGGCCGTGCCGAGCACTCAAGTTAATTTCTTGCTTAGTTTCCTACGTAGTTTGTTAGAATGGCAATAATACTTGGTCGTGCCGAGCACCTCAGTTATTTTGCATAATATCGTACGGCGTGTTAGAACGGCAGTGATACTTGGCCATGCCAAACATTTCGTTTATTTTCTTACATAATACCTTACATGGCATATTGGAACGGCAATAAATTTTGGCCGTACTGAGTTCTCAATACATATACTTACATTGTACGTTACGGCGTCGATGGTCAGTAGAATGGCTTGGATCTGCGCGTACCGTACCATAGTTAATTGGAACGGCACGGATCATACATTCATAAAGCAAAGCGTAAAGGCATTCAGGTCCTTCATTAAAAAAAACATACATAAAGCAAAATGTTTGAAGTTTTACAAATTTCTCTCAAAAAAGGAAAGAAACTTAAACGAAAGCATTACAAATTGTCCGGACCGGCATTGTCCGGAGCTGTGCTTCCCCCGTCAGGAGCATCTTGGAGGCCGACACCAGCAGGTCCCGCCGCTTCGGCTGACTCCACCTCTTCCAAATCCACCATGACAGCACCCAGCTGAGAAGGAAGAGAGTTGAGAACCGTCTTGGGAGGAGGGGGCGGAGTGGCACCGGGGAAGGGTAGTTTGATTGGATTGGGTGGAAGCATAGTCTGCCCAGAGTTCAGCACGGCGATGGTGTTGTTCCAGGCGTCCGTGTAATATTCGTTACACACCCCGGGGAGTTGACAGCCCATCTCGTCCTGAGCCTCCTTGCTTCCGCTCTCGTATGCCTCTTTTTTGGCTCACTCAAGCTCTAGTTCCAAAGCCCGGACTCTATCCTCGGCTTTAGTGAGCGATTCCAGCGTGTCACGGAGAGATTCTTCAGCTTCTACCCTCTTAGAATCCGCAGCCTCAGCTAATTTTTTGGCCTCCATTGCCATCTTCTTCTCGTCCCGGTACTTGGCGGCCAGGACGTTAGCATGAGCAAGGTGGTCTTTGTTGGTCCGGAACCGGTCCTCCAGCTCCAAAGAAGCTTGGACCCCCTGCAGCACGGCAAAGTCAAAAGCCAAAATAAAAAAAGAAACTTACAGAAAATGAGACTAAGTTTTTCGTATACCATGAGAAGACCCCTTCTTAGGTTGTTGATGAGCTCGTCATCAACAGCCTTTCTCCACTCCTCCATGTCCAAGGGGAGGCGGACAGCCTAGCTCAGAGCGCTGGCTACTGAAGCACTCCTCGCATTGCTGACAGGGAGGATGCAGTCCGTCTCTGTTACCGAATCCGCTCCCCTGTATTCCATGCGCAGGGCCCATAATCGCACGGATCCTTCCCCTAGGGATTGAATGCCGGACTGGAATGGCGTACCAGAACAGACGACATTACCCAGTTGGGTAACGTGGACCGTCCCTTGGGCCTCTGAGGCTAACGGACCGAGCTGAGCAGAGCTTGCCGGTCGGCTGGGCCCAGTGGAGCTCTCCACCCTTGCCCTCTTACTTCGGGCCGGTTGAGGTTGGGCCGGCACGGTCTCAGAAGTGCCCTCACGGCTCCGCGTTGGAAGCAAGTTTCTCAAGTTAATTCCAGACATGTCGGGCGCGTCCACGTCAAGCAGTTCCCGGATGTCTATTGGAGGCAAAGCAAGGTTGGCCGGGTTAGCTCGAGCGGCCTGGATGTCTTTTATTAACCGGCAGGCCAAATAAGAGCTTGTCCGAGCCACATAGCGAAGCAGCAAAGGAGCGGAGCGTGGCTGTGCGTTATCGTTCGTGCAGATCTCGCTCTCCCAGACCTCACGAAGGCTATTGATGTTTATCAGACTTTTTCGGGGATTCCTCCTTTGAGGATCTGCACGGATAAAAAAAAATGGTCAACACTAGATCACCATCTGTCCGTGCCGGACCTAAGTACAAAATAACATTAGACAAGAACGGACTTGGAACCCCATCTCTTGTGGGGCATTTATGCCCGAGTAAAAACCACTCTCCAGACACTATTAAGTAGTCCTCATCAAAACCACGATTGGTGTCCGGCAAGCCGTTCACCAATGTGAAGTCAATATCTCTAGGACGGAGTGAGTATGCCTCAGTTTTTGAGTTGTGGTGAAGGATGTAGGTCCGGAGCATATCATGTATACCTAGTTCTAGGCCTAGCCTTCTATTCAACTCCACCGTACCCATCACTATCCTAAAGACGTTTGGATTCACTTGAGAAGGGGATAATCGCAAATGGTCCAGAAAGTCCGCCAACAGGGGATCCATGGGAAAACGGACTCCCCCTTCCACAATTGCCACCACAGGGATGAGAAGGTTTCCTGCGGCGGGAACAAGTGCATTTGACCAATGCACGTATCTCAATCCCACGTCGTTTGGGATCTCATACACATGCCGGAACACCGCCATAGCCTCAGGCGTGTTCACAAAACGGCACAATTTACCCCCTTTAACAGTTTTCTTTCTACCCATTGCCTAAGACCTAATCCCCAGAAAAAGACGAAAAAGAAAATAGAGAGAGTTGTGAGGAGGACGACTTACAGATGGAGGCACAGACAATACAGATGCGACGAAGGGACGAGAAAGAGGGAGGACTAAGGAGCGCAAGGGCTTGTGCATATGAGAGGTAAACAAAATTATCAGAAGAAAAAGAGACGGTACTTATAGGCAAAAGGTGGAAAGCGTGCGAAGGAAGCCACATTAAAGGGGCCCATCATGATTTCGTAAAAAGTGCGATGGCTCAAGAACTGCCATAACGTCACGATTTGACAGCTCAAGATATCTCAGGATCATCATTACAAAAACACGGAACACGAGGGGTTGCACGAATTGGGATCGTTGGCATGGCCGACGGGATATGATACGGACAACCACAGCCCGTCCCACACTAGTTAACACTGTGAAGGACGGACTGAGGGGCTATTGTGAGGATAAAAGTTGTTTAAGACCTGCAAGACTTTTAGGGTTTTTATTTGATGTAACGAGGTCGGCACAGACCTTATTTATATGAACGGCACGGATGATATCCGCACCAGACCGGACCTACCTAATCCTGACGTGCCGTTCTTATTTACAGATTCGTTGAATCTCACATTAAATGCTCGTCAGTCTAGTGGTTGAAGACATTAATTATCTTACGGCGAAGTGACCTGTTTGGCAATAATGTAGCAGGGCAGGTCACGCAAGCTGGAGCAGCCAAATATCTGCATGTCCCATCAAGGGATACCATCCCCTTTTGGGGAACAGGTTAATCAACTCAAAGAACATGTAAGCTGTCTTTGGGGAGCCTATAAAAGGCAATGTTCAACCAGAAACCAGGTACGCAATAACCTTCAGAAAAAGAGGGAACTATACTCTCGCCATTATATTGCTTTCAAACACACTTGACTGACTTTACCATCGGAGGGTAATCAGTCCCCAACACCGGGGACCATTTTCCTTCTCATTTGATTTATGCTGTGCAGGAACCACTCTTTCAGTCCAAGGATGATCTTCACAACCACGCCAGGAAAGGACTATCTCTAAAAACCCACCATCCTACTATTTTTCCCGTTACACTTTCAATTCCATTTTTAATCTCTTTTAATCAAATTTAACGATTTTTCTCAAGAATCAATTTTCAAGTTGGATCTATTCAACTCGGATCAGGAAGCTTCCTTTCACAAATATATGCAGGTACTTCTTTCCTTGTTTGCAACCTTTTGGTGTTTCCATGGATGTATGACTATTATATTATTTATTTTATTTTAAGTTTATGTTATTTTTGTTTGCTCCCAAAGATTTTTCTTTATTTGATAAATTGTAATATGACTTAGGAACATGTTAGGATGAAAACCATAGATTTAAAGATGATAAAAATGGCATAGGTTTCAGTTTCAAGACAAGTCAGAAACTATTTTTCCGATTAAAGGTCATCGGGCCTCCATTTTTATTGGAGTACCGATCAGGTCTCTTTGGGACCCGATTCAACCTGTTTGGGACTCGATTAGGGGATCCTTGAGTGCCGATCGGGCCTGAAAATTTATTTTCAATTTTCTGTACAGAAACTCATCCATCATTGATTATGCCATATTCATTCCAGATTGATTGAATCTTAACATGTCTCCTTGATTGTTTAGATGTAATTAAGATTGTTTGTTGAATTGTTTTAGGAATTGTTGATTGATCACTTTTTATTTTCTTTGTATCCATGTTCTATGATTGAGTGATGTCAAAATGCGAGTTGTGGTTTGGATGAGTCGTGAACTGTAGCATAGGAATCTTTAGAGATTGACCTAGGTCAGGTTAAGTGGGTGCCTAACACCTTCCCACTCAATCCCCTAGCCCCCATACCCCAATCTTAGGGGAAATTAGATTAGTCCATGTATCCTTTTACTTCTGTTTTCTATATTGTATTTAGGACACAAAGCCTTGTAATTTTATTTTTCCTTAAATTGTATCTAGGGCAAAATCATGTAATTTGTTTATTTCCCAAAACATTGTATTATTTATTTCATCAATAATTAAAAGATTGTATTTTTTTTCTTAGCTTTTTGTACAAAAGTTAGATGGTGACTCCATTTGTAATTTCCTCTAGTGATTAGGATGGAAAACAGTGTAATTTCCCATTTTGGGAACCATGTTTAGACCGTCATCTAAAAAATGATAGTTTTAGGGTCGTGGTTCTCACTAATAGCCCAAGAGCTACCATTATTTGTTCATCCGAAAAATGATTGATAAATTCATCCCATGTTGGACATTTGGCTTTGAAGCTTTTCATGCGCAATATTTTTGAGATCTCATAGTCAATATTCTTCTTTTGGTGAATGTAATAGTAAGATAAAGTACTCTTGGTTTCTTTAGTACGTGCACTTGTAATGATGGTCTTGTATTGATTGATTATATATGCGCCTGACTCTCTCTCCCCCAATTTTGTTTTCTCTCTCTCTTCTATAGGTTTTCTTCCTCACCCAATCTAGTTCTCTCTGCCTCTCACACACACGTGAGTCTAAAATATTAATGTGATTTTTAATAGGAATTTGGATGTAAGTTAACAGAGGTAGCTATTTGGCACAATATCAAAGTTCAAGTAGTAAATTTGCTAAAAAAAATAAAACATGGGGTCTAAATGCAACTTTCTCAAAGTTCAAAGGGTGTACATATATTTTACCCTATATATAATGCATAAATGTGTCTTTAGTTCATAAAATCAGGATCTTATGTAGGGTTAGTGTTAGTGAGAACGCCTGGTAGGCAAGGGAAATATCAAACCAAACGTTAATCCATGCGATGTCTAGAAAAGTTGAATGAAAATATTTATATATGATATGTAATTAATAAATACACAGTTAAATAATAGAATTTTTTTGAAAGATAATACTGTGAGAACCACGACCCTTAACCAAAAACCTGTTAAAAATGTCTAAACATGGTTTCTCATTGAGTGATTATGTTCCCTCCTAATCTTTAAAAAAGTTACATTAGAGTCGCCACTTAGCTTTATACAAAAACTAAGAAAAATAATACCTCTTATTTATTGAAGAAAATATTTTTCTGAAAAGTGAACAAATTACATAGTTTTACCCTAAAAACAATCTAAATAAAATAAAATTATAATGCTTTGGTCCTAAATACAATTTAAGAAAAAAGAAAAATACAAAACTTTTGAGTCCTAATGTACAATCTAAGAATAAAACAAAATGATACAAAACTCATCTACTTCCCTCAAGATTAGAGTTCGGGGGCTAGGTGATTGAGTGGGAAGGTGTTAGGCACCCACCCAACCTGACCTAGGTCAGTCTCTAAGATTCCTAATTTATAGTTCACAACAACTCGCATTGACATAACATCACAATATAGTAATGCAAAAATCAAGATAAAACAATGTGATCAATCAACTAGCACTTTAAAACATCCAAACAAGTATGCCTAATTGAATATCTAAGTAATTAAAACAACATGTTATTATTATCAAAACAAATCATAAAAAATATGGCAAAATCAAAGGAAAAAAATTTATGTACTAAAAATAATAAAATCCCCACCAGAGTGCCAATCGACACCTTAAGAGCCTAAATCGGTTCCCAGGGAAGCCGAATTAGGTCCCAGGGAGACCTAATTGGCACCCTAGTAAAAACCTGAGGCCCAAACACAATCAATCTGAGATTTTAATCTCATCTCTTAACGAAAATCACTTTCTTTATCACTTTTAATATTTTTAGCACTGTGATCTTCAACCTAACATGTTCTTAATCCATTTTAAAATTTAACAAATCAATACATGTGAGAGAAAACAAGAATAAAAACAATCCTAAAATAAAAATTACATCTAAAACAAATCATGCCTTTATAATAATATAGAGAGGAAAGAGGTAACCTGCATGTGTTTGGGAATGTGGCCTCTTGATTGAGAATACCATATCTGACCAGAAAAAGTGTACTTGGAGAAAGTTTGTTAATGTGATTGAAAAAGAAATGAGTAAAATAAAACGGTTGGATATGAGATTGCAAAGTGTGGACCTTTTATAAGAATATGCTTGTGTTCTTATAAGAAAGTCATATCCTTCACAAAAAAATTTATTTGAACAAAATAAAACTTTTTCTTGGTTTAATTATTCAAAGTTTTATTCAAACTTTAAATTAATTAAGTTATCCAACTTCGAATTTTAAAAGGGTGTGCTTGGTTCGGTAATGCCTAATTAGGAGGACTTTTTATGTATGACACCAACCAAAGTATGAAGGATGGAGTAGAATTATAGATCAAACAACATAAATACGTAGACATATTGCATCAAAAGTTACAAAGTACAAGTACAATGAGAAAAACTTACAAACACTATTGAACACACTATTAAACACACTTGAACACTCTTTAGATCACAATGGATCTCTTGCACATGAGTTGTGGAAGTTGAGAAATAAACTTTTCTTTTAAGAATAAAACTCTTATTAATAGTAAAAAATGGTGGTTATTTCCATTCAAATAATTACCTATCAATAACTAATTGGGTGGTTTATTTTTAAGAAAATAACTATCCCCAATAGCTTGGAGACCATGACACATGTCATTCACATCATGGAAGTTATTGGTGGTTACATCCTACGATTAACTTCCTCTAGGAATGTTGGAAATAATAACACATGTAAATAGAAGTTACAAATAATTTTATTTCTATATAATCACATAGATAATATGACTACCAATGTAATATACTATGGTGGTCAATATTATATATATAATACTATATACTACAATTATTTTATGTGTAAACAATTCTATTGAATTTTGTTTAGAATAGAGGACAGTAAAATTTCTGATGTCCCGTTGAAATGAGATGTTTTTAATTTATAGAGGAGGCTAAGAAAGCCCTCCCACGAGTTCTGGACTCCTAGAAGCTGTATTGGAACTCAAAAACATAAATTATCAAATGAAAATCTTGAAATTGTGCAATTGATTTTTAGGCTCTGATTTTGGGCCCGATTTGACCCTCTAAACGTTCTAGTTTGGACATTTTCTTGAAATACATATTTGTATCCTATTGAATTCTCTTTCCAGCCCAACATGAGTCAACTCAATCCGAAAATTGAGTTAATAGTTATGGTTAAAATACTAAGCAGAGCATAGGCTGGAATCCAAATCTGAATTTGGCTTGCATAAATTCGATTCCTTTTATTATTTTCCACTTCTAATTGATTTAAAACTCTTCTAATTAGTTGTAATTGGGATTCCATCAATTTATTTAATTAAATAATAAATAATTGGATATTTGTTAGTTAAAACAATTATCCATTATTTAAAATCAATTAATCTTGCATTGTCTCTTGCAAATTTTCTTGTACATTAATATTTACCATATTGAAGGGTTTCAACTAGTAGGAATTAATTTAAAAATAATCCTACGCATACAAGCTCATGGTAAATATTATTTTGAACCAATCAAAATTGATTTCTTCATAAAACCTTGGTTTTTTTTATCCAATTTTAAATTTGAAAAATGTCATCTCATGCTTAACTCAATATTGACCAATTAAATCATGGTTTTTTTAACCTTCGGATCAATTTTGAATTTTTGGATTTGTGAAATTACCATTTTACCCTTTATTCACTAAAGTGTAAAAAAATAAAATTAATGATTGCAAAATGAGGTGTCAACAAAGATGTAATTTTGTAAGAATTTATTTCGAGAATAGTTGATTGTTTAGAGAATTTATTTATAGATTTGTTTTTATTTATTTATTTTTATTAATTTACCTCAAGTAAAATTGCAAAATTTTAGTACTTCTCTCTAAAGAGCCACAAGCCCCACCTATAACCGATTATACAATGATCCAATTGCATTAATCCATAACGATGACACTTTTTACTTGGCAATTGGTTGGCTAAATAAAATCTTGCAACAATACCCATAAAGCATTCTTATTAGGCTCGATAAACCACATATTTTGCCAAAAAAAAAAAAACACGCACAAAGGTCCTACATCAGGCTCGTTAAGGGCTCAACCAAAAGTGTTCTTTGAACAAGACAATAGCTTGCTAACATATAGGGTTGTCAAATGGGTGGGTTTGGATGGGTTTGGGTGGGTATTAAATGAGTTGGGGCTTTAAAACCCAATAGCCATTTAAGCCTATTTAATAAAGTAGATATTACCAAAACCCAACTCAACCCAATTATCTAAGCTAAAACCCAACCCACCCATTTACCCATTTATCTTATGCATATATATAATTAAAACTAGTCACAAACCTGTGCAATGCACAGGAAAATTATTGAAAATAAAAGTTAAATTAATTTTGATTCCTTTTACTTTCTTTTGTTGAATATTTTTTTTTTTTTTTTTTTTTTTTTTTTTTTTGTAGTTCAAAATGTTGTAGGCAAGATCGATAAAGAGACTTTACGAATCGGATTTAGGATAGATCCTACTTTTTGGTTTAAAAAAATAACTAAGAAAGTATTTACCATAGGATAATTAAAATTTAATATAATGTAATTTTTCTTTTGGCATAAGTTGAATATAGTCCAATTTTTATAAAACACGATTCATGTTTATATTTACCATATGGATCATGTTTCCATCCAAAAATAAAATAAAGGATACTTAAAATAAGAAGAAGGACAAATAAATACATGGGCACATGATTATATGATCAAACCTAAATAATTTTCATAACTCATTTCAAGCTCACATGGTTTCATTATAACAAATCCATCCATCTTTCTCCATTGCCAGCAACAAAATTAAATGAAATACATAAGAAAAAAAAAAAAAATCTTGATGAAAATTGATAATTATGATTATTATTAAAAGATATTTATATTGTGTTTATATATGGAATATATTTTAGTATTAGACATTAATTATGATTGTGTTTTATATATGGAATAATATATTCTTATATTAAAGAAAATATGATGTGTCAAAATTCTAATGGAAGGTTTAATAATAGAATAAAATTTAAATTCAATTAGAAAATATATATTAAAATAATGAGGTGTAAAATTGTGAGATTTCAAAAGCTTATGTGGCGCAACATGATGAGGTCAGTCAAAAGTCAAAAATTTTCGGTTTTATATTATAGTATAGATGTCCTAAAACTTCTAAAATGACCAAAATACTCCTAAAACCTTAAAATTTACCAAAATACCCTTAAAGCCTATACTTCTTTTTTTTTTTTGCTTGGTTTGGATTTTTGTTGATACCCAATAAGCAACCCAATTAAAGCCCAATTAAACTCAACTTAATTGGGTCTAATTGGGCTAGCACCCATTTGCCCATTTATTAAATAAGTAAGTTTGGTCGGGCAATTAGTGAGTAGGTTTGGGTGGGCTAATGGGTTTGGGTTTTTTTTGCCACCTCTACTAACATACCTAGAATGACTGTAGATTAAGGGTGGATTTGGGTTAGCTGTTTGAAAAAGTGAGTTTTTTAAAAGTGAGTAGCTCTTAGATCAACAATATACCTAACTATAGGTTATACTAAACAGTGAAATCTGTGGACATAATAAAGATTTGATTGGAAAGAATGAATTTCTAAACTTCATTAAAATAAGAATTAAGATTTATGCGAAAACACTACTATTCCCAATTAAAGTGCCTGTGATCATATGAAACAAAAAGAAAAGTCGATGGCATAAGCTTTATTAAAGACACTTTAGTGGACTGACTTGCTCAATTCCAAGTCTGTAACTAAGTTTGCAACATGCTTCATGCTTTTAGTCTTTCAGTTGGGATTGAGAAGTTCAAGGTCAATGACAAAAATTTGCTAAGGAATTTAGAAGTAGAAATAGGCCAGTAAACATTAGGGGAATATTAAATAATTTTAACAATAAAATGATGTTAAAAACTTTGACAAAATTATAACCTTTACAAAATGAAATATAGATAATGAGTGAAAATTACAGAACAATTGATGGAATATGAACAATGTAAAAACAAAACAAAAAACAATCTGCTGGAATTCCGTAAGGGTGTTTATCACTTGAGAGAAAGAAATAACGTTAGAATAAATTATAATCATCGACAGTTCTATTTATATTAGAACTGTAAAAAGTTGCAACTTCTTATAATTTATTAACTTCTAGTAACCGCTAGTAACCGTCAATTGGTTATTGGCAGTTATTTGGATTTCTCTATTCTCAAGAGAATAGCCAACCACCAAAAGGCTAAACTATAGTATATGAGTGTCCACACTTATTATGGTGTGATCACCCTTATACCTTCATCTCCCACTTGATCACACTATAAAGTGAAATCACATGAGTTAGTTGGTATATCAACTTGGTACCAATAATAAAACCCATACCAACTCTCATCTGTATAAACCATACAGATCGGCGTCAGAAGATGACTATTCTCTTGTGTGCACACTTTTCTTGTCATCCATTCTGACCGCACCTATCTTCGTATATTATCAACCGATATTATACTCCAGGCGACTTTCAAATCACTATCTTTCAAGTGACCGGCATCAATCTTTATGGATGGGAAAAACAGTCCATACCCATACCATCATTGACGACTTCAGCCGCATGTATTTAATAATACATCGACCTGCGCTGAAATTTCCACAAGTACTTCCTAGGATTTCCTTAAGTGACCTTATCAGCGTCTTTCACTAACCAAGCGTGGATATCACCCAGTTCACATGATGCATATAATGGACTTTACAACCATGTGATCTGTGACTTCCCATTCCCGTTAGTGATTCTCTTGCAATTATTCCTGATCAATATTCTATATTGCAAGAGCTGCATTTGATCATTCTCCTAGGCGTCCCCAGGTCCATCCAATCTTGTAGAACCATGTAACTCGACTGAATTACCTCTCAGTCTCATACCTGTTACATGCACTCTGAATTGGTTCAGAGTTAATCCCTTGGTCATGGGATCGGCCATCATGTCAGCTGAGGGAACAAAATGGACTTTTATTTCCCCCTTTTCCACTATATCTTGAATATAGTGATAGCTGACGTCAATGTGTTTGCCTTTCGAACTATTTGCTCCGCTCTTAATCAAAGAAATAGTGGACTTATTATCTCAAAACATACTTACCGGTCTATCTTGCATATCAAGTTTTAGACTATCCACGAAATGTTTGATCCAGACCGCATTCCTAACCGTTGTGCTGCATGCAATGTACTCAGCTTCCATTGTATAGTTAGCAACACAATCTTATTTCTTACTTAGCCAAGAAACCACTGTTCCACCAAACAAGAACACATATCCGCTGGTTGATTTTCTATCATCCGTGTCTCCAGCAAAATCAGCATCAGTGAATCCTTTTATCTCCAATTCATCTAATCTAAAGCATAACTTCATACTTTTAGTCATTTGGAGATACCTGAATATCCGCTTCACTGCTTGCCAATGTGCCTTGCCTGGATTGGATTGATATCTGCTTACCAATCCTACCGTATAACATATATCTGATTTTGTGCTCGTCATTGCGTACATTAGACTGCCCACAGTTTGGGCATAAGGAACAGCTTTCATTTCTTCAAGTTCTGTCTTGTTGGTTAGGCACATACTTTTGTTGAGAATAGTTCCTTTGGAAACAGGTGTGCTCACTGGTCTATAATCTTCCATTTTAAACCTCTTGAGTACCTTTTTCAAATAATTCTCTTGATCCAAGTATATTAACTTTGAATCTCTATCTCTAGAGATTCTAATTCCCGAGACATAGTTTGCAGGGCCCATGTCTTTCATTTCAAACTTGGATCCTAGACAGAACTTAGTTTCTTTCATCATGTCAAGAGAATTACTGGCTAATAATATGTCATCCACATAAATTGACAGTAATGCCAATTTTTCTTCATCCTTCCAGACATAAACGCAATGATCTAGAGGATTCATCTCATAGCCAATATCCAATATTGCCTGATGGAACTTCAAATACCATTGTCTTGAAGATTGCTTTAATCTATACAATGATTTCTTCAGTCTACAAACTTTTCCTTCTTGGCCCTTTATTTGAAATCCATCTAGCTGATCCATGTAAATCTCCTCTTTTAAATCCCCGTTAAGAAAAGCAGTCTTAATGTCCAGCTGATGTAGTTCAAGGTCTAGTCTTGCAGCAACAACCATGATTATTCGAACTGAAGCAAACTTGGCTACTGGTGAATATGTATCCACAAAATCCACACCTGGTTGTTGAGTAAATCCTTTAGCCACTAACCTTGCCTTGTATTTATCCAAAGATCCATCAGCTTTGTACTTCTTTCTCAGTACCCACTTGCATCCAACAGGTTTTCTACCCGTAGGCAATTCTGTTAAGTCCCAAACTTCATTTTTGGATATTGAATCCAATTCCTCATGCATTGCCTTAAGCCATTGCTCAGCATCATGACTTTCCATTGCTTTCGCAAAATTTGCAGGATCATCTTCAATAGCAACAGCTTTGCTTTCCATTAAATAGTAATCTTTTAACATTGAAGATGGTCTCCTTTGCCTTTTTCTCCCACTGTCATCAGCATCTATACTTGTCATTGCAGGTTCAAAACTTGATCTTTTTCTCCCACTATTCTCAAGATCTTTATAAGAAAAAACTGATACATGAGGATCTGATTCCTCAGATTCTGTATGAAGTAACTTCTTGATCTGCTCCAGTGGAGTGATTAATTTAGTATCTTTTATGAATACAACATCTCTGTTTTCAATTAATTCTTTATCTGGGTGGAAAAACCTATATCCGCTCTCATTTTCCACATATCCGATAAACTTGCACTCTCAAGTTTTATTTGTAAGCTTGTTTTGTAGAGGCTTTGGTATGAGTACATGTGCTTTGCAACCTCACACTTTCAGATTAGTCATGTCTGGTTGGTGTCCAGTCCAAATTTCAAAAGGTGTCAAAGGTTTGGACTTTGTCTTGACTCTGTTCAAGATATATGTTGCAGTTGATAGAGCTTTCCCCTAGAAAACAATTTGAAGATCAGCATAATCCATCATAGATCTCATCATGTCCATGAGAGTTCTATTTCTTCTTTCGGCAATTCCATTTTGCTGTGGCTTATAGGGCATAGTGCATATGTGTCTTATTCCCATTTCTTTACAGAACTGGTCAAAAGCCTCATATTCACCACCCCTATCATTATTTAAGCTTTTGATTGATCTTCCCAATTGATTTTCGACTTCTAATTTAAACTCTTTAAATTTATCAACTACTTCTGATTTGTATTTTAGTAAGTAAATATATCCGTATCTGGAATAATCATCTGTGAAAGTTACAAAATATTCCATTCCTCGATGAGTTTTGGTTCTCAATGGACCACAAATGTCAGAGTGGACAATTTCAAGTAAATCTGATGATTTCCAACATTTTGAAAATGGTTTTGCGGTCATTTTTCCTTTTATACATGGTTTACATGTATGAAAATCATCAAGATTTATTTGAAGTATTAATCCACTTTTACTCATTCTCATCATTTTCTGTTTATTGATATGGCCCAAACTTAAATGCCATAAATAAGTATTATTTAAAACATTTGACACATTCAAATAATCAGAAATGAAATCTTTATTAATATCACACTTGAGTAAATACATATCCATCTACTTTCACACCAGATACAGATATATCACCCTTACTAATAAACACACGACCAGACTTCATCTTAACTTCAAAGCCTTTTTCGTCCAACACAAGGACAGAAATTAAGTTTCTACGAACGCTAGGCACATATAGCACATTATTCAACACAATAACAGAATCACCAATGGAGAATTTGCACCTACCTTCTCCAAGGACATCACTGTAGGTGTTATTCCCCATGTACACTCTGTGTTCGCCCAGTTGCTTCTCCTTGAGATCAACGAACAGTTCACGATTCCTTGCAATGTGTCTTGTGGCAGCAGAATCAACCCACCAAGATGTTGGAGGAGACTCTATGACCAATGCTTCAGTGATGGTCATGGCAATCTCTTTGCCTTTGTTCTTGGGCCTTTTGTTCAGTGGACAGTTGATCTTGTAATGTCCTTTTTCACCACATCGGTAACAAACATCTCGAGGCTTGTATTCTTGTCTCGGTTTCTTTTCCATTGCTTCTTAAATCGCTTGTGCTTGAATTGTTCTTGGGCTTGAATTGATTTGCATGTGAAGATTGTGCCATCATCAAACTACTTGATGCATTATCTCTCTTCTTTCTCTTCATCCTATCTTCCTCGAGCATCAGCAATACAGGGAGTGTAGTCATTGCAAGTTCTTTGCCCGAATGTGTCAAGGATGTGACTACATGATCCCATGATGGAGGAAGACTGTTTAGAACAACAGTGACTTGCATTTTGTCTGAAAGAGTGTGCCCAACATCTGCATGTTCTTTTGCAATGAGTTCTAATTCATTCACATGATCTCCAACAACGTCACCCTCATTCATCTTGATATTGTTGAATTTATCCAGCAACAATTGTATTTGAGTGTTGGATCGACACCCATATTTCGTTTCCAAAGCATCCATCATTTCTTTTGCTGTTGGCTTTTCTTCGAATAAAGGAATGATGTTGTCTTTCATGTGGTGCAGCATTGAAGTTTTTGCAAGTGCATCATCCTCGTCCCACTTCTTCCTTAATTTTTCAGTTTCTTGATCATCACTTTGATCAGGCTTTGTTGTAGACAAAGTATATAATGTCTTATCATGTGTTAAAAGATAAGATATGTGACGTCTCCTCGCTATACTGGTCATAACGGCGCTTGAATGGCCCAGATCGGACTTTAGATGGGCTAGAAAATCCCAAATTTGGGTTTCTAGTCCAAACCCAATTTGTAAATGGGTGAATTGGGCCGAATGGTTGAGTTACACGGGTCAGACCTTGCACAAAAGGCGCCTGGGCAAAAACACGGACCGGGTCGCGTGCTTGGAGTGATCCACGGATCGAATTCGTGTTGAATAGGCCTGGGTTGCGCGCTGAGCTCCGGATCGGGTCTCGTGCTGGGCTCCGAGTCGGATCGCGTGCCTGGAGTGGTGTGACACGCGGGTCGCGTGTCTGGGCTTGCTTTTCAAGCTGATCAAGGGCGCGAATTGGGCTGGATCCACTGGATGATGTGCGAGTTGGACTTGGACTACCAGAACATGCTCGGGCCGAATTCCAAGTGAATTTTTCAAATATTTGAGGGACACTTTTTCGGGCTGTTAATCTAATGCGTGGGCCTTTGTGCACTTGTTGGACCAGAGTTGTTGAATTAATATGGTGTGAACTTGGCCCATAAATAACAGCCTTGCCTCTTTCTTCTTCACACAGAGAACACACGCCTGGAGTCAATCTTGAACCAGAAAATTGCAGCGGTGAAGAAGACTTCTTGGACTCAACAATTTTATTTCCAATACTGCCAGAACTTTCTGAAAAAGATCCACCCCCTGTTGTGTTGTTCTTTTCCACAAATTCTTTTACAGCACTAGGAACGTCACTAAGAAGATTTTCCACAGTAAGAAACCTTTTTTCTTCACTAGATTTTTCAGAAAATCTCTTCCAATACTTCTCTTCCTTGTTGTAACAATCTTCAAGTCGCTCCAAATCTCCAGTATAACACAATCCTCCGACAGTAACTTCAAACAAATTGTCTTTAGGAAAAACAATTGCGCGATGGTGATTATACCACGCAATTGTTGTTGCTAATCCTAAAACTTGTCTGTCAATGGTCTTTGAGATCACTGACAACAAGTTTAAGGATCTTTTCTCTCTCTCTTCTTCCACCATAAAGGCTCTGATATCACTGATGGAATATGAACAATGTAAAAACAAAACAAAAAACAATTTGGTGGAATCCCGTAAGGGTGTTTATCACTTGAGAGAAAGAAATAACGTTAGAATAAATTATAATCATCAACAGTTCTATTTATATTAGAACTGTCAAGAGTTGCAACTTCTTATAATTTATTAACTTCCAGTAACCGCCAATTGGTTATTGACAGTTATTTGGATTTCTCTATTCTCAAGGGAATAGCCAACCACCAAAAGGCTAGGCTATAGTATATGAGTGTCCACACTTGTTATGGTGTGATCACCCTTATACCTTCAACAACTACATAAATATGTATAGAGGACTTCAAAAACAGAAAACAGACTTGTTAAGATATGCTCCAATTTTTTACAAGACTCTTTTGGATCCAGCGAAAATCAAGAAACAGAATACATATTTTTCATCAATAAAAAGCTCAACAACTTTCTCATTAGCAGCACTAATATTACACTACATGGAAAATGGAATTTTTTTACCGTTAAATCAATTTGCATATGGTTTCAGTTTGTGGAAGCAGATAAACTTGGTTGCATATGCAGAGAAAGTCCAATATAAATCAGTTCTCTGAAGTAAAGAAAAAATGACAATCCAAGTGAAATTGGTAACAAAAACACAGAAAATGATGTGCAAAATTAAAGTCATGAACATTCAGTGGAAGTGGCTAAAGTAGAAAAGAAATAAGATGTTCTTTGTTCCTTCCAAAGATTGACTCACATATCTTGATATGCTCAACTCAATTTAATAAATCGTTAATCCCAAATAAATAAGGTTGATCTCAGATTGCACTTGACTACACAAAGAACATGAAAAACCCACAATTCAATTGAATGATAAACCCTAATCTATAAAATTTAAAAACAGAGACAATCATATCAATAGAAAAGCTAATAAATAAACTACCCAAAAGAATCCCCTTAATGAAAGCCATAAAAAACCATTAATGAAAGCCACAATGAATCAGACATTCACAACAAAATATGAAAAAAATCATTGATATATGTTTACCAGAAGATGATGATGAAGACCAAGACCAAGTGAGACACTTACTAGAGATTTGGACTGTGAAAGCGACGAGAAGACAACTGGTAGTAAGTAGCAGCAGCAGAGGCGAAGCAGAGTTTCTCTTTAGCAAACGTATTGAAGCAGAGGTGAAGCAACGTGAAGACAAATTCAACTTTTATACTTGGAGAGAGATACAAAAGATTATTTATTTATTTTGGAGAGAGAAAAAATAATATATAAATAGAGAACATGATGTAATAAATGTGAAAAATAAATTTGTTAAGATAGAAAAAAAAAAAAGGTGTTTTAGTTGTAATTTGACTAAAAATTAGCTAGAGCCTGATGTGAATGCTCTTAGAAAAGCTTTCTATAGTGTCCAATGGTACCCACTATTAGTTCTTTCACTATAATTAAAATTAAATATGACTCGTAAAAATACTAAAAATATGTTTTTATATAATGAAGTCTAAACATGCCTTGAACATCTCTAAGCTTGATCCACCATCTTTTGTAGAGGAACATCCATTACAACTCACTACAACAAAATACACCTATTACAACAAGAGTTATTACAACACATGCTTTCAAACAAGTGAAACATACAATGCGATTTAAAAATTTAAAACTAAATGCATAAACAAAATTATACTTACATAAACACGTTCTTTCTCAGTATCAATCCATTGGCCATTAGGACAATATGCCAACGCCAACAATTGAAGATCATTTGGCTCCTCTTGTGTTTCTGGGTTCGTCTAAGATATAAAACAAACACATGACAATATCATTTTTAAGTAATTATAACTACACTATTAACATTATATAATATGGCTATTTTTACTATTAGAGCTTACATTTTCATAACTGATTTGTGAGTACGATTTACTACCAGTACGATGAATCGACTCTCGTTGTCCCCGATTTTCAGCATTTCTATCACTTATATCCTGAAAGAAACATAGCATCATCTATAATATACAGCTCTACTATAGTATACAAAATACAATAATCACATCGTCATAAACAATTGTTTATATTTCTATCATTTTCCAAAACAATTGTACCAACCATAAACAATTAATAATAAATGATAATTTGATGTATATTTCTATCTCTTTACACGATTGATTTGGATTTACAGTAGTGGAGAATTTTCGCTTCTTTAGCTTGTCTTACAAGATTCAGCATGTGACTTTTATTGTCTTTGTCAACCTAACAACTAGAAGTCTATAGATAAGAAGTTTTATCAATAACAAATCTTGTGCTAAAAGCCTGAAAGGTTTCAGCACCGCACTCTACAAACATACGAAATAACTCCATGCCATGAACATGATTTGTATCCAAGAATCTGTTTGTTTTCATGATAATATAATTAAATTTTACACTAGCAATTTATCTAAGTACCAAGTGTGAAAAACTTGACACTAAACACATACACAGGACAAAGTAAATAGTTCACTTCAATGTGTGGGGTCAAGCATGGCTTAGGCTGCTACCACTTCAGGTGAATTTTTAATGTCATTTCAAATTTGGCTATTTTATGCTATGTTTTAAACTGTTTCATGACTGATAGAATAGTGGAGTTTTTTTTATTTATTTCTAAATTCTGTTTGATTTGTTTGTTTCTTGGGTGTGTATTAATGGATTAAAGATTGAATCTTTTTCTATTTTTTTGGATTTTGAAACGGCCTATTAGAAAGGTAGAATCTGAGTGCTGTTGAAATGTGTTTGCTTGGGATTGACTTTGAATTCATGTTAACCTTATGGTGGTCCAGTTTTTTGCTTTGTTGAGCATTTCTGCAATCCGTGTGATTTGGGTATTGTGAATTTTTCAAATTTTGTTCTTACATGTTGTGTAGCACTATTCATTATGAAGGACCAGCTGAGTCTGGTCTTCTCTGGAGTCTGGTGTTCTCTGGAGTGTGAGTCAGTTAAACTTTAATATGCATTTATGTTTTCCTATGGGTGCTGAATTGATTGATACTAGTCTCCTAGATTGATCACCCTGACCCCTGGTACAAGACACTTTATCAGCTGAAAATTTAATTTATAAATCAATCTTTTTCTGTTAAATGCTGCAAAGACACTTTATTATTGTCATTGTGATTTTTATGACTCTGATACTGACTCTGGCTTAGGTAAAATAATTGTATCAAGGGAACCCAATAGTGACAATGAATTTTACTACAGTCTACTTATATGCTTTGGAAGTGAAAATTAACATGAGTTTGTATTTGATCTTCTTTCTGGAAAATTTTGACTTAAAAGAATGATTGCTTTTTTGTTTATCTATTGAGTAAAGTTGATGTGGATAGTTTTGTACAAATTTTGATAAGCATGTTATATACACGTTTATATATTGAGTTCTTACAATTTTTTTCTTTTTTATAGGGAGGTAACCAATATCGTGGCTTTTGATTGATACATGGATGAAACATGGATTGGAGCTCAAAGAGAATTTTGTGTTTGTTGTAAATCCATGAATTTGTATCCATTAATGACTTAAACTTAGACGGGGGATTATTTTTGTACTTATGAATTTTATGTAGAAGTTGTAGTTATTAATATTGTGAAGTGTTATAAATTTTCTATCTTTTTGTAGATTTCTTGATTTTGTGAATGTTGCTCTTTATTTAGTTTTTATATTATTAAACAGGACCGGTGACAAATAGAAATATCAACAATTAATGCTGATAAAAAAAAAAAAAAAAATTATTGCAACGAAATGGTTGAAGCAATACCTTATCGCAACGAACTAGTTGTGGTAATAAATGAAATTATCGCAACAAAAATCTTGTTGCAATATATGATATTTATTGCAATGACATATTTTGTTGCGAAAACCTATTACCACAGAGTTTATTGCAACGGCTAAAACCTATTACCACAGAGTTTATTGCAACGGCTTGCAACGACTAACTTTCGTTGCGATAAAAGTTTATTGCAACAAAAAATTTCGTTGCAATTAACCTTTTTTCTTGTAGTGGTCCTCTAAAAATAAAACTCCACAACCTATAAGTTTCAAAAAGTCTTCAAACACTTGCTATGTGAAAAAGCCTATAAAAATATTGCACCCAACAATTTGTGCTTTTGGATGGATGAGATTTAAAGTTACAAAAGAAACTTTCATCTCAATCGTTCAGTAAATAAATAAATTTTAATTTTTAAATATATCTAATTTGACGATTAAGATAAAAAGTTACAAATCTCAAACTTCCAAAAGTATTGTTCTCAACAATACCTTATCTTCATCAAAATTGCTGCCTGAGTTTTGATTACACACCCCTCAAAGCGTCCCAAATAAAATTCTATTGTCACGATAGCTACCTACTCACTTGATTAATGCTTCTCCAATTTCAATCATTTATCAACGTGGGCTTCCCCTGCTTTGTAGTTAGAAAACCACTCATCTTTGTTATGCTTAGCCAATTACCCTCCAATCATACAGTTGTCAACACAATGCCCCTACATGTGGGATTGAGATCCCATGCAATATTAAATGTCTGCAATTTCACTTTTTACTCAAACATTTTTTCATTTTTTTATCATTTTACCTTTTTACCCTTCTAACATTTTGCCTTTTTTTATTTAAAAATTGAGATTAGAAGTTAACTTTTTAATTTCTAATCTCAGCCTTTTAAATGAATTGCAGACCCATGTAATACCTTAGGTATTGCATAAGATCTTAATCCCTATATGTGGGTCCAATAATTAACACTGAAGTCGAAGTGAATACAATAATTAACCATGGGTCCTGCTAGTGATATGTGGGTCCAACAAGCTTTGTGAACTGCCCCTTGCCTTCCTTCCCCTTTTCAGTCGATGATGATGTTGTCTAGATTTGTCCAATTTTTTTAGGTGGGACGCTGGTGTTTTGTTGTGATGTTAAAAGAGAAAAAGGTAAAATTGTGGTGTGATTTTTTTGCAAAAGGTTTGTGAAATGATGGGAGACCGGATGGATTGTGAAAATTTAAGATAGATGTAAGGGCAGTTGTGACATTACACGTTGATATAACCTTTTGACCATTCGTAAAACAATAAATGCTCCTCACAAAATGGAAAAATGTGATATTAAATGCTCATTAACGGTTGCCCTTAGGGCATTCGTTAACCAAACTCAGAGATTTAGGCGTTACCAAGTTTTACCCAAATTTACTATTGAGTGATTTCCATAGTCAATGATGTAGTTAGAAAATTCGTTCAAGTTCATTCAATTTTTATATTAGAATATAACCAGGTTTAAATTTGAAAGGATAAAGCATAAACTAAAATTTATTAAAGTTGATAATTAATTAAAAAAAGAAATAGTTAGAGATTTTTTTTTGCTAAAGCTTAAAATGCATTTGCTTGTTTTTTTTTTTAGACTACTGGCTGTGTGATGGCCAAATTATAATTTTTTTATATGGGTCCATTTGTAATTTTTGTGGAGTAATGGAGACTAAGTATATATTTTGGGATAATTTTTGTTGATATTATTTGGCTATCTTTGGTGTTACTTGGGCTTTTTTTTTTTTATAAAGTTTAAAGGAGTTAAAAATGATTTGATGATAATTTTAGTAATATTAATCCAACTTTTAGTGTTTTTTTAATTTTTTAGTGGGGTCAAATTCTAAAAATCCCAAATTTCCACTGGGTATGTACCCTTGGCAATCCCTTCTTGACTCGCTTCCCCGTGGGTAGGAGACTCCCATAGTAGGAACCACGGAAAGGAGTCACCTCTAAATCACCCCTCATCCTTTTTTGGTTTAGCAAATAAAAAAAATACTAGGTATCCCTGCCCTTTCTAATAGGAGATTCAGATTGCTTCACAATTGGCCGATCACCATCCAGAAAAATTCCAAGATTTTAATTCTGTCACATAAATTTTCTTTTAATAGATTTCTTTATAGCTCTTAGATTTAAAGAAGAGAATAATTTTTTTAGAGTACTTACCTCAAGAGAGCCTGAAACTTGCTCTCCTGGAAATTCTTGAGAAGTCTCATATCTAGGGTGGTTGTATGATCGGACAAAAGCGTGATTGGATTTTTTAACATATCTATACTAAATGTAAAACCGAAACTTTTTTTACTTTATTTTTTCTGTTGACCTCATATAATTTTGGCATATCAACTTTTGAAGCCTCACAATTTTACATATCATTTATTGTTTTTTTATTATTTTGTCACCTTTTACTTAAATCTATTTTCCTACTCGATTTCCACCTTTTTCTATCACACAGTCACCAGATTCTTCCTTCTCTTATTCTCTCTCTCACTCTTTCTTCCTTTCTTGTACTGATGATGACGGTGATTTGTCCATGTCCATATCCAGGCCGAGGCTCGAAGGTTTCAGTTCAGCCAAACCCAGTCCCATCATTGGTCGCTCTTCAGCCTTCTCTCAATCGACAGCCTTAACCCCATCGTCTTGCCACTACTACCCTCTTTGTTTTTTATTCCCTTCGCCACCCACGACCACGAGATCTTAGTCTGATGAGGGTAAATACCGCAATGAACGGTAATTTCTTCACCCGCTCTCAAAACCCCCAATATGATTAGGGTTTGAGAATGTTGCAATTTGAAATTGTAAAGTGAATTTTAGAGTCATAGTTGTGTTTTCTGCGGATGGTTGGATTAAATTTAACTGTTTTGATTTGTTATGGTTGCCTATATTGAAATAATTCATGAACACAAACTCACATATTTTCAAATATGCTAAGTTTTGCATAATATTTATCAACTTTTTTTACTATGGCGTTATCACTTGGTTTCAAATGGGTTATAAATTGTAAGATTAACACATCAATTTGTTAGTTTTTATTTGTTAGTGCAAAGTCAAAGCTTCAAAGCTCAAAATTGCTTAAATTTTTTTTCTAATTACATGTGACAAAAACTTCAGTGAGGTTTGTTCCAAACATGAGACCTGTTAGTACTGTTCCTTCCGGCTGGCGTGTCCCTTCGTCGAACATATGAATTATGATGGCAATGGTTTGATCTCAATTCTCAAGCCATTCGATCATTCCTAAATCATTCAATTGATGTTAAAAGATCCACTACCGCAGCTACATAAGCGACTTAAAATTTAAGGTGCCAAAGTTATTATTTTCTACCTTCTAGCTTCAAAGTTTTGTAACATAACGAATAGGGTCACATATTTTCTACAATGGTACTATATTTATCGAAAACTACAAAATTTATATAATATTTTATTTT
Source organism: Fagus sylvatica (assembly GCA_907173295.1). Lineage (NCBI taxonomy): Eukaryota > Viridiplantae > Streptophyta > Magnoliopsida > Fagales > Fagaceae > Fagus > Fagus sylvatica. The sequence goes on from OU015767.1 coordinate 12,327,303, forward strand.
CAGGGAATTATACAAGAAAGCATAAAATAGGCTTTCCCTTAACTTTCAAGAAGGAAATCTTGATTATATTCCAATAAAGTATTTGGGATTACCTAAAACTTTCAGAACTATAAACCTTTGGGTATTTTTCTACAATCTTAAAGACTTAAAGTGGAGAATTGCCAATATATTAATCTGTTGAAGTTTTATTTTTCTGATGACTCAGTAACATTTTATTATTATATATTTTCTATAAATTTTTAACTTGATATTAATACTTATTAATTAAATATGTATTATTTATAACTATTTGTTGTCAAAATTCTCTATGCATTGCACGGGTTAGCGACTAGTGATATATATGTTCCTAATCCCAATGTCCAAAATTACTTAATTGCCCAATTAAAGAAAAGAAATAATATAATTTATCTAACTAGTTTGGAAGAATTACATGGCTGACTCAAACGATAATTAACATATACTTTTAGTTATATAAATTATTTAGAAAAGTAATATGATAGGTTTAAATAATACAATTGTAGGAGATTACTTTAAGATGGTTTGAAAAGTAAATTCCTTCCTAAACAAAAATCGATGTTTTTTCCCGTTTTGGAGTCTGTTAGGTTATCACAATGGATCTGGGATAATATAAGAAGGTTCGGTAGAAGTAGAACAGGTAGTCCTTTTCTTACATCAGCTCCTCCGTCTGATTTTCGGTCAACTATAGCAGTTGATAATGGTAAAGAATGGATGGTTTTAATTTTGTCACGTGGGCACCTACACATGCATCATGCATACACTCTTTGGTCTGACGGAACTGGAAAGTAAGAATGGGGAGCTTTGGTGGATAATCACGTGCAAAACTATACCTTAATCCTTTTCTTTATGTTTTTTTCTTCGGAATTTTACGATATAGCTGATAATTGCTCCACTGTCCCATAACATGACTTTAACGAAGTCGAATGTTTGCGATTAGGCATTATATATAGAGTCACTTCACTGTAAAAAGAATCAGTTATGCCTCGTTCAGCCTAAGTTTTATTTTAGTACCATAAAAAGTTCAAATTCAGTCCTACAACTATATACAAAAGCCCCACACCCCACACTTTATCATTACAGCAACCGAATTGTTTCAGGCTGTGCCTGTTGGTCCCTTTGAAAGTCAAATATGTTCCTAGAAGCTTTTTACATGCAGATTCCAAGGAATTTATGCAACAGTACTATTGGCCAACAAAGATGGGTGTTTTTGCGTTTGCTTCTTCTACTAGTTCTCTCAGCAAACACAGCTTTCTCTGGCTCCATTGTCAAGTATCTGCCTGGCTATGATGGTGAACTACCATTCAAACTTGAAACCGGGTAAGTTTTTAATTTGCTTGCTTTTGAGTGTAGAATATGTTTGTTCATTTTCATTGCGAAAATTTTGATTGGTTTTTGGTTTTAGATACATAAGCGTGGGGGATTCTGAGCTATTCTACTATTTCATTGAGTCTCAAGGAAACCCTCAAGAAGACCCTCTTTTTCTTTGGTTGACTGGAGGCCCTGGCTGTTCTTCTTTTTGTGGACTTATCTATGAAATTGGTACTTTTATATATCTTCTATGATCTCATTTTACCATACGCAATACAAAATCCAATAAACCTTTCAGAGACACATGCAGCTCCATAAGCATTTAACTTTAATTACCTAGGATTATGTCGCACACTTGCATTGCATGAGCCCCAGATATGATTGTTTTAGAAGGCCATCAATCATATCACTGCAACAGAAACTGACTTTGACACTGAATAAATTTGGTAGGTAGGATGAAAACGTTGAAAAATGGAATTTATTAAGGAAAAAGGAAAAAAAAATTGAAAACATTGAATGCAAATCCATTGGACGGTTAGAAAGGTGATTTGAACCATAATTTTCCTCATAAAAGTATAAATGAGAATAGAAATGATAGTGTGGTACGAGATTCTTGGCCACTATAAACTAAAGTTGAAATTATTCTTTTGTACATTATTCTGATTTTTAATAGAAATAATGAATTAACATAAATACCCACACTTATTTTTCAGAATAATAGTTAATATCCACTCATTTTGAGAGACAGAGAAAATAATATTATTGTTAATAATAAACAATTAATACTGGTTATTAATTGAATTAATTCTATTTATATATGAAAATAGAAAGACCTTTTATTATACCACCTTTGGTCATTTTTCACATTTTAGAACTTTTTATCAAGGTTGTTAATTCCGTTCCCGTGTTCGTTCCTATTTATTCACTGGAACAGAATATTTCAATACCAATCAATTTTGACGTACTATTTTAGGATTGTCGCTAATATATATATATATATATATATATATATATATATATATATATATATATATATATATATATTATATATATATATATAGGGCGGAGGCAGAAATTTTTTTAGGGTGGGCTAATTGTGCAAAAAAAAAAAAATTGACTGGGTAATTATTAATTTAAGGTAAATATATATATATATAAAAAAAAAAAAAAAAAAAAAAAAAAAAAAAAAATAAAAAAGAAAAAAGAAAACCTTGACTGGGCTATAGCCTAGCCAAGGCTTCAAGTGGCTACGCCACTGTGTATATATATATATAATATATATATAGTAATATGAAATATATATATCTAACTATTTATCAAGTTTATAACATATCAATTCAAAACCAAGTATTAAAGTTTTTAACACCATTCATTTTATGATAAAAGATATTTTTTTATTAATAAGTTTTGTTGGTAGATCCAATTTATTATTTTGTTAACTTAATATATATTTTATATACTCCTACATCTAAACTAATTGTAAAGAAAAAAAAAAAAAAACAAAATTACAACTATTTTATAAAATACTATTACATAATAAATGATATGAAAGATTGACAAGATTGGAAAGAAAAAAAAAAAGAATTAGATATATTTGTATAACGGAACGGAATTGATAACTATGAGTATAACAACTTCAGAACATTTTATGATAATAATTTACCAAACCTTATAAACATTAATAACTTTTTTCAGTTAAATCTTTGATAAAAAAAAAAATTCGACCATTGAAGTTCTAGTTCTAGTGGGATAGGTGAGATGTTTGGAAAATAGCAATCTTATTTTATTGGGGTTCCAGCTTTTGATTTATTATTTTTGTTTGGTGGTAGACCGTAGCTAGCTCCATTAAAAAGAATTGTACGTAGATTACCAATACAAACTTCGGCACAAAAGATTGTTAGGTGGGTGACTAGTTGGTTTGGATAATTGGTTGGAAGATAACGAAAAAACATTGTGACCAAAATTGTATGTACATTTTAAAATTTTTGTAACTCAATCAGTACAAAACCTGACATTTCAAAACTAAAGAAAGTAGATAGATGGGACATAACAAAGGAAAAACGAAGTATAAACATCTCTCATAGGTTCACTAATTACATAACTATTGGCGGGTCTCTTTGTAGAGGTACGAGTCAAATCCCTCCACTTATTAAAACATAAAAAATAAAAAAAATTACACAAAGTCAAAGATGCTCGTGTGGGCCCATGTAGGATTGAGATCCTATGCAAAAGTATTGCATGGTCTACAATTACTTTTTTCCTCTCACAATTTTTTCACTTTTTGCTTTTTAAATTTTTAACAATTTTTTATTAAGTGGTTCACTCAATAGGTAGTGTATGCAATACCTATTACATAACATCTCAATTCGGCCCATGTACACTATTCTAGTTTTGAAAAAATGATGATTTATTAATTTTGTGATTTGTCATAATATATGTGGGCATTTACGGGAATTTCCTTAATATGCTTGTGTCATGCAATTGAATCATTTTTAATACTTCTGAAAGCCTTTACAAAGTTTACATGACCAGTTCAAGTTTGACATGTGTGAATTTGATACACCGTAAATTGAAACGGAAAGGCAAGTTAGTTATACTTATTGTAATTAGTAAAGTAAAAAGAAAAAAAGAAGAAAAGGCAAGTCAGTCGAATTTTTAATGTTGTAAATTCTTGACTATTAATTAGAATCGGGATTGAAAATATTGTAATTCGAAATTATTTCATAGTATAGTTTCTACGTAGTTTTTGATAATTAAATATATAGATCTTTAAGAATAAAATATATAATATATTTGATAAAGAAAAAAAGTAAGCCATTAATAAAAAAAATTTATAAACTTACTAAAACTATTAAATGTTAATAGTAGATTCAAAGTTGGAAATATTCATATAAAAGAATTGCATCTCAATTTTCCAACTTTCAAAAGTATAGTAACCCTTTAAATGTCAATGAACCATTTATAATTGATGACTATTCAAACTTTCAAAAGTCAGCAATGGTTAATATAAGGCACTGGCTAGCTCTATGCTTTGTTGAAGATGTAATGTAATGAAAATACCAATTCTCTGGTTGCAACTAGAATTTGATCGTCAGTGATGACTTTGATATGTTTTACTTGTGTAGTTTGAGCATCAGAGAACTATGAATGATAATTATGAAACTAGCTAGAAACATTAAGTGATAAATGATGAACAGTGAAATCACAATTCAATTATGTCTTTATAGAGATGCCTAGTGCCTGGTTGGTTATGTTTAAAAATGGCAAAATACTAAATAAAAAGCTCTAAGTTGAACCTGCTGAAGTAAAATTGTCCACTTAAATTTGATAATTTTGTGCAGGTCCACTTGAATTTGACATTAACAACTACACTGGGGGCATGCCAAGATTGGTAGATTACACATATGCATGGACAAAGGTACCTATTTGAGCAAGCATCCTTATCCTCTCTTTTTGTTAAAATTGTTATTAATCTGTGGTGATAATTTTCCAGACAGCCAGCATTATATTTCTAGATGCACCTGTTGGCACTGGATTCTCCTATTCAAGAACCCCAGAAGGCTGGCCTACCTCAGATTCAGAATCAGCAGAACAATCCTATCAATTCCTCATGAAGGTGTGTAAAAGCTCACGTGCTTCAAGAAAGAAAAATCCAGTCTTCTTAACAGAATTTCATATAGTAAAAATGTAGAAATTCAAAATGGTCCATCACAGATATTCATTTATGTTTTTGAGCTATATATGCTGCAGTGGCTGGCTGAACACACACAATATCTCCTAGTTCAACTATTTATTGGTGGTGATTCTTATTCAGGCATTATTGTTCCACTAGTTACAAAAAAAATCCTAGATGGTACGATAATTTCTTGACAACTAGAATTTATGTGGAACTTGAATTTGTACAATGGAATTGATCCCAATTTGAGTTACTCATAATTTTGGTACAACATGGACTTTCAGGTAATGCAGCTAAAGTCAAGCCACGATTGAACCTCATAGTACGGGATCTACATTAATTAACTTAATAAATTTGGGAATTTCATTTTGCTGTTGCATAGTGATTATGATGTTCTTCTTTGAATGATCTTATAGGGGTATCTAATTGGGAGCCCACGTACAGATTCTGTCATTGATGAAAATTCAAAAATAGTATTCGCTCATAGGATGGCACTGATATCAGATGAACTTTATGAGGTGAGCTATTGCCTCTTTCTGTGCATGCTACATTATTTAATATCTCGTATTTTTGGTTCTAATATCTATGTTTAGCTCTCTTTCAAGTCATTCTCTGGACTTTTTATCAATATGAGGTGAATGTAAGTTGTAACACAGCATATAAGACACCCAAATCCATACAATATGGAGTTGATTTTTGTGTTTACACCTTTGCAGCAACTCAAAACAAGTTGCCAAGAGAACTATGTGAACGTAGATCCATCCAATACAGAATGTGTCTTGGCTCTTGGATATTACCAAAAAGTGAGTTGGATTATTAATAATTAATTAAGATTGTTTTACTAAATTTCTTCCAAACCTTGAACCATAGAGACTGAGAGATTCTATGGAACATGCAGTGCATCAAGGATCTATTTCGTAACGATATTTTGGAACCAAAGTGCGCTTTTGCTACCCCAAAGCTTAATACAGAACTGGATCGAAGATCTTTAGAAGAAAATCCTACAGATTTCATACTTTCCCCACCAAGGATTCCTGAATATTGGTGTCGGGTAAACATTCCCTCCTATAAATTCCCAAAGCATATACAGTCAGGTCTACAGTATACACTTTTTTTTTTTTTTTTTATATGCACCATATCTAATCTTAAACCGTTCATCTATTATTATAAAATATATATTAAATAAAATAATATCTTATGTTACCGGTTAAGATTAAGTAGATATGGTACATACCAAAAACAAGTGTGTACCAAAAAATTCTCCTAGTGAGATATGTATTTGTGTTATTCATTTTGCTAACTGCATTAGCCTTTGCTTGAAATATGTAAATATATAGCTATGTGATTAACCAGTTCACTTCAAACTGCAGAATTTTAATTATGCATTATCATACGTGTGGTCAAATGATGACACTGTTCAAGATGCTTTGCATGTTAGAAAGGTTAGTAAATTCTTCCTGGTGAATGATTTTGAATCCGTATAATGTTATTGAGAAGCAATTTATGATGGCACCAGGGTTTTGTGTTGGATTGGAAGAGGTGCAACAAGAGTTTATCATACACAAAGGATATTTTGAGTGTGGTTGATGTTCATCGATATCTCAGTAAGAAACGCTTACAAGTCCTGGTAGAGAGGTAATTAATCACTTGCAAATTTCGGTACTCTATCTTGTATAGTTGAGGCAATCAGTGAATCAAACTTTGCAAATTTATATAATCGTCATGAAAATCAACCAAAAGGCATGTCCACTTTAAAATTTGGGCTTAAATATAACTTTGGCACTTAACACAATAGAGTCAGTTTTAATGTTATCCCCATATTTATTGTATCAATTTAGTCCTTAGTCAACTATGGATGGAAATTCTTCACTTAGATAATGGAAATTACTAACTCACTCATTTATTTTGTTGAAATAGACAATTACATCAGCAAATTTAACCACTTGTTTAAATTGGTATACTCTATACACTTGAAATGGATCCATTTCCTTGGTTCTCATAGAGCAGAACAGCTAATACTACTGAGTTATAAGAGTTTTGACAATCACCTCTCTCCTATTGTTGTACTATCAAAGTATAAAAAACATTAAATGGATCAATTTCAAGTAAAATGGAAAAGATTTTGTTTAAAATTGATAAAGCTTAGTGTAGAATTGTTTAACGTTGTTATACAATAATGTCATAGACAATTATCTAATGTGGACTAAGATCTTAATTTCACTAATTTTGAGTCTAAATAAAATTTAGTTTTTTTGCCATCAATTAGATTATTTTGAACTGCTCATTACTAAAGATTTTTCCCTTGTACTTGTACCAGCGGTGATCGCGATATGGTTGTTCCATTTGTGGGCACAGAGAAATGGATAAAGTCTCTTAATTTGACTATTATCAACGATTGGCGACCTTGGCTTGTTGATGGTCAAATTGCAGGGTGGGTCATCTGTTGCTATCTAATCTTCCATAAACTTTGAAAATTTTGAACAAAAGAGATTCATTGCTTAGCTATGCTGCTTGTTTAAATTTAGGTACACAAGAAAGTATTCAGAGAATGGATTTCGTTTGACATATGCGACTGTAAAGGCAAGTAAACCATACTCTTATTTTTATTCATCATTTTACATTTGATCTACAAAGAGAAGTAACAGGATTTATTGTGTCTTGTATAGGGTGCCGGCCATACAGCACCAGAGTACTACCGTAGAGAATGTTACTACATGTTTGAAAGGTGGCTTCATTATTACCCTCTGTAATAAGTGGTTGGAGGCTTGGAGCTTCAATAATTCCTGAAATTTGCTCCTGTAGTTTGTCTAATCAAACTACATTGGAAAACCAAGTCAGTTGGTCCAAATAAAAGGTACCCGATATGTAAGGTACCTGATATGTGATGTGTCCATGCAATGAATAAACTCAAATTTTATGTGAATGGTCATCAATTTGTTTGAATGAAAAAAATAACTTACTTCAAAACTTTTTGCAAACTTTGAATTATTTAATACAATCTAACTTCGAACTAAAAGAAAAAATTCGGAATTGCTTCAACTAAGAGAACTTTTTTGTGAATAATGCCAAATAAACTATAAGGATGAAAGCATTAAAATCACACATATTCGAAATGAGCAACATTATGGATCCAACAAGATAAACAATTAGATAAGTATTACATTAAACCTTACAAGGAAATGTTTACAAAAGTGAAATTAAAAAAAAAAAAAAAAAAAAAACTTACAAACGTGTAAAGGTTTGCCTAAATTAAGTTAAATTATTCATAAAGATCTCTTTGAGACGCATTTGGGCATTGTTGGATGTGTGTGTGGACCTTTTTTTTGAAGGAGGAACCTATTTAAAGCAAAAAATGGGTAGGTATTTCCATCAAATAATTACCCATCAATGGCTTAGTGGGTGGTTTATTTATAGACAAATAACAATCCTAAGCGTAGACACCCCATTTTGCTACTTACATGCTAACTCTACATAAATTAGGGTTTTGCAAATTAAAATTCTAAAATTTGAAAGTACACAACTTTCCTAAAATTAGTGTTTTAAATTAAGGATAATTTTAACCGTCTGATTGACAAATAAAGACCATCAAACGACTCGTTATGCCGAGACGATCAAAACGATAATACGATATGTTACATCGGATCATCAGATTGAAAGTTGTCGTTAAATCAAGGTTAAATGGTAAAGTCCACATATGAGATTAAATTGAACCCTTTTGATTATGACCCTTGAATTATGATTGGTTCCATATGGAATTTATTAATAGTAAAATAGGTGTAATAACATAATTGGTTTAAAATTAGATACCATCATGCACACATCACATGGGATGATTTAATTTGAATTTGAGAGGAAAATCCTTTTAATTTAATTGAAAAACTAAAGAAAATAGATTTTAATTGATTGAAATTTCATCCAAGGAAATAAGAGGCAACAAGGGATGTTGAGGGGGTTGAAAACTAGCCCCACAGCGGCCAAAGAGTTAAAATAAATGTGCCAAAACGTTCAACCAAAAAACTAATAAGCAAAGTGCCATCAATCACAAAACAATTTCTAAGACTCATCCTGAGAGGCCATTTTGACATATAATAAGTTTTACATTAGCTTTCAAACGCCATAAATTTTACCTCAATCCGAAGATTTTATAAGAAAATTATGACCAAAATACTGAAGCGTACTCACAGAGTGCCGTCCACACCCAAGTCTAGCACACAAATCCAAATCAAAGTGCTGGGTCCAGCACTCTGAGTCTGGAGCCTAATTGTGTCTCATTTAAATTGCCTTCAAAAGCCATTTTTTTGGTTTCCCAACTGTTGCAATTAGTCAACAATTGATGAGTGGGAACCTTTTGAGAGTAAATGAAATTCCCCAATTGATGCCCATCCAATTAAAATTTCAAAACTAAACTTTTGGCTCCAATGCAAGTACTCTCATTCCTCTCCTATAAATAGGAGAGACCTCCACCATTGCAAAAGGTAGCCAATTTTCCTCTTGAAAGAGCATCCCAAATTCTTTTGAAGGTACTTTCTAAGCCTAGAGGATTTCATATAGTTTCTCCATAAAAATAAATATATAAAAAAAAAAAAAAGAAAATGAAGTAGCAAAACTCTATTAAAGCCCCATTTGGGCATTCAACAGCGAAGCTCTACTGAACTCTCGACTTAGAGCCTCATTTGCAACCACCTCTTAGACCACCATTGCCGCCACACAAGGAGCATCTCCAAGCACTCATTGCAGCTGTACAAGAAACCATCAAGGCCATACAAGCCGCCTTTTTGAGGCCTCACAAGCCACCTCTTTTCTCTTGCATCAATTATGTGATTTTCATTGTAGCCATTAATTGATTGTGGTTGCAACTACTAATTGATTTCTTATTGCAGCAACTATCAGACTTGATTATGGCCACATTGGAACATTAAGTGATCCGTACTTTGAAATGCATACAAGTATAAGTTCTGAACTCACATTTTGATTATATCTTGTTGTTTGTTTCTATCTTGTAACATGTTTAAACAACTAACATGTGATGCACGAAATGAAAATAATAACAACTTGAACCCTAAAATTGGTTCGTTTAATCTAAAAGACCGATTTAGGTCGGGTAAAATGGGGTGTCTTACACTTCCCATTTTATAACCAAGCTCCCAACCCTAGATTGATGGTTCGTATGTAAAGTTTCTTACAAACAAATAAAAATATTTTCTCAGGATTGTGACTAGGAAACAATTCTATGTAATTCTCTTAGATTGTAACTAGGAAAGTTCATTATATGTAATACATTCTTTATATAAGTTCTTTTGTAATTGTACAATTTCAAATCAATAAAGATGAATTACTTGCATTTTGGTTTTCTTATTTGTCTAATAATTAAAATAAGTGGCAACTCCTAAAACACAGTAAACATCAACCTTCAATCTAGTGGATTGGTCCATCAACGACTATGTCACATTTTGAGGCCCATTTGACCTTTACCCAAGGGTTGTGGTTTTCACATTAAATGGCTTGGAAATCAAGACAAATGTTGTCCACTTCATAGAAGTTAATAATTTTTTAAATTTGCTAGTGTAGTTTGTCTAATTACAATGACATTGGAAAAACTACGTCAATTGGTCCAAATCAAAGGTGCACGAGTTGTAATGTGTCCATGGTATGATTATTTGTAGAAAATTTTTTTTTTTTTTTTTTTTTGGATGGTCGTCAATTCGTTTGAAGGAAACAAATAACTTACTTCAAATTTTTTTGCAAACCTTGAATTATCTCGGGCTGGCTCAATAGTGTGTAAGTCCTAAGGCAAAATATTAAGTGGGTCTTTTTTATATTTAAAATCCGTTATAATTTCTCTTAGGGAAAATTTCACTCCCACCCCCCCCCCCACCCCCCACCCCCTTCCCTTTATCTATGGAGTTTGTTTCAATCCTCCCCTTTTATATATAAAAACCGAGCAATGTCCCCCTTTATCTATTGAAAATGTGCAACTTACCGTCAGCCGTCTATTTTTCTATTAAACAAAGCCTAGGGAAATATCTAAAATACCCCCCTTTAACCCAAACCATTTAGCAACCCAATTTAACTGGGTCTTTTAACTCGAATTCTATTTAACCAATTAACTCGGATCTAACCCCAAAAATCCCTAACCCTTCAATCATCCAAGTCATTCTCTCTCGTTGTAATAATCGCAGTCCACAATTGCACCCTAAAACATTAATCATGAGAAGGAACTCCACCTTCGGCCTCATCTATTGAAAATGTGCAACTTACCGTCAGCCGTCTATTTTTCTATTAAACAAAGCCTAGGGAAATATCTAAAATACCCCCCTTTAACCCAAACCATTTAGCAACCCAATTTAACTGGGTCTTTTAACTCGAATTCTATTTAACCAATTAACTCGGATCTAACCCCAAAAATCCCTAACCCTTCAATCATCCAAGTCATTCTCTCTCGTTGTAATAATCGCAGTCCACAATTGCACCCTAAAACATTAATCATGAGAAGGAACTCCACCTTCGGCCTCATCTTTATTCTGCTCTAGGAAACTCATATGTCAACTCTACTTCTAGAATATATGTGAGCCTATTCGGCTTTGACAAGCCAAATGCTAGAGATACAAAAACTTTTAGAATTGATGACGTGGTAAGTTATGATTGGAGTAACATCACTTTCATATAGTCCCACTATTAACATCACTTTTATAACACAAACATTTACAAAATGCCACATGTGAAAAATATTGTGAAATATTTTATGGACATTGACTTACTCTTTTTTAAAACTATGGTTATTCCATATATTAGTGTTAAACATTGGATAAATTCTCTGAACCTAACAGTTGATACTGATTACCGACCCTGGTTTGTTGAAGTTTCGAGTAATTTTGTCTTAAAGTTTCAATTGTGGTAATTCCATCCTCAAACTTTGAAAATGTTAACAATATGATTCTTTTGTCTACTACCGTCCGAAATGATGCATTAAAAAGGCTTTTTTTTTTCACAATTTTTAATCTTAAAAAAATTTTAAATTTTCTTTTTAAGAATAATAATAATATAATATATATATATATATATATATATATATATATATATATATATATATATTAGAATTTAAATTTTATTCTATAATTAAACATCTCATTAGTTCAATATCTTTAATAGAAATAATATATTATTCAAATATAAACACATATAATAAATGGCTATCCCCATTTAATCGTCGGCCCACAACTTTCAACAACGGCCAACACAACACAAGTCGTGCAAATTGCAAACCCATGACAATAAGTCCTCCAGAAACCTTCGCATCCTTCCTTGTAACTTGTATCAATAGCCCATGCCCAAAATGAAACCCAAGTTACCCCATCCACACTATTCCGTAGCTACACAAAAGGCCCTAATTAGCATTGTTTCCACCCACATACAAAGACCACATAAATCGACCACCACAAGGTAAAGAGGTAGCATCTTGACCATAAGCGTCTTCATTGACCAAACAAAAAAATGCCAAGCCATCAAAATAAGCCCCAAAATTAAATAATTCGACATGACCTTTTCACTGATTTAGGCATCGATCCAATTAACCAAATAACATTCTAAGATAGCTTTAGGGGACACAAATATGAGAAAAAAATTAATTGGGAAATAGCAGGTAAGATTGAAAGAAATTAAAGGACAGCTAAGAAAGTTAAGAAACAAAGGAAATCAAGGATAAAATAGTTGCTAGGTATATATATGTGTAAGTTGTAATGTGAATAAAGTGAATTGAATTATAAACTAAAAATGAATATTGCAGAAACAGGATCAATTGAAGTTCGACTGGTCGTGATCTTATTGTGATCGAATGTTTTAAATTGATTTTCATTATTGTTTAGTTTGGTGGAGATATTAAACAATGCATCAAAGTTTAAACATATTAATGCTACCTTCATTTTGATTTCATGATTATGATAGGAACGGATTTTATTCTTCTCTTTGGCATGTAAAATATTATTGAAGCTTTAAAAATAGGTTGAGCTATCTATTAAAAACATGAAGAAAACTTGAAGAGGTATACATAATGACTTACATCACAATATCTTAGTAAATGTCTTAAGAATAAATTTATGTTTTAAGTAAGTAACTAATATTTGCATTGTAACATAGATAGCATACTTGGACATATATGGTATTTACATATTAGATGCCAACTAAATAGTTTTTTTGTTGTTGCATAGTTACTATTCATATAACTACATATTTAATATATCAATGTGCTTTAAAGGTCACCCCACTTCTATTCCCAACTCATGTATTTTAGAGTTTTACTCTAACTTTATTAATATTGATGCAAACAAGAATGAGTTTGATGTGTATTTTAGAAAGAAAAAAAAAAATGTATTACATCTGTCCCGATGTGGTTGCTACTGCCTTTATGCTTCCTAGGGTTTTTGAGCCTAGATACTCTTTGAATCCTAACTCAACCCCTATTGATGATGTAATGATTTCACATTTTTGTGGTAAGACTATGGCATGGGATTCTAGTAATAAAGCTGGCACTCACTATTACACATGTGAGACTCGTGCGTATAATTTGATAATGTGCTTCAATCTTTTACCTCTTTCTCATAGGAACACGATCTCCAAAGTTCGAGTTAAGTTTTTATATGCTTTCATGACAGGAGTTTCCATTGATCTCCCATCTGTGATTTGTAATTCTTTGATTGAAATGCACCAATGCCAAGATAAAACCAGTCATCTAATCCATCCAAGTCCTATTACCCGACTTCATACCTATCTAAAAATAACCATCCCCTCAACCATTCCCCGGGTTCCTCAATCTACACAACCAATTGATAAGACATCTATTAGCCAGATATCTAATCAGATGAACTGAACTAGGCTCCACCAATTGGATGAGCCTAATGGGGAAGATGATGGAGCTGGTCCTAGTTCGTCTACCCCATCTCTCGCGGATGCCATGGCCTCTCTCCAGTCTATTATGGGTTATCAGGAGTGTATTCTTAATAAATTAAAGGAACACAATGTTGTGCTCACGAATATGAGTAAACGTTTGCAAAATATTGAGAAATGGGCTTATGATAGATCTGATTCTCCTCCACCTGATGCTGGTCAGGTTGAGCGGGAGGATAAGGATGATGATGATAATAATGATGACGACTAAGCAACTGAGGGCTCTACAGATGTTGATGACCATTCTACAGAGTGATCCCTTTGCCCATCTCATTTTGGGGGGGGGTGATGATTGGGTATTTTTGTTACATATTTTGATGTTCATATGACAGTTGTGACTGTTTTAGTATTATATTTTGATACATTATGGCATACTTGTTTCTAATTATAATGGGTTTCTTATGAGCTTAAATTCTTTCTTCCTATTGACCTATCATTGTAATCACTGATTTATTATGCGATTGTTGATTGTTGTTAATTATTTTTGGGTTAAGCCTAGTTCTGTGTAAGGTTTTATTCAAAATGTTGGAATTCTGGTTGTGAAATTCTTTCCCAAGTGTGTTTCACATATTTCAAGGAATTTTAAAACACGTGTTTACACACTTCACATTTATTCTCCAATAAATATATACATACAGGTGTCACAATAAAAGAATAGATGGTTACCTTGTAATGGAAGATAGTTGGGGTTCCAGTCCTGATAGTATGATTAGTCGTCTTGAATGAATGATAGCATCAACCTGAAAATGAACACATTAACATTGATTCGATATTTGACCAAATATAAGTACCATTACATCAATTCCACACAAAAAAAGCACTTGGTCATATAATTTCCAATAATGTGATCGTGTCCATTATTTTTATTCTCATAAATCATACGAGATTTCTATAATTTGAATAATAAATAAACGTACAAATACCTTGATTTGAAATTTAAAAATTATGAGAAATGATAAAAATATTCAAATATAGGATGTCCATTTCAAATAAAAAGTGAGATAGAAATTTATGATCTTTTGTAAAATTTAATGATAAAATATGCAATTGGTTTTGGTCTCACAGGATTTAAATAAGAGCCCAATAAAAAAAGTTAGAAATTTTTTATCATTAATAAGAATTTATTAAATATTATTTCATTACGTTAGTTATTATATATTCGAGAAGAAAATACAAGTAACAATTGTTAAAATAACACAATAAATATATTACATTCTTAAGTAATTGATAATTTATTTATTTTTAAAACAATATTAAGATCAAACTCCTCCTTACCTGTCGACACCGGCGGAAAATCTTACTTCTTTAAGTAAGTTCTTTTTATTTTCCTAGATACCGACCCCCATTTGGCGAGTGTTGTGTGTGTTCCTCTATCTCTTTTCCGTTTCGAGATACGAGTTGTGTGTGTGTGGGAACTTGTGTACGTGTGTGCGTGTGAGCACAAATTTGGAGTCGCCACCAATCATGGGAAATTTTAAGGTGTGATTGGGCACCTATGTCTAATAGATTTTACCTTATTTAGACATCTACAACTAAATGGTCTTGAACCAGAGATAGGTTCGGGGGTTTGCTTATGCGTGGGGAAGGTGTTAGGCACCCCACGACATCCGTTTAAGAAAACGGTTACCTCCTTCCTAATGTTTTCTTTATTTGCTAAGCCTAAGTTTGTTGGTTTTTATTATGTACAAATGTCCCGATTTCCGTCGTACGATATACCAAAAATGGCAAACGTAATATGACTTCGTTCGGTTTTGATTAGACTCTTTATTTCACCATCCCTTTATCTTTGTATCTTTTAAATTTCCGGGCATTTCGGTGGTAGGATATACTTGAAATCCTAACACCTAGTGCCGGGACAAACAATTAATGTTTTTGGTGCCATATTCGGGATCTCTTTACCCTTGATTTCCAAGAGTAAAGCGGTCCGTCAAATGGCGGGGTTTTGGGTGATTAATTCACACTTTGGGGAATTTTAGACCATGATCCTATGGGAGTTAGAACGTGTAGAATCCTCTTACACGAAAGCACGTACCAGCCACGCCCCCGTGTAAAGGACTCATACCATGGTGTCCAAAAGCCAGGGCGAGCCGTAACCCTTGGATTGCACCAACTTCGTTTCTAACGCCCACATTACCATGTTTACTCTTTTTAAAGTTTTCATGGCAAAGTGTATTTTAATCACATTTTTATATCAAAGCAATAAACAATCAAGCAAGTAATCACGGCATGTTTGCAGCACATAAATTACAAGAATGAGTATGAAGATGACAAATATGAGTTGGCATAAATATGATGTTTAATGCAAAGTGCAATTTATTATGACACAAGAATTTTTAAGGAAAGGGTCAAGACCTCGTGGGGTCGGGATTCGATGCTATTGAAAGACTTACTCGGATCCCGACACCACCATAGGATTTACATGAATAAACAAAACAATCTAAAAAAGGGTTTTCAATGCCTTTTCGGGCTTACACGGAGGGTAGGTGCTATTGAAAGACTTATCCAAACCTCCGATGCCAAATAGGACTTAAATGAGAAAATCTATTTGAAAATGGGGTTTCAACGCCTTTTCGGGCTTACACGAAGGGTTGGTGCTATTGAAAGACTTACCCAAACCTTCGACGCCAAATAGGACTTAAATGAGAAAATCTATTTGAAAATGGGTTTCAATGCCTTTTCGGGCTTACACGAAGGGTTGGTGCTATTGAAAGACTTATCCAAACCTTCGACGCCAAATAGGACTTATATGAGGAAAATCTATTTGAAAATGGGTTTCAATGCCTTTTCGGGCTTACACGAAGGGTTGGTGCTATTGAAAGACTTATCCAAACCTTCGACGCCAAATAGGACTTAAATGAGGAAAATCTATTTGAAAACGGGGTTTCAACGCCTTTTCGGGCTTACACGAAGGGTTGGTGCTATTGAAAGACTTATCCAAACCTTCGACGCCAAATAGGACTTAAATGAGGAAAATCATTTGAAAATGGGTTTTTCAATTTACGGGTCCAACGCCTCATGGATTTACATGGGGTTTAGTGCTATTGAAAGACTTACCTAAAACCGCCAATACCGTTCGGTATTTTCATGCCCAAATCAAAATAATGACGGATAAATCATATTTACAACGTAGTAAAAATGGCAAGAAATTTAGAGCATAACGGGAAGCAATAAATTAATGGAATTTACAAGGAGGGAATTTTGTGGGTCCAATGCCTATGGGATTATGTGATGGTTAATGCCTCTTTGAGGTCTTACATAGTCCACCACGACCAATCGGGATTATCACGCCCAAATCACAAAGGAAAAAATGGGAAAATGACAATATTCACAATATAATACGCACAACGTAGTAAATGTAAATAACGCGATAAATGACAACATTTACATGGGGATTTTTAATGGGTCCAATGCCTATGGAATTACGTGGTGGATAATGCCTCTTTGAGGTCTTAAATAGTCCATCACAACCAATCGGGATTATCACGCCCAAATCACAAAGGGAAAAGGGGAAAATGACAATATTCACAATATGATACGCGCAACGTAGTAAAATGTAAATAAAGCGGTAAATGACAATATTTAACACATGGGGATGTGTTTTTCGGGTCAAATACCTCGTAGGCTAACAAGGTTGTTACGGCCTCGTTAGAGGTCTTACGCAACTGAGCCAAAGCTACTCAATATTTGCCGTACTAAAACACGAGGAAACCGGTGTATTTTTCGGGTCAAGACCTCGTGGGCTAACATGGTTGTCAACGGCCTTTGTTAGAGGACTTACGCGAGCCGCCAAAGCCACTCAATATTGCCGTACTAAAACACACCGGGGGAGGGGGGGAATCACAACAATATATATATTCACAAGTAGGTAGTAAAAGCGATAAATGACTAGAAAATGTAAATAAAGCGATAAATGACTAGAAAATGTAAAGAAAGCGATAAATGACTAGAAAATGTAAAGAAAGCGATAAATAGACTAGGAAATGTAAAGAAAGCGATAAAAAGACAAGGAAATGTAAATAAAGCAATAAATGACTAGAAAATGTAAAGAAAGAGAGAGAGGGGGGGGAAGATGAGGAGAAGTTAGAGAGAGAAGCACCTAGTAGATGCTTCTCACTCTAAAAACCCCCCAAAATCCCTAGAGAGAGAGAGAGAGCTTAGAGAGAGAGAGAGATTACCTAGAGAGGAGTCTCTCTCTCTAAAACTACCCAAAACCCCTTCCTAAACCCCCTAAAACCCCTATTTCTGCCTATTCTAACGCTCAAGGTGCCTAGAGCCCGAGCCAAATTGTGTGCAAATGAGGGGGGGGAGGCTTTATTTATAGGGGGGCGTGCACGCGGGGCGCGCCATGATCGCGCGCGGCGCGTGATGGTGGCGCGCCTCGCGTGCACGCCTCCCGAGACAGCTGTCTGCACCTCCTCGGTTCTCGCGCGCGTATTCTCTTTTTGACCCGATTTTCGAGGGCAGTTTTGGAAGTCTTCTGGAACTCAAAATGGGTCATGCAGCATATCGTCCGGAAAGCTCTCGACGTCCTCTTTCCAACGGTATGAAGTTTGCTTGAATCGGAGTTCGGATGAGAGAGTTATGGCTCCCGGAAGTCGGGGTATCGGAGCTGTTTTCGTGCACTTTTCCGGTGAAGATTCCGATCAAACGGGGGATGCTTTCGGCGAACCGAGAGTTCCACGACGTAGCTGGAGTCGTTATCTTTCCAACGCACCCGGGCTCGTAGATCAACTTGTTGCGAGCCGGGAAAGACTCTGCGCGCGAAGGCGGCTGTCCGGGAGGAAAAATGCGTTTTCCTCCCAGCGCGTTTTTCTTCAAATCTTGTCCCAGTTCGCGCACATATTTGACCTAGCTCCCGATGTCAGATTTCGACGTTCTTGGTACCGTCGGAAAGCTTGCGTTGCCTACTTTTGCAAGGTTCCGGATTTGCGGAAATCCGAGCTTGGACTTGTGAGATATGGTTCCGCGAACAGAGGCCACCGGAGTGTTTTTGGTCCGTTTGAGGGCAGTTTTCCGATCAGGATTCCGGCTTGACCCGATAAAATCTTGGCGATCCGAGAGTTCCACGTCGTGCATGAG
Source organism: Fagus sylvatica (assembly GCA_907173295.1). NCBI lineage: Eukaryota > Viridiplantae > Streptophyta > Magnoliopsida > Fagales > Fagaceae > Fagus > Fagus sylvatica. Next base: position 12,346,324 of record OU015767.1, read on the forward strand.
TGTGTCTTCTTTCCAACGCACCCGGGCTTGTGGATCAACTTGTTGCGAGTCAGGAAGACTCTGCGCGCAAGCGTGGCAACGTCGGTGGGAAGATTCCGGAAATTTCAGCACAGCCTTATTTCGTCAGGCCTGTTTTCACGCGCATGGTAGATATAGCTCCCGATGTCGGATTTCGGCAATCTTGGTATCGTCGGAAAGCTGGTGCTACCTATTTTCCAAAGGTACAGGCCTTGCACAGAGGCGAGCTTGGGTTCGCAAGATATGATCCTGCGAACGGAGGCCGTTGGAATGTTCCTTATGCCAAGGGGTCATCTTCTGACTGAGATTCCGGCTTGACCGGAGGAGCTCTTGATGATCCGAAAGTTGCGTGTGGTAGCTGAAGTGAACCTTTTGCCTAAGGGTCTTGGCTCGTGGACCAAGTTGCAATGGGTCGGAGAGAATCCTTGCGCAAACGCTGCCTCTCAAATAGGCTGTTTTGTCAACAACACTTAGCAAAATTTGGCTAAGTGTTGGACCGTTTTTTCGCAGTTTTGACCATAACTCCCTCGTTTCTTGTCCGTTTTCGACCCGTAAAGTACGGAATCGAAGCTCTCGATATTCTCTACACGTTGGTCAAGGGGTGGTCAGTTCGAGCCAGTTTTTGGTCTGGTCAATGGTCCGGTCAAACCTTGGTCAAACTTGGTCAACCTTGGTCAAATTTGGTCAAAGCTCTCCAAACTCTTGGAAATGTATCCCGAACTTCATTTCAAGGGTTTCTGGGCACGGTGGGTCCTAGTCGGGTTGGAAACGGCTCGGTCAAACCTCGGTCAAACTTTGGTCAACCCTAGTCAAACTTGGTCAACCCTAGTCAAACTTGGTCAAACCTTGGGAAATGTGTCCCGGACCTTCTTTTTAGGAGTGTTTGATACGACCAGGCTTCGTTGGATCATGTGGGCTGGATCCGGGTCGCCCCGCCTTGCGTGCCGGCACCCGAGAAAATCCCGTGGGTAAAAATGGGGTTATGACAGTTGCCCCTTCTTTGTTTGGCGTTCCTTGGCACAAGGAACATCGGACAAAGAATAAATGACTCGATTTTTGCCCGCTCGGATTTTCTCGGTTTCCGTGTTCTCTTACGGTTGCCGCGCAGTTCGTCTCGGTTTGCGTGCCGGTCCCTCCTAGGGTCCAAATGGACATTCCAAAGGTTGAGAATGATCGAACGAGGTGTGGGGAGGCGATTGGTGGCTCGAAAGGGCCGTTTGGCGCGGAGGTGGAAACCGGCGCGTGATCATCACGCGCCGCGCGTGATAATGGCGCGCGCGGCCCCACCTTAAAAGACGCCGCGCGCCCTTTCGCTCTCATTCCGTCGCTTTTTCTTCCTTTTTCCTCTCTGGACCCCACTTCGCCTTCTCTGCTCTTTTGCTCATATCTTGCTATCCGGGACTCCGATTGACGCGCCGTTTTCGCCTACGCGCTCTACGAGTAAGCACCTTTCCATCCCTACCATTTATTTCAGTTTTAAACGGTCGAAATGTGCTGACATGGTCATTCTCTTTTTTGTGTCTTTTGGTCTTTTTCTCATGATCCAGGACTCCGATCGACGATCAGTTTTCGCCTATACGTCCTACAGGTAAACACCTTTCCATCCCCACCCTTCTTTTCAGTTTTGAACGGTCGGATTATTTGCTTCCTTTTTTATGTCTTATGCTTCTTCCTTGTGCACTTCTGCTTTTATTTCTTTTTGTTTAACATGTCATTGTATGTTTTGGGATGCATTACATACTTAGCAAACATGTTAGTGCACAAAAATGCATTTACGCCAGGGGTCTGCGCATGTACAAATGAGCCTTTGTAGACACGCACATACATACACATGTGTTTGGAAACACATGAGATGAGAGATACGCAAAAAATTTGAGACGCCATGTTTATTATGATGCTTGTGCATTTTTTTTTTGGGGGGGTACTATGTCGTGCCTTTATTGCGTTGCTACGCACACTCTCTTTTTTTCCTATGGGGCATATTTTTTATTTTTATTATTATTTTATTTATTTATTTTTTTTTTGAAAATCATGGGTTGGGTCTAGGAACTGCCTTATTTAGACTTGGGACTCGAGTGAGTCCCGCAATGCAGAAGAACTTTAATTTGCCTTGGGAATTCTTCCAAATGGTCGGGGAAAATTGGGGTTTGAAACTTGTCAAACCCGGTTTGGAAGTTCATCCAAACGATCGGGGACAAATTGGGATTTGACACTTAGTCGAATCGCAATTGGGTAATCAGACCTGGCTTGGAAATTCATCCAAACGATCAGGGACAAATTGGGATTTGACACTTAGTCGAATCGCAATTGGGTAATCAGACCTGGCTTGGAAATTCATCCAAACGATCAGGGACAAATTGGGATTTGACACTTAGTCGAATCGCAATTGGGTAATCAGACCTGGCTTGGAAATTCATCCAAACGATCAGGGACAAATTGGGATTTGACACTTAGTCGAATCGCAATTGGGTAATCAGACCTGGCTTGGGAAATTCATCCAAACGATCAGGGACAAATTGGGATTTGACACTTAGTCGAATCGCAATTGGGTAATCAGACCTGGCTTGGGAATTCATCCAAACGATCAGGGACAAATTGGGATTTGACACTTTAGTCGAATCGCAATTGGGTAATCAGACCTGGCTTGGGAAATTCATCCAAACGATCAGGGACAAATTGGGATTTGACACTTAGTCGAATCGCAATTGGGTAATCAGACCTGGCTTGGGAAATTCATCCAAACGATCAGGGACAAATTGGGATTTGACACTTAGTCGAATCGCAATTGGGTAATCAGACCTGGCTTGGGAATCCATCCAAACGATCAGGGACAAATTGGGATTTGACACTTAGTCGAATCGCAATTGGGTAATCAGACCTGGCTTGGGAATCCATCCAAACGATCAGGGACAAATTGGGATTTGACACTTAGTCGAATCGCAATTGGGTAATCAGACCTGGCTTGGGAATTCATCCAAACGATCAGGGACAAATTGGGATTTGACACTTAGTCGAATCGCAATTGGGTAATCAGACCTGGCTTGGGAATCCTATCCAAACGATCAGGGACAAATTGGGATTTGACACTTAGTCGAATCGCAATTGGGTAATCAGACCTGGCTTGGGAATCCATCCAAACGATCAGGGACAAATTGGGATTTGACACTTAGTCGAATCGCAATTGGGTAATCAGACCTGGCCTGGGGAATCCATCCAAACGATCAGGGACAAATTGGGATTTGACACTTAGTCGAATCGCAATTGGGTAATCAGACCTGGCTTGGGAATTCATCCAAACGATCAGGGACAAATTGGGATTTGACACTTAGTCGAATCGCAATTGGGTAATCAGACCTGGCTTGGGAATCCATCCAAACGATCAGGGACAAATTGGGATTTGACACTTAGTCGAATCGCAATTGGGTAATCAGACCTGGCTTGGGAATCCATCCAAACGATCAGGGACAAATTGGGATTTGACACTTAGTCGAATCGCAATTGGGTAATCAGACCTGGCTTGGAAATTCATCCAAACGATCAGGGACAAATTGGGTTTGATTGTTTTTCTATCATTTTTTCGTTTTTCGTGAATGTTTACCTGGCTTTTCTGACTCTTGGATTGTCTTGTGTTTTTGCAGATGTCTGATCGAGGTAGTGGTAGTGGGGGCCATCGCCGGTCC